>CM051547.1:684992-1153107 GCA_028022735.1 Gypaetus barbatus | reverse complement strand
AATGGGGGGGGGCTGGGGGGTAATAAGGGGTAATGGGGGGCAAGAAGGGGGTGGGGGGAGAAGGAGACCGTGGGGGCAACAAGGGGCAGGAGGGGCAATAGGGGTGGGGGGGAAGGTTGGGGGGTAAAAGGGCAGCTCCCCCCCCCCCAAGGGGGCTGATGGGGGGGTTGTGTCATGTGTGTATGTGTGTGTGTGTCCCCCTCGACCCCCCCAACAGCGCGAAGGAGACGCTGACACAGTGGGGTGTCCCAGGGCTTTATTGGGGGGGCAGCGGGGGCACGCCAGCAACCCCCCCCCCCACCCCCAGCAGCCAGGGTCTGCCCCCAGGACCACGGGGAGAGGGGACATGGTGGACGCGGGGTGGTCACAGGTGGACACAGGAGGTCACGGGTGGACACAGGTCGTCATGGCTGGACACGGGTGGTCATGGGTGGTCCTGGTTGGTGACGCGTGGTCATGGATGGAGACGGGAGGTCCCAGGTGGTCATGGGTGGGCATGGGTGGTTCCAGGTGATCATGGGTGGACACAGATGGTCATGGGTGGTCCTGGTTGGTCACGCGTGGTCATGGATGGACACGGGAGGGTCCCAGGTGGTCATGGGTGGGCATGGGTGGTTCCAGGTGATCACGGGTGGACACAGATGGTCATGGGTGGTCCTGGTTGGTCACGCGTGGTCATGGATGGACACAGGAGGTCCCAGGTGGTCATGGGTGGGCATAGGAGGACACAGGTGGTCATGGTTGTTCCAGGTGGTCATGGGTGGGCATAGGAGGACACAGGCGGACATGGGTGCTCATGGACGGACACGGGGGCTCATGGGTGGTCCTGGTTGGTCACGCGTGGTCATGGATGGACCACGGGGTCGGGGTCCCAGGTGGTCATGCGTGAGCATAGGAGGACACAGGTGGTCATGGGTGGTTCCAGGTGGTCATGGGTGGACACAGATGGTCATGGGTGGTCCTGGTTGGTCACGCTGTGGTCATGGAAGGAGACAGGAGGTCCCAGGTGGACACGGGTGGTCATGGCTTCACACGGGTGGACACGGGTGGTCATGGGCACACGGTTGGCCACAGGAGGACATGGGTGGTCCCAGGGGGTCACGTCTGGCCACGGATGGTCACAGCACCCAGGAGGACACGGGTGGTCCCGGGTGGGCACGGCGGGACACGGGCGCCGGGCGGTGGCCTCAGTCGGAGTCGCTGCTGGAGGAGGAGGAGGAGGAGGAGGAAGAGCGCTGCAGGGGGACAGGACAGCCGTGAGCACCCGGGAGGGGCTGGGGGGGGGGTGACCCCCCTGTGTCATCGTCCCCCCCGTGTCCCCCCCCCATCACCTTGTGCCTCTTCTGAGCCTTCTTCATCCTCTTCTTCATCTTCTTCGCCGCCTTCTTGTCCAGCCCGGGGGGGGTACAGGGGGGGGCACCCCAGGGTGCAGGGGCTGCGGGGGGGGGCACCCCGGGGGTCCCATCGGGCACAGGGGGGGCCCTGAGGGGGCCAGGGGAGCTCCTGGGGGGTATGGGGGGGGCCCGGGGGGGTACAGGGGCTGCCCGGGCCCTGCCAGCGGGTTTGGGGGTACCCCGGGGGGGGGGTATGTGGGCTGGGGGGGGTACGCGGGGTTGGGGGGTGGGGGCTGGGGGGGGTACGTGGGGTTTGGGGGGTAGACAGGGTTGGGGGGGGGCGGTTGCCCTAGGGCGGGGGGAGAAAAGAGAAAATTGAGGGGGGGACCCCGACCCCCTCACTGCCCACTGCCCCCGGGGGGCAGGAGTGGGGGGCGAGGCAGCCCCCACACCCCCCCCCCCCACTTTGGGGGTGTCTGCCCCCCCGGTTTGCCCCCCCCCCCACTTACCTGCACCAGGGTCCCACATGGCAGGTGACAGCTCCAGGACCTGGGGGGGGCACACGGGATGAGCGGGGGCCCCCCAACACCCCAGGAGGGGTCTCTGGGGAACCCCCACTACCGTGGGGACCCCCCCCCCCGCTGTCTCCGAGGGGAAACTGAGTCACGGCACCTTGGGGGGGGGGGTAGCCCAGCCGTGTCCCCCCCCCGGGGCTGGATACGGGGGGGGTCGAGGGGGGGGCAGGGCAATACTGTGGGGTGCAGGGGGGGGTTGGGGGGGGCACGGGGGGGGGGGGGGCTCAGGGGTCACTGAGGGTCAGGGCTCAGAGGGTTGGGGGCTCCGGGGGGGTCAGGGGATTTGGGGGTGCGAGGGGGAATTGGGGGGTGTAGGGGGAACTGGGGGGTGCAGGGGGAACTGGGGGGTGCATATGGGTGCAGGGAGGATTTGGGGGTGCAGGGGGGGTGCAGGGGGGACTGGAGGGGTGCACAGGGGCTGCAGGGAGGATTTGGGGGTGCACAGGGGGGATCTAGGGGTGCAGGGGGGAATTGGGGGTTGCAGGCGGAAGGCAGGGTGGATTTGGGGGTGCAGGGGGGACTGGGGGGTGCCGGGAGGCTGCAGGGAGGATTTGGGTGTGCAGGGAGGATTTAGGGGTGCACAGGGGGGATGTGGGGGTGCAGGGGGGAAGTGGGGGGTGCAGGGGGGTTGCAGGGTGGCTTTGGGGGTGCAGGAGGGGACTGGGGGGTGCATACGGGGTGCAGGAGGGATCTGGGGCTGCAGGAAGGATTTGGGGGTGCACAGAGAGGATCTGGGGGTGCAGGGGGGAAGTGGGGTGTGCGGGGGGGTTGCAGGGTGGCTTTGGGGGTGCAGGGGGAGACTGGGGGGTGCAGGGGGGCTGCAGGGAGGATTTAGGGGTGCGGGGGGGGGGGGTCGGGGGCCCCGGGGAGGGGGGGGGGGGGGGGTGTCCGCTCCCACCTGCCGCCTCCGCTCCGGCCGCGGCCCCTCCCGGCAGGAAACGGGGGCGGGGCCGGATGCCTGACTCCTCCCCCGGGGGGGCGGGGCTGGGCATCTGGCTCCTCCCCCGGGGGGGCGGGGCCGGGACGCCTGGGTCCCTTACGGCGGGGGGGGTGGGGGGGCAGAGAACTGGGACGCCTGGGTGTCCGTGTCCCGCCCCCCCCCCCCCCTCCCCGTGCCTCAGTTTCCCCCCCTGCACCCACCTCTCGGTCAGCTGCGGGGGGGGCGGTCCGGAGGCCGGAGCCCCCCCGGGAGGGCGGGGGCGGCAGCGGGTTGGAGGGGGGCCGGTAGCGGGCGGGGGGGGGGCCGGCAGCCAGCCGTTGGAGCCGCTGGAGAGCCCGCTCGGCCGAGAGGCGGGCTTCGGGGTCGGGGTCCCAGCAATCCTCCAGCAACTCCGGCAGAGCCCCCCCCGGGCTGCGGGAACCCCCCCCCCCCCTACGGCATCAGCGGGGACATACCCCCCCCCGGGTGGGGGAATCCCCGGGGATGAGACCCACAAGCGGGGACACTCCGCCCCCCCCCTGCCCCGCCTCGGGTAGGGACCCCCAAGATGGGGGACACCCCCCCCCCCCAGGGCAAGGACCCCCAAACTGGGACCTGCCCAAGCAGGGACCCCCCTCCCTCGGGCAGGGAGACCCCTTTGCACCCCAGCAGGGATGCCCCCCCCCAGGCAGGGACCCCCTGGACGTGACACCCCCCAAACAGGGACACCCCTCCCTCCCCGGGCAGGGGCACCCCCAAACACCCCTGGGCACCTGGGCAGGGACCCCCCCCCCGGGCATGGGCACACCAGGACACCCCCAGACACCCCTGGGCACCTGGGCAGGGACCCCCCCCCGGGCATGGGCACGCCAGGACACCCCCAAACACCCCTGGGCACCCAGGCACGAGCACCCTGGGACCCTCTGGGCAAGGACACCCCCCCCCCCACCTTGGGTCACCTCTGCCCATGGGCACCCTCAGCATCCCGGGGTACCCCCGGGCACCCAGGCAGGACCCCCCTTCCCCCCCCCCCCCCCAACCGTGGGTGCCCATCGGGGCTGACCTGGGGGGGCACGGTGCCAGGCGGGGGGGATGAGCGGTCGTCGCCGTTCCTCCACGGCCAAACGCCGGAGCTGGGCACCCGTGGGGCTGGCACCCAGCTCCGCCTCGTACGCCAGCCGAAACGCCGGCACGGGTGCTCCTGTGGGACAAGGCGGAGGGGGTCAGCGGGGATGGGGGGGGGGGGATGTTCTCAAGGGAGTGGGGGGGGGCACCCACGGGTGCTCACCGGGGCTGAGGGCCTGGCAGCGTGAGAGGATCTCCCAGAGGAGCAGTGCCAGGGCGTAGACATCCGCTTGCCGCAGCGCCCGGCCCCACGCCCGCAGGTCCAGGCTCTCGTCCAGGATCTCGGGTGCCAGGTATCGCTGGGTGCCCGCCTGCGCCCACCCGAACCGCTCGCACGGCACAGCGGCGAGCACCGGGCCCCCCCGGCGGGCCTTGCACCAGCGCCACGTGTGCACGTGCGCGAGGGTCGGGTTTGCACCCGCGTCGTGCGCCCCGCGCGTGCCGGGGTGAGCCTCGCACCGGGGCTGCGCTTGCGCGTGCACCAGGCCCCCCGCGTGCGCCAGGGCCACGTGTGCGCGTGTGCCAGGGTAAGGCTCGCGCCGGGGCTGTTCTTGCACGTGCGCCAGGTCCCAGCTTACAGCAGGGCCACGCTTGCACGTGGGCTAGGGTAAGGCTCACACCAGGGCCACGCGTGTACGTGTGCCGGGGTAAGGCTCGCGCCGGGGTCGTGCATGCACGTGCACCATGGTAAGGCTCGCACTAGGGTCGTGCTTGCACGTGCGCCAGTCCCCCCCCCCCTCGCACTACAGCTGTCCTTGCACATCCACGAGGGCTTGGCTCGCACCAGGGCTGCTTTTGCTCCTGCACCACGCTGCCAGCAGCATGAGGGGGTCCCATCCCCATCCCACCCCTCTCCCCATCCCGTCCCCGGCACCTTGCGGATGGGCACGACGTGGCGGGCGCTGGTGCCGGCCTGGGCACGCGGTGGCAGCGCCAGCGCCAGCCCGAAGTCCCCGATGGCGCACGTCCCGTCCTCCCGCACCAGCACGTTCTGGCTGCTCAGGTCCCGGTGCACCACGCTGGGCTTGTACAGGCCTGGGAGGTGGGAGTGGGGGGGTGGCCGGGGAAAGGAGAGGGGGGTCACAGGATGGCGGGGGGGGGGGGGGGGCACCCTCGCAGAGGCCGGGCGAGCTCGGCGCAGGAGTGGCCGCACTCACCGTCGCGCCAGAGCTCCTGGTGCAGGAAAGCGAGGCCGCGGGCGAGGGAGAGGGCCAGGCGCACGCTGCCGGCCCACGTCCCCACGTGCTGCTCCAGAAAGTGTCGCAGGGAGCCCTGGGGACACGCGTGGGGACACGCGTGGGGACACGGGGCAGCCCCCCACCCCCCCCCGCCTGCATGCACCCACCTGCCCCCCCTCCGCTTGCAGGGGCACCCCATGTTCCGGTGCGTGCACGGCCATGGCACAACCTGCGTGGGCACCCCCAGCAGCCCGGGCACGCGCGTGTGCAACACGAGCAGCCCCCGCACACGCGTGTGCACCCAAGCACCCCGTGCCCACCCCCCCGCTGCCACTCACGGCGGGGTACAGCTGGAGGACGAGGAGCCCCCCCCCGGGCGCGGGGGTCCGGCACCCCGCGTCCCCAGCAGCCGGGCCACGTTGTCGTGCTCCATCAGGGGCAACCCGTGCACGGCCCCGCTCCGCCGCGAAGCGTCCGGCCGCCCCCCGCCACGAAGGCCTTGATGGCCACCGGCCGCTGCTGTAGGGTGCCCCGCCACACCGCCGAGAAGCGCCCCGTCTGCAGCACCTGCCGGCGCCCCGCGGCACCCGTGGGTGCCCGTAGTGACACCCCCGGTGTCCCCTCTGGGTGATGGGATCCCACGCGGGGTTGGGTGACCCCAGCTCCAGGGACAGGCAGCCCCGGTCACCCAGGGGTGGCCCCAGCCCCAGGAACCCCAAGCCCGTACCCTCAGTGCTGGGCACCCACGGGCGCCGCCGATTCCTGAGCACTCCCATGCGTAGGGATCCCCATCTCCAGCCACCCATGGGTGTCTCCAGCCCCAGACACCCCCACAGCCGGGGATCCCCAGCCCCAGGCACCCACGGGTGACCCCAGCCCCAGGGCCCCCCAGCCCCAGGCACCCCAAATCCAGTAGCCCCAGTCCTGGGCACCCACGGACACCCTCAGCCCTGGGCTTCCTTGTGCCCGCCCCTGAACTGCTGCCCCCCACCCCATTTGTACCCCTCCCATGGGTGCCTCCCAGTCCCCTCCCCATACAGATGCCCCCAGGTGGGTGCCTCCCCAGTATTGCCCCTTAAGTGCCCCCCATTTGGGTGCCCTCTCCCCCCGAACCTCCCATCGGTGTCCCCAGTGTGGGTGGGTGTCCCCCCCAGGATCCCCCAATGGGTACCCCCCCCCCCCGTGGGTGCCACCCCCGTGGGTGACCCTCGCCCCATGGGTGCCCCGCACCTGCAGGAAATGCAGCGCAGGCAGGTCCGGGCTGGGGGGCTCTGCGGGGACCCCAACCCCCCGGCACCCCCGGGGTGGCCGCCGTGTATGGGTCCTCGCCCGTCGCAGCCCTGGTAGGGAGACACGTGGGACACAGGGATGCCGGAGACCCCCCCCGCCCAGGGACCCCCCCCATAACCAGGGACACAGGACCCGGGGACACCAGGGACACCCCCGCCCCCCGGGACATGGGGGATGTGGTACCCCGGGATCCCCGCATCTGGGGACTCCTGCATCCTAGGGACACCCCACCCGGGCACCCCCACACCCCGGGCTCCCCAGTTCACTGGGGACCCCCCCCGCCAAAGGGACAGAGTGACACGGCACTTGGGGGACACCCCCCCCCCCCCCGGGAGACCCGCACCCTGGGGACACCAGGGACATGGCATTTGGGGACACCCACACCCAGGGACACCCAGGGGACGCAGGGTATGGGGTGGTCCCCAGATCCCGTCCCCCCCCCGCCCCCCCGGTGTCCCTGTCCCTACCGAGGACGGCTAGGCAGGTGAGGAGGAGGAGGAGAGGTCCGGCACCCCACAGCCACAGGGTCCCCGCGGACCCCACATGGCCGGGCACTGGGGACAGAGCCTGCGGTGACACAGGGCCCCCCCAGACCTGGCAGGGACCCCAGGCGTCTGGGGTGGGGTGTCCCCCTTTTTTTGGGATCCCATGGGTTCCCCAGCACCCTGTGGGTCCCAGGGCCCTCCCCCATAAACCCCCCATCGCCCTGTAGGTCCCCTATAGGTCCCAGGACCCCCCCATCACTCCCCCAGTCCCCTGTAGAACCCACATCCCCCTATAGGTCCCCTAAGGGTCCCAGATCCCCCCGCATGGGTCCCCCATGTGTCCCAGATACCCCCCACGGGTCCCCTATGGGTCCCAAGCCCCCCCACGTGGGCGTCCAGGCCCCCCCATGGGTCCCACATCCCCGTGGGTCCCCTGAAGGCCTCAGGGTCCCCCAAAGGGTCCCCCCCAGTCCCCCATGTATCCCCAAGCCCCCCTGGCCTCCCAGCGGATCCTATCCAGCCCCCCCAGTGCCCCCCAATACCAGGGGTGTGGTGGGGCCCCCCCAGCCCCAGGGCCGTCCCCATCCCGCTGGCGTTGCCATTGCAGAGGTGGCCGTGGCAGAGGCAGACGAGGACGCCGCCACCGGGGGGTCCCGCGGGACTGGGGGTGCAGGTGGGAGAGGGGCAGGTGGCCCCCCCGCCCCCCCAGCAGCCTGGGGACACTGCCGCTGTCACCGGGGCACCCCGGGGTGCTGGCCGGGGATCCCGAGCCCAGGGATGGGGCAGGGGGCCAGGCCAGACCCCCATCCCCAGGACCCCCCTTCCTGGGACCCCCCTCCCTGGGACCCCCCCCCCCGCAGCGCCGCTCCATCCCAGCGCTGCTGTAGCTACTTCTCAAGGCCAAGGTCAAGCGCAGCAGCTGGGAAGGGACCCAGGAGTCCGAGCTTCCCAGCAAACCCCCCCCCCCCCAACCGCCCCTAAAGGCAGGATCAGACCCCTCCATCCTGCCCCACCTCCTTCTGCCCCCCCCTCCCGCCCCGATACCCCCCAGGGCAGGATCAGGCCCCAGCCCCTTCTCCCCAGCAACATCCCAGGGCAGAATCAGGCCCCTCCATCCTGCCCCACCTCCTTCTGCCCCCCCCTCCCGCCCCGATACCCCCCAGGACAGGATCAGGCCCCAGCCCCTTCTCCCCAGGGATACCCCAGGGCAGGATCAGGCCCCTCCATCCTGCCCCAGCTCCTTTTGCCGCCCCCCCCAGGGCAGGATCAGGCCCCAGCCCCTTCTCCCCAGCAACATCCCAGGGCAGAATCAGGCCCCTTCTCCCCACATTCCCCCTCCAGGACAGCATCAGACCCCCCCCATATCAGGATACACCCCTGGCCACCCCTGGAGCTGGGGGGGCGGTTCTCACCCTGCACCAGCGCGTGGCTCTGGTTCCAGATACCGATACAGCACTGGCCGGGGGGGCAGCGGACAGTGCCAGGCTTGGTCCCCCCCAAACCCCCCAATCCCCCCCGCACGCTGGGGTGCTTGTAGGAGACGCAGCTGAGGTTGCGGGGACCTGGGGGGGGGAGGTGGAACACAGAGGTGATGGCTTCCAGCATTCCCCCCCCCCCCCCCGCAAAAAAAATCCTTCCCCACCCCTCCACCCTAGGTGGGGGGGGGACAGGACAGGACCCCCAGCACCCACCTGGCAGCCCCGGCACCAGCCCCATGGGTGCCTCCGGCTGTGGGGAAGGAGTTGGCAGGATTCGTGCGGGGGCCGGTGGGAAGAGGAAAGCGGGCCCTGGCCGGAGGCAGCCCCTGGGGAGGAGAAGAAGGAGGAGGAGGAGGAAGGTGCAGCCCCCGCAGCAGGGAGGAGAGCGGGACAGGGTGCCCTGGGTGGGAGCCAGCCCTTGCGCCCCCACCCCGTATCACCCAAAGCCGCAAACCCGCCCCAAAGCGCAGCCATTCCCCCCCAAATTGAGCTCCCTGCCTCAGTTTCCCCCCCACGCCACAGTCCAACCTGGTGCCGTGCCTCAGTTTCCCCACCTGGGACTGAATTCTGCCCACCCCCCGCCCCCCCCACGCCAAATTGGCCGTGCTCCCCTGGTCGAACCCCCGCAGATTTCCAGACAACGCCAGCGACTCGTGTTTATTACAAAAAGAAATCGTCATTCCCCATTTACAAAGGAGCCCCAAAAAACTAACATTTTAATCTAAGTCTTTTTGTACAAAAAAATAGCACTTTGGGAAGGGAAAAAAAAAAAAAAACCAAACAACCAAACAAACCCAAAAAACGCGTTTCGGGTGTTATGACATCGGCCACCGGATTTTTAGAAAACAAAACAAAACAAAAACCCCGAAAATTAATATATCGCACAGACACGACAAGATCAAACAGTCTTGACAGGGAAAGAGAATTATTGCCAGTGTGGAGGGGCCGGATCCTGCGGGACCCCCCTGCCCCCCCCCCCCCCCACTGCATAGACAACTGGCCCCGGCCCCCCCGAGATTAAGGGGTGACGGTGGATTAAAGCTGGGATATGGGGGAAGCCTTGGGGATGGCCCCGACACCCCAATTCCCCCCCCCCGAATCCCTTGGGGGGGGATATAAAAGTCTGGGGGAGGCGGGAGGGGAGCGGGGGCTTGTCCCCAGCCTGTCACCCCCTTATCAAGGCACGTTTTTGTGTGTGTCCCCCCCCGCCCTGGAAATGGCTGGAGGTGTTTTGGGGGGCTGCTGGGGGTGTTTTGGGGGGGTGGGGGGGCTGTGGGGTGCTGCAGAGCCAAAAGGGGGATGATGGGGGCCAGCTGCCCCCGACACTGGGAGCAGCACCAGCAGCATCCCCCCCCAGATCCTCTGCCCCCCCCAAACCACGGAGGAGGGCGAGCACCCCGGGCTCCACGCAGAGCCCCCCCCGGCTGTCCCCAGGGTCCCCCGGGACCCTGCCGAGGGCCCCCCCTCCCTCCCGGCCGCGTTTCCATAGGAAAATTAAGCTCCATTAGGGGTGATGAGGAACAGCACCGGGGCGGGAGGGGGGACGGGGACGACACGACGACACACGACACCCCAAAACCCCATGGCAGAGCCTCGGTGAGGTTTCGGGATCTGGGTTTGGCACTTGATTCCCGCTCGGCATGGGGTGGTTCGGGACGGAGCTGAGCCGGCGAGCACGGGGGTCTCGGGGATGGGGGTCTCAGGGACCCCCACGTTACGGGGTGGGGTTAAGGAAGAAAAAAAAGAAATTATCAACAATTAAATAAAAAAAAAAAAAAAAAAAATTCCTGTTTTCTACCAATTCTCTGTAGCTTCCAGTATCAAGGGGGGGAGGAGACGGACACGACGCGCTGGGGAACTCATAGTGCTTCACAGATTATTAAAATACAAATGCTTAAAGTTTCCTATATAAAAATATACAAATGCAAAAATATATATCGAGAGAGAGAGAGAGAGAGAGCGGAAAGATCGGCCAGAGGAATCGCCACGCTCACCGCCTCCCTCCCTGCAGAGCTTTTTCTTTTTTTTTTTTTTTTTTTTTTAAAAAAAAAACCAAGGTAAAAACACCTTCGCGCTTCACAGTTTGGCTGGGTTTTGCCACCGATGGTTCAGCCCCGGGGGGGGGTCCCTGGAGTGGATTTGGGGGGTTCCCTGGCTCCGGCGAGCCCACCCCACCGTGAGAAGCATCCGAGCATGGATGAACTCGGGGTTCGGTAGAAAATTCAGCCCCGGCAGCTCTCCTGGGGTGCCCCGGCTGGGGAGCGCTGGTTTAACTCCTCTCCAAAGGCCTTTCCAGCCCACCTGAGCGATTTTGACAACCTCAGCCCCGAGCCAGCATCTCCCTCCCGGCGGTCCCAGCTCTGCCGAAGCCCACCAGGCAGCCCAGGGCAGAAGGAGGCATCTCCGGGAGCAGGGAGCATGGCGGTGGGGATTGCCGCTCTCAGCATCCCAGGAAATTTCCTGGTTATCCTCAGGCAGGGAAAAATAAAACGCTTCTAGAAAATGATACAGCAGAACCCCTCGCGTTCGGGTGGGGAGGGAGGAAGATGCCATTGGCAGGTGGGATTCTCAGATCCGAGATCAGCGAGCAAAAGCGGGGGCTTCTCGCCTCTGTACCAGCTTCCCCCCCCATGAACAAAGGGGATACACGCGACAAACCTGACCCAGTGAGACGGGGATGCCCCCGGCTGCCTCCACCTCTCCAAACCACTAACGTGAGCTCGACCCCCTCTCCAGCTCCGAACTGGGGTTGGTTTCCACATCCCAGGGTTTTTCCTATGACCGACGCTCTGCTCAGCTCTCCTCTAAACTTCCCGGCGGAGCTCTCTCCTCTCCAGCTCAGACCCACTTTGTGCTCATCTCACCCTGAAATTTCTGCTCGAAAACAAGAAGAGATTTCACCGAACGGCTCCCTGCAGCCTTCGAGGGGGTGGTTGGGATCCATGTCCCACCACTGCCTTGTTTCGGGGACGAAATAAAGCTGCCCCGCGTGCTCTGCGTCACCCTGAGATGAAATCCCCCCTGGTATCGGGGGGACGGTGCTGGGCCCCCCCCCACGGCTCCTTCCTGCGGCGGGCAGGGGAGCCCCTGCCTGTTTACTGCCGGAGGGAAAAGGGCAGATATTGTCTGGACTGGAGCAGGAAGAGGAGGGTGTGGGAGGAAGAACGGAAGAAGACAGCAATCCTGCTCCTCCCGGGGTGGGAAAAGCCAGGTATTGGAAAACCAAAAGGGTTTTCCCCGAACTGTCACCATTTCCCACACCCTTTTTTTTTTTAGGAGGAAGCGTGAGGAGCCACCTCCAGCAGCATCACGGCAAGACCCACGAGGTGACAGCCCCATCCCGTGTCCCCTCGATGCTTCACCCTCGCCGCTGGAACCTCACTGGGGTACAAAAGTGCCGTCTCCCGCCGACCAGCTCTGGAGGTGCTGATTTTTCAGGATTATTATTATTCTCGAGACCAACGGCGGCCGAAAAAAAATAGATATTTTCCCCGAGGAGGACCTCCCGAGCCGTCTCCCACCGTACCCCAACGCACCAGGTCCCAGACCCTCTGCTAAATAGCTCGAGTGAACCTGCACGAAACCCTTTACAAATCGATTCCACATGTAGAGTCACCGCTCAGCCCGCCAGAGCAAGGATTAGAAAAGCTGGAAGAAAAGGATCTTCACGAAGAAGATCGCTGGAAAATAAAGATCAAAAAGTCTAGTGAAGGGCAGGGAGAGGGCAGCTGTTTTTACAAGGGGGAGGAAAAAAAAAAAAAAAAAAAAAAAAGCAAAACCTCACCCAAATAATTACAAAGAAATTAAAGAACAACCTAAAAGCAAAGCGTATGAAAAAGACCAGGGGGTTGGGGTGTTTCTTTTTTTTTAAGATTACAGTTTAAAATGTAATATAAGGTCTGAAGGACAGCTCGGGCGCTGTCCGAACTGCCCCAGAGGGTCAACCTGTCCCAAGATAAGGCATCAAAGAGACCAAACCATGGTCGCAGCAAAATCTCTCCTCTCTCAAACGAACACATTTTATATTTTTATATATATAATAATAATATAGAATCTTTTTTTCTTTTTTTTTTTTCCTTTTTTTTTTTTTTTGGTTTTTTTGGTTTTTTTTTTTTTTTCCTAAAAAGTATTTCAAGAATCATATACTTTTACCAAGGCATGATGGCGTCGAAGGCTAGCTACGGAGGGGCAGACGGATCTCAGGGAGGGAGTGGAGGGAGGGGGGAGAAAAAAAAAAAATAATAAGGTCAAGCCGAAATTAAAAAATATATATATAGCTCTGGCCTTCGTGTGTGGTCACCGGGCCCCGGAGGTCAGACAGCTCAAGGAGGGCTGCGATCCCAGGTAAGAGGAGCTGGGCTTTAGTGCTGGAGGGTGACAAGGGACGTCGCCCTCGTGGTGAAAATAGCTCCCGGCTCCGTCTCCGCTCGCCTCTCGGCCCCGTGCCACCCGGCGCCGCCGTGTCGCCCACCGGTGCCCGCGTCCCGCTTCGCCCTCAGAACCCGTTGCCGCTGATGTTGATGGACTGGAGGTCGGCCACCTGCATCACGTTGATGCCGCTGCTGGCCAGGCGGGCGATGCCCTCGGGGCAGATGGCTTCCATGGCCACCATGTTGGTGGCGATGAGGGCCGAGGGGGTGGCCCCGCCGTTACCCTCTGCCGAGGCCCCCGTGTCCATGGGGACGGCGGAGACGTTCATGGCCACGTTGTTGGCCGCGCCTCCCTTCTTGTTCTGGTGGGTCTTGATGTGCTTGGAGAGGTGGTCGCTCCGCATGAAGCGTTTGGGGCACTCCGGGCAGGCAAATTTCTTCTCCCCTGGAAGAAGGGGGGGAGAGAGGGGTGAGGCGGAGGCTGGGCCAGTCCCTGTCCCCCCTCCAAGCCCAGCAAGAAGGTGACGGACACTGGGGGAAGCAGCATCCCGAGCCCTACCAGTGTGTGTGCGCTTGTGTCGCTGCAGCTCATCGCTCCGGGTGAAACGCTTCCCGCAGAGGATCCAGGTGCAGACAAAGGGTCGCTCCCCAGTGTGCCACCGCAGGTGAGCCCGGAGGTGAGAGGTTTTGCCGTACACCTTCCCGCAGCCCGGGATGTGGCAGATGTGTTGCTTTTTTTTACCTGGATCCCCAGAGCTCCTGAAAGAGTCCAAGGGAAAGGAGTTACAACAACCCTGAAAGCTCCAGCTGACTGGAGGGAGAACGGGGCCAAACGAGGCACTTTGGGGGTTTCAGCCTGCTCCCAGGGATTCGGAGGTTGCTCAGGCAGTCCAGCACTGCCGGATCCACGGCAGAGCAGTCTTACCTTCCCTCACTGTCTTTGCAGTAGGGGCAGGTACACGCTTCCCTCCGCACTTTCCGTCCTTGCTGGGGCTGCGGGTCCGGGCTGGTCTCTCCTTCCTCCACGGCCGCGTTCTCATCTCCCAGCCCATCTCCGCTCGTGCCATGAAGACCCAGCTGAGCACCGTGGTCACCTGGAAGAAAACACAGGAGATTACTGCGGGTTCTTCGTCAGCAAAGCCCCAAGCAGTAGGAGGGATGTAAGAGGGGCTTTCCCCGGCCTTTCCCCATGGCAGCTGCAAAGCTGGGAGGGTCTCAGCTTGATTGAACCATAGGAAGTTATTAATTCCAGCCTTCTCCCTCAACTTTCCACAAGCTCCTGTGTTTTCAAGCCCTGACAATCCCCCACCGAGCTTTCCCTAAAGCCCTGGGGCTCTCCCTGCCCTCCACAGGCCCCAACAAAGCAGGGGGGGTCCCCCCAGCTCCCCCACATCACCCCTCATTTTGGTCCATGCCCTCCAATTTGCGACCAGAAGAGAGGCAAGAGCCACATCTCTCCGAAAAAACAGCCCTCTACGTCACTCCAGCCACCTGCCAACTATTTCAGCTATTTCAGCTAACCTAGCGCAGAAAACAGAGCAAAAATGTAAACCAAGCAGCCGGTTCGGACGTAAGCCGGCTGGCTTGCATCAGTGTCAGTGATAAAGCAAGCATCAAAACATTGCCAAGGGAAACCCAGGCTTCTCCGAATCATGCCGTGCTACCGACCCCACTGAGGTCCCTTTTCCCCACCTTGTTTTTTTTGGGCTGAAAGAGGCAGTTTTCCCTTTTCGAACATCTCCCCAGCTTAAACCTGATGAAAGCAACAATCCAGGAGCAAATCTACAGAGCAGATGCGAACCCTCCTGCCAACCCCCCCCCCAAAAAAGGCAGCGATAAATAAAGCAGGCTGGAAGACTGTAGTCTTCAGCAGCATCCATCAGCGAAGATATTATCGGCACGCGCTCACTGGTTAATTACTGCGATTACAGAAAGGGATATATATATAAACTTGAAAAATCATCTGGCGCTGCTCGCAGAGCAAGATCCCTCCCCTCTCTCAAGGAGCAATTCCCAATTATAAAAGCCGTAGGAACTGCAGGGTAGTGCTGACGAGCTCCCAAATGCAGACAAACATAAACCATTCGTAACGGGGGGGTTGAGGGGTAGGAAGTTTTTAAGCCTATCAGTTTTCATTGCCGTTTTATTGCTCTATGCTTATGCTGTCATCTAATTGCTTCTCCAATAACCCCATCTACACTTCACAAGTGTTTTATTTCCCTTCAAGCTCCGCTGCTTGATTATTTTCATGCTGAAAAGACAGAGCGGGCACAGAGACGGCAGGCTGAGTAATCTCTTTTCAGCTGCAATTAACATATGCCAATAGGTCTAATGGCAGATTTAGAGCTGAGATGCTTCCGCCGGACAGGCGGCAGCATCCTTGGCTGGCTACGGGCTGTGATTCGAGCCCAAAATTCATTTTCTTCCTACCAACTTCCTTGCAAGCAGGCAGCCAGGGTTGAGATCACCGCCTGAACAGGGTGGTGGTTGAACGTGGGGCTGAGATAAAACACACGTGGGTGCAAACACACATACGCGCTTGTCCCCAACAGCAAATGACACTGCACTCTGCTGCTGTTTCCAGACATCCTCTCGCACTGCCGGGAAATGAGGCCGCGTCAGGGTGAATATTCCCCTAAAATACCCATCTGGGGGCTTTCCTGATGCTGTTTATCAACAGCTGCCTGGCTGGGTCCAGCGAGGATGAGTTAGCGGGAAGAACCATGTCAGCCAGTCCTGCCAAAGGCTGATGGGGAGGTTGGGATGCGAGGGACGTCGTGCTGCCCTGGGGGATGCTGGTTCACTCACTCCATCTCCTCTTCCCAGTACCTGGAAGCTGCTTCTTAAATAGGGAGCACAGACATCGCAAAGCTGCTGTTTCCAAAGCTGGCACTCCCCACAAAACAGCCCACGGTCCTGCTGCTGGTGTCCCCCGTGTCACAACAGGGCTGCAGGAATGAAGGCCACCTCCCCAGCATGGGGACCGAGATGCTGCCACTGGCAGTGGTACCACAGGAGGCTAGCACAGCCTTTTGAGAAGCCCTGCTGGGACAAGTACCTTCAGCAAAGCAGTGAAATTCGCTTTAAAAACCTGGTTTTCCATGTAACAGCTTCTAGGCAGGAGGCAGCATCCGCAGGAGAGGTGCTGGCACTGAAGATGTATAAACTTCAAACTTATGTCGGCCCGAAACGTCCATTAGCTGCATGCTGGGCTCTCTTCCTGTGGCCGGGAGGGAGTTTCACAACACAGAGACAGCGAGGGGGGAATGACGAAGAGTTTCTGGCAGCGGGCAGCCTTCCCCTGGCCCCGCGGCTCTGCTGTTACCAGCAGGTGTCAGTGGCGCCCTGGCAAAGCTCAGTGGAGGAGCCGGGGCAGGGGCCCACGCTCAGGAAAGGACAAAAACCACCATGAATAGATCCCTGGCTACTTGGGGCACCAACCAGCTCACGGCAGCGATGCCCGACAGCTCTGCGGCGGCATTGCCAATGATCTGCATGGCTGGTGGGCGATTTATGTGTGCAGCTGGGCCGTGCTCCACATCTGGGCTCCCTCTGGCGAGAGGAACAGGTTCGATTTCGCTCCTCCAGGCCGCAGCAGCATCAATAGGAGCTTTGCTCTCCCATGCAGGAGCATGCAGACAGGGAGGCTTGAAATTAGGGCTGGCTGCTCTGCCCCGCCAAGTCTGCAGGGGTCCAGATTTCCTGGGAGAGGGCAGTGCTGGGCAAGCCCTTTGCCGTTGAGGACCGAGACACGCAGAGCAAAGCAACAACCAGGAGAAGGGTGGCAATCAAGGAAACGAAGCCTGACTCATCCGCTCGCCCCGTCCCTACTTACGTCACGCCAGGCCCAGTTTCTCCGCAGGGGGATGAGGCACACGCTGCCATCTAAGCAGAAGCCAGGATGTCGTCCGTGGTATGGCGAGGGGCTGTGCTAACGTGTCCGTATCCCAACACCGTGTGTTAAAGGATGGTGCTGGCCCCAAAGACCATATAATCCTGCAGACGGTCCCCTCCAGTCTGCACCAGGGCAGGAGGAAACACTTGGCTGAATCACAGCCAAAAGATGCTGGAAATAACACCCATGACTGACACACTCAGACCAGTTCAGCCCCGGGATGGGGCTCCTGCATGGTGGTAGCATTAATAACCGCAATGGCAGTGGTTGTGTCTGCCCTCGCACCGGGACATCGACGTGGAGAGGAATATTGTTGGCCATCAAGTGACAGCGACCAGGCCAGGTCTGGCTGTTGAACACCACCACCAGGCAGGAGGAAGGAAATTGTTTGTCCCTCCAAAGGGGACACAATTTTGAGCCCCACTCAGAAATCTTGGCTGGGCTCTCCCATACCTCATCAGCAACATTCCTGTGCTCCCCGCAAAGTTTAGCAATTTTAGGACAAAACCTTCTCAGTCCTGTCCCCCCCCAACTCTTGCAACATATGTTTACAGTCTAAAACCACCATGGAGGGAACCAGGGAGGGTTGTTGGTTTTTTTTTTAAGCTTTATAAGCCAACAACGACAGCTTGCATTACAGCGACAGATTAGAGATTTCCCTGTCGCGTATGTGCTATCTGGGGAGAGCTATTGTAAAAAGGAAAGAGAAGACACACACTCTCCCCAAAATACGCTTGGGAGGGGGAGAATCCAGCCCTGATGTCTTGGAATGGCTTCAATCTTCAAACATGCAAAAGCCTACGCAGCGTTTTATAGTCTGCTGGCATGTCATATGGAGGGGAAAAAACCCAAATCCTCCTTCTGGTAATCTATGGCTCGCATCTAATTAAGGTATAAATAAATTACGGCAAGAGAAGACAGATCTTGTACGTACACGCTTCATTCTTCACATATCAGGACGCGCAGAAGTCTCCAGAATATCGCAGTTTCAGGAGAAAGCTTGGTGGAGAGAAACCAGCTGGATAATTTATGTTTATTATCTCCACTAATATAGATTACTTCTAAGACTAAAGCTTTCATGGAGGCTGCCAAGCCCCTGGTCCACGCTCAGGTCATTGAAGTCCTGAAAAAATGTATTAATAGAGCAAGGAGGGGGGTATAATCCTTGGAAAACCCTGGGGAGTAAAGAGGGACTTGCCTGTGAGGACAGGCGACAGAAGCTGACCCTGCTTTGCTGCGCCTGGCTCCTGTACTCAACCTGTCTTTGCCTGATGGAGCCCCTCCTCGACCAGCACGGGATGGGGCTACCGACCTCCAAGACCCCCCGAGAAGAGGGGTAGTCGTTTGCTGGTCTCACACTAAAAAGACCAAAGCACACGAGTCTTGGCTTGCGACTTCTCTCAAGACAAGGTGTTTCTTGTCTTCTAACTGCTCATCGGAGGAAAAATGCTTCGGTTTAGTCGTTTTATTTAGCAAACTAAAACGAGGTGAGAAATGCCCTGTGGATAGAAGAGAGGAGCATTTTTAGATCCACCCCAGCTGACCTTAGGAGAGGGGAAACAGACTTGATGTTCATTTTTAGGGAGGATCTGGGGAAAAAAAAAAAAAAAAAACCAAAAAACAAACAAACAAAAAAAACGGTTTCTTGTGCAAACTCTGCAACATTGGCAGCTGCAACTCCGCAGAGGCAGGAGAGGAAGAGGGGGTAAGTCGTCACCACGCAGAGCAGGGCACACACGACAAACCAATGTCAGTTTCCAGATGCAGTGAAAAGAGGCAAGAGGAAGTTCTAAGGCAAAAAGAAAGGGCAGCAAAACCCAGCAGAATGCAGCCCCGGGGCTCCCTGAACCTCTCGGCACATCTCCACTCATGGCGGACGACAGACGGCAGGCACGAGCCTGAAAAAAAAAACCCCAAATCAAACCTTTCTAGCTGACAACTCAAGTTCTCACCATTTCCTCCTCTTTTTTTTGGCAGAGTCTGAAAGCCCAGGGTGACAGCGACCAGCGTTGCCTCGCCGGTGCTCGCTGCTCTCCCCAAAACACACCACCACGCTCTACTCCAGAGAGATCAAAGACAATTAAGCTGCACTTGCTACACAAAGGAACAAAGTAGGTTTTGTAATGCCGTCCCCTTGATTTTTATCTCGTTTGATTTCCTCACTAATTTGCAAAATGAGTTAATCTGCAGTAGGAAGTCATTCATGTAAATTAGCCAAGCTCTCGCTTAGTAATTCTTCGGAGTTATGGACAGCAGAGCGGGGAACACACAGTGCCCGGCTGCGTAAGATGGTGCAGTTTTGAAGTCAGACTGCAGCACATTGAGTAATTGTGTCTTAACCTGGAGTTTAATGACTTGAAAAGCCACACGGCAAGTTGGGCGATATCCTTTAATTGTTGGAGGTTTCTGTGCGTCACAATAAATTACACTTCCTTTGGAGAAGAAATAAATAGGGACGGAGCTGTTGGGTCAAGAGCGAGGTGGGCTGCAAGAGGAGCCAGAGCTGCGTCTGCCCAGCCTGGTGACGCGCAGGCAGAGGCGGAGGCGAGCTCGGAAGTCACCTCGTCCAATTTGCAAAATCCCTGACACCCCCCCCCCCCCTCGGACTTGCTAAATACCTTTGTCGCGCTGCAAACTGAAACGCAGGTCTCCTTTGCCCTTTCAATTCCAGTCTGGATTGCCGCAAAACTGTGATGAAGCCTCTAGCCCTGCCAAAGCCTTCACTGAGGTGGCCCTGTCAGGGCAAATCAGACCACCAGCAACCGGCAGCCGCAGCAGCCAGAGCACCCTCACCCCGTAGCATAGGCAGATCCTACCAAACCACACCAAAAAAAGAAATCAGGTTAGTTAAAAAGAGAAGTCCCTGATGATGCTTGAGGAGCACGGAAGGAGGAAAATGCTCAGCTGAGACAGGGAAGGGCAATCCCCGTGACCACCAAGGAGGAGGGCTGTGGCCTGAGCCCAGCCCAAAGCACACCCAGGAGATGGGGAAATCCCCGCAGGCATCTCTCACTGCACCTGAACCTCTGTATTCCTCTCGTCCACGCAGTCAAGGGTGGGTGCTTTTTCCAAGCCACAAAGCCCGTGTTTTTAATCATGCCCCTCTGCAGAGAGGGGGAATTTGTGCCTGTATCACTCACGGCATCTAACCTAGACGTCCTGCGCTGGGACGGGGTGACGGCTGGACTGCACGAGCCTCTCTGAAGTGGGAGCCAGTGCCCTGAGAGCCAACGCTCTGGAAAGGAGCCACGCTGAAACTACCCCTAGTCCTCAGGGGCCAGGATCCAGCTCCTGCGAAGGTGTGATAAAGACCACGCTTCTTGGTGAGGAGGCAGCGAGGCTGAGGTCGGCACAGATAAAAGGAAGGCGAAGATTAGGGCCCGGCGAGACAGTCCGGAGCCGGGCGAGGAAACTCTTCCATGAGGAGTCACGGGGTGCACAGCACCCAACCAGTCTGACTAGCATGGCTGCCAACCTGCTCCCATTCCTGGACGGCTGAGCCCCGGCCTCAAGGAGAAGGAGCGGGGCTGCCCCACGGAGCCCCAGACCCACGGCAACTTTGTGCAGGGCACAACCTCACTTGGACGAAGCTGCGCTGCAGTAACACAGGCTCTACATTGGGATCACTCCCTTTTCCCAAGCAGACCCCGCGATCTCTCGGGGTTTGTGTAATTTCTTCAGTAAATCACCCTCTTTATCATGGCAAGGAGAGAGGTCAACCAAGGAAGCCGGGAGGGTATTTAAAGTCCAGCCCAGCTAGAGTTTAGAGAAGGAAATTTCACAATATAATTATTTTCTGACGTGATGTCATGGGCATAATGAAACAAACAATTACAGCACGTTAAGGAGAGATCCTGTCAGGGCTTGCTGGCCTGAGATTGATTTCAATTTTCCCCTCCCCTCTGCAGACGATGCCATGTGGATGTCTCATCAAGGCCCTGCTACAAAGCTTCCCTTAAAAACAGAAAATAGGAGACAATCAGGTCTTTGTGTCAGTGTCCCGACGGCTGGGAAGAGCCCTGTAAGAACAAAGTCGCAGCAGAGAGCTGGGGATGCATTTGGTAAACAGATTTCAAAGGGTTACTTCCCCCATGAAGGCTTTTTTTTTTTTTTTCTTTCAGAAGGATGTCCTTGCTACGTCCCACTGCTCGATTCGACCACAAGCCTCCGTCCAAATGATAGATGGAGCCCCAAAAGGGAGCTCATCCCGCCAAAACACCCCTGGACAGGGGCATGACTGGGGGCTGCCGCATCTCCTCAGTCGCACCAGTGCTCCGGGCACCCTCCCAGCTCCATCCTCCCCAGCAATAAAACATCCTTCAGCACTCACAAAACAAGGACCTCGGATGAGGGGTTTAACTGCAGCACTGACCTAATGGGAAGCCACCGCTGGACGCCTGTTTACCCAGCACATACCTCAGCCAGGCAGGGCTCTTTATCTCCCAGGCATGGAGCTCTAAGCAGCAGGATTCTGCCAGGGACAGGTACGTGGGGCAGAGCCACTTCACTGGCAAAACTATACGGACACGGAGCTAAAAAAAGTCCCTCTCCTCCTCCCTAAGGTTGGTCAGAAGGGGAAGAGAAACCCCGGCGTCGCAAACTTCTCGAAATTGCCCCCACCCCGCTTGCCACAAAGCCTCTGCACAAAGGCGCCTCGTGCAGGACATCCCCTCCACAAGCACCCAAAAACCTCTTTCCTTCATCCCGGAGGCAGTCCTACTGCCCACTCACGTGGGGAGCAGTGGCACCCAAACCCACATGCGGGTTTTTGGGGCAATGCCAGCCAAGGAAATCCCCTCCCCAGCTCAGTAGCTGCCTTCCCCTCGAAGCAGAGCCGGCTGCAAGGCCTGTTTGCCCACATACCAGCCCATTACAGTCACAGACCTTCTCATGTCTCTGCCACCGGGCTAATTCACAGCCCATCTAACACCGAGGAGGAGGCAGCCTGCAAACTACCTAATTAATATAAACACAGGCTGAGTTACACTTGCATAGAGCACAGGGCTCTGCCTCATGCCCAGGAGCAAAAATCTGATTTCTAAAGACCTTTTCAGGTGTCATTTTCTCCAGGGGGAATCTTTCCCCTTCCTGCTTTGCAGAAAGAAAAGCGAAAAGCAGAAATCTCATCAGCGACTTGCCCCCAGCCCTCAGAGGGGGCTGAAAGCCACAGCCCAGAGGAGTCCCCCTGCCACGGACTGGAGCAGTGTTCAGGAGAGGAGACATATGCTTCCCCCAGACCAGCAGCAGCCAAGCCAGGACACCAGAGTGGCTGTCAGCCCCAAAGGAAGCTGAGCTGAGCTCTTCGAAGTAGCTCGGCTAAGGCAGATTATGCAGCTAAGTGGTAGGAAACGTGGCAGCTGCAAGCCCAGGAGGCAGCTGGGGTGCACGCTCAGCTACCAAAACCCTTCGCCATGCACCCCCTTCTCCCTGCCACACCGTCACACAGGGCAAAACCCAAGGAGACGGGAAGACCTGCTGCGAATCTCCCCTCCCAAGCAAACCTGGGTTTTATTTTCCATTCACCTCCCTCGGAAGCGGAGGAGCTTTCTCTGCTACAAAAAACTCTCCCAACTCTTAGCCTCGAGCAGAAAGCGAGAGCAGAAAGTTCCAGCACACGTGGCGCGTGCTCGCACAGCTGCCGGCAGCCGAAGGGGAGGCTCCTCATGGAAAACGTTCAGCCATTTGGACAACAGGCAGATTCGGTAACAAACCGTTCCCTTAAATTGCCATCAGAGAGCTCGGACCGGGAGGGATCCGCATTCACAGGCCCCCAACGTGGCATTCACAGGCCCCCAACGTGGCAGAAGATGGCCCAGCTACGAGGCTGTGGTGCGGCTGGAGACGATGCACCCAGTGCAAGGTCTGGGGCAGGGGGGACTCAGCACCCACCTCAGAGGGGCCACTTGCAGGTGGCAGGGGGACAAACAGACCCATCGCCACATCTGACAGACCCAGCTAGAGAAAAGCTCCTCCAGCCTGGAGTTAAGCCCCGCAAATTGTGTGAATGGATCAGTGCCAGGAAGCTTTCTGTCCCAGCCGCAGCCTCTGCGATCTCATCCTCGGAGCCTAACTGATGGTCCCATTGAGTTGGGGGCTCAGTGGGTCCCTGCAAACCCTTTGAAACCTGAACACTGCTCTGGTTTTTCAAACGTAACAACATCAAAGTGCCATCTGAACGTCACATCCTCCGAGCTAAGAAGAGTGAGGCCCTTGGCCGTGGTTCTCAGTGCAGCCGCCAGCGTTGGACAGTGAATTCATCACTGCGGATCAAGAGCTAAACACGCTGCTGAGCTAAAAAAAAAAAAAAAAGGAGGAGGAGGAGGAGGCGGTGGCGCCCCAGCGTGAGCGCGTTGGGTGGGTGGTCTCTGGAACGTTCCTCCCTGCCCCACCTCCGAGGGCAGAGCCAGGCACAAATACAGGAACTAGGAGTTGCCCATGCGTTTCTCCGGCGCCTTCAAAACAAGAAACAAGCACGCCTTGACGCAAGTGGCCCTGCCAGGCTGCAGGGCGAGGGGATTCTGCCGAACCCAGGCAGGCGAAGACGAAAGGGACCCTTCACCACCTGCATTTCCACATATAAAAGAGGTGACATGCCGTCAGCTCCCCTCTGGGTGCAAAAACGAGCGTGCTCTAGCACAAGCGGGTGTCTCTGCTCAGGGAAATCCAAGGATCAGGCTAATCCCGACTGCGGCACAGTCTGTAATAAACCCGCGGACGCCTGCAAGCCAAGCTGCTGTAGCAACAGCCCAAAATAATGCTGCAAAACAACTCTGGGAGAGCAACCGCCTCTTCTCGCGAGAAGGAAGCACGAGTCAGATTGAGCAACATTTTTTGCTGCCTCTCAGCTGTGACTAAATCTAGCAACTGCCTTTTTAGCCAGAGCCAGAACAAAAAAAAATAAAAGAAAAACACTGGAAAAGCAAGCAGAGCTCCTTTTCAGCACCGATTTCTTCCGCGGCAGCAGCCTACAGCCCCCTCATACAGGCAGGCACGGCATTTCCAAGGGGAAGCCGAGCAGCCTCAAGCTCACACACCGTGTCCACGCACACCCCCCCCAGGCTGGTGGGAGCTTTTGGGAGACCACGGGACTGATCCAGGGGGAACTGAGCAGGGTGTCCTGCGTCAGCCGTGAACATGGGGCCGTCTCGACCACGATGAGATCACAGCGTCCCACACCAGCACCCAACTTTAGGCTAAATATACACTTAAAGAGCCCATTCTTTTGCCCCTGCAAGGAATTCCCCCAGGGCTTTTTGTTTGTTTGTTTTCTAGGGGGAGGGCAGGGGGATTTAAGTTATTCCTGAGTTCTATAAGGCCGTGACTCTTTCTGTGGGCTCCCGCAAGCTGAGGAGCTGAGCTGGGCTTGGGTCCACGCCCCAGCCCGAGCCCCCCCGCCATGGCCATTGGGGCAGGACAGCAGCCTCGCACAAAACCAGGCTTCACCCTTAGCACCGCATGCAGTGTCCCCCTTCTCCCCTGCCTCTCCTCCCCGCACACCTCCCTCCTTCCCCATTCACAGACATCTCCTCTGTTTCTCTTCATGCAATCGGCCGCCCAAGAGTTATTAGATCAGAAACGCTCCAAAATGAGTTTCATTGTCTTCTGGCGATCGGCAGAGGCTTAACACTTCCTTCCCAGGGCCAGCATAAGCAGCAGCCCGCTTGCCAACTCTGTTTGGCATCCATCACACCCAGCTCCAGCCCTGGCACGGCTGTGCCAGCGCCTGAACCCCACAGAGTCCAGACGGCGCACGGAGCTGGCTGCGTGCAGCCAGGCAACATCGTTTCGCCTTCGATTTCCTCTGCCCAGCTACAGAAAAGGAACCAAGACAACTTACCGGCAGTGTTTGCTATGGCCAGCGGCAGCCCTTGCAGCTGATGCACCTGGATCCCAGACGCTCCCAAGGCACTGAGGTTAATAGTCTGGAGGCCTGGCATGGAGGAGAGCTGGGCAGCGTTGACCGTGACAGTGCCGCTGGGGAGGGAGGCGATGGGGGTGAGCGTGGTGCTGGTGCTGCCCGTCTGCCCCAGTGACACTCCCTGCATGGGGGCCAAGGTGATTGTCTGGGCCTGGGGGTTTTGAACCTGAAGGTTTTGGAGCTGGATGGTCTGCCAGCTCACCTGCCCGTTGGGACCCACCGTGGGCGTTCGGATGATGATGGGCCCGGAGTTGGGGACAGCTTGGAGCTGCAGGTTCTGCAAGGCGTCTTGGGAGATGGCTTGAGTGGCAAAGGTCTGGCCAGAGAGCGGGGTGGTCTGGAGGGCTTGGATCGTTTGCCCTCCTTGGACTAGCTGCGGCTGGATCAGGATCTGCTGCTGCTGTTGTGATTGCTGGCTCTGATCCCCCTCTTTCTGCTGCCCTGGCTGCAAAGCCACCCCAGAAACTGGGCTCTGCAGTGAGTCCGAGCTCTGGACGCTGCTGACCCTCTGGGGCGTCTGCGCCTGGACGTTGGTTCCCACCGTTGCGCTGGTGGAAAAATTCATGATGCCCATGTTACTGGTGGTGGTGGTGGTGGAATAGCTGTTGGCGTTGGTAAAAAAGGCGCCAGAACTAGCATGAGACGTGGCCGTGTTGGTGGAACTGATGGCAGCACCCGAGGTGGCCGGCTGGGAGCTGCTGTCTGGAGAGCCGGAGCTGCTCAACGTGACCGTCTGAGAGGTGGGAGCCAGGCTGGCAGCCACGCTGTTGACGGGCAGCAAGGTGATGTTGCCGTTCAGAGCCACGGGGACATTGGCCACGTACTGGGTTTGCCCTGAGAGGGTGTTGTTGGCCAAGCCCACGCCCTGGATGGGGACAGCCTGCTGCAGCAGGTTTGGCATGGCGATGAGGTTACTCGTCCCTGCTCGGCTCGTTATGATCTGCTGGTTCGTGCCAGGGATGATCTGGAGCTGACCAGAGGCATCCTGCTGCACGTTGACTTGGGCAGGGGTGGTGGCAAACTGGAGCTGCTGCCCATCGATGGTTTGGAATTGGGGAATGACCTGGTACTGGATATTTGGGATAACTCCCGGCAGGCCTGTGAGCACCTGCTGGTTCTGCAGGCTGGAAGTGGTCGTGACCACATACTGCCCCGCACTCACAGGCCGGCTTTTGGAGGCATCTCCGCCGTTGCTGCCATTGCTGCCCTGTTCTTTGGAGGCCGTCGGCGTGCTGGAACCGGCCGAAATGATTTGCCAGCCGTTGGCGGACTGGGCTATCTGAGCGGCGGCAGCTGTGAGGTCCAGCTCGCCGCTCCCGCCTTGCTGGCCCTGGGAGCTGTTGGAGTTCTCGTTGGGAGACTCGATCCTGCTGCAGGTGGCTGCCAGCAGAGCCAGCGGGGAAGGCTGCGATTCCTGGGAAGAAGAGGAGGAGTTAACGCAGGAGGCGGCCCAATGGGCAGGCCAAAAATAAAAAAAAGGGGAAAAAAAAAAAAAAATTAAAAGAGAAAACAGGGAGGAGCATGCTTGGAAAAGATAAACACTCCTTCCTGAGAAAACACACCCACAGCCGGAAAAATACAACTGCCAGACACAGGGCTGTCAGGCCGGGATAGACTGAACCCACAGGGAAAAACCCTCTGGGCGGGAGGAAAGGGGAGGGAGTCTACATGTAAAAGGCAAGGAGAGATGTCTCCTCCACCCCAAAGTGAGTGAACCTCCCCACAGGAGAACAGAACAGCTCCAGGGAAGTACAGTCATTTCTAGGCACCCCAACCTGGAGAAAGGCCAGTCAGGGCTGTGGTGTTTACTGGGAGCAGCGGAACTGTCATATTTTCGAGGGCACCGTGCAGAGCTGAGGGAGGAGGGGAAGCCACGGGCGCTGCAGGTCGGTGCTCCGGCAGGGCATTTGGCAGCATTGACGATCCCCCGGCGCACTCTCGCCCTTTTCCTCTCCCCAGGGAGAGGAACCGGCGTAACGCTCGGCTGGGCCAAACAAACACCTCGGCCCGGCCCTGGACTTTGCCACAGGGACGGCGAGTTCCCCAGGGTGAGCGGAGCCAGGAGGCCGCCGGCTTGGGGCTGTTCCTCCCTCCTCACACTCACCTGGCCCTCCCCACTGCCTGCACTGCTGTTACTGCTGGCATCTCCTTCGCCCTTCTCGGGCTTCACTGTCGCCATCTCCTCGGGACTCTCTTGGTCTGCGCGGGCGGGAAACGACAGCGGGAGTTAAAGACATTTCTGGGCAGGAGAGGGGGATCAGGAGCGCGAGGGCACACGGGAATTCAAGGGCAGGGAATGCAGGAAGGCTGGGCAGAAACGGGGGGTGGGGGGGACGGCACGCTGGCAAGCACTCTGGGGGGCCCGTGTGCTGCGCGGGCACTGGCGCGAAGGGGCTGGGAACGGGAGGGAGCTGCCAAAGGGGAGCTGGCAGCGGGACAGGCGGAGGAGGACCCGGCCCGGCTCCAGGCCCCAGCTCCTCCCCACCCGCTCGGGACACTCCCTGGCCCCCGTCGAGGTCCTCCCCGGGCCTCCCCTTTCCCTTCCCCGCTAGCCTGGGAGCACACCTCCCGCCCTGGCCCTCCGCGGATCCACCCCGACAGCCCTCTCCCCGCCCTGCCCACGGATTCCCCGCCGCGGATCCAGCCCACGGGGCTCCCCAGGGATCCCCCGGCCGGGACTCCCCTGTCTGTCCTCCCTGTGACCCCACAGCACGGGGGTCCCTGCTCCCCCCCCCAGGAGCCTCCTCATCCTCCTCTAGCAACCTCCCCAGCCCCTGAGGCTTGTGCCCCCCACTCTCACCCCCAGCACCCCTCACCAGGGTCGCCTCCCCCCCCCCCCAAAACCACCCCCAGCAGGTCACACCTTCCCCACGCCTCCCCCCCACCCCCCAGGGCCCTCACCCCACGGCCTCCCCCCCCCCCCCAATCCCCATCCTCCCCCGCAAGGCGCCTTCCTCGGGGGCTGGGGGGAAGCGCCGTCCCCCCGCCAGGCCTACACCCTTCCCCCACAAAAATCCTCCTCTCCGCGCCCGATCCCCCGCCATCCTCCCTCACACACACACCACACCACCCCCCCCCTCCGCCTCCCTCCTCCTCCTCCGCTCCCATCCCGTCCCGTTCCCCCGGGTCCCCCCCCTCCTTCGGCAGGTCTCCCCTCAGGAGAAGCGAAAAGCGAGGCCAGCAGAGGCCCGGCCCGGCCCGGCCCGGCGTGGGGCGGGGCCGCCTCAGGCCCCTCCGAGCGGGCGGGCGCCGCCGTCGCCGTCTTGCGTGTGCCTTGGGCGGCCGCGCGCGCCCCTCGCTCCCATCGCCGCCCCCCCCCCTCCCCCTCCCCCTCCTCCTCCTCCTCCTCCCTCCTTCATCCCTCCCCTCCTCCTCCTCCTCCTTCAAGCCGGCGCGGCGGGCCCGTCCTTACCGCTCATGGTGGCCGGGAGGGGGGAGGACGAGCCCAAGCGGCGTCGGGGCGGGGAGGGGAGGGGGGGGAAGGAGGAGGAGGAGGAGGAGGAGGAGGAGGAGGAGGAGGAAGGGGGGGGGGCGGGCGCGCCCGGCTCGCTGACGAGGCGGCCTAACCCCGCCGGTGACCGCCAAGGGGCTGCCGAGGGAGGGAGCCGAGCGCCGCGGCCCCGGCCCCGCGATCCGCCCCCGCCGCCGCGTCGGCCAATGGAGCGCCGCCGCGGGAGGGAGAGTGACGGGGAGAGAGGCCAACGGGAAGCGAGGGCGGGACGGTGGAAGGGGGGGAGGGGGCGGGAGGGGCGCCGCCCCCGCTGCCCCGCCCCGTGGGGGAGGGGGAGCGCCGCGGGCGGTGGCCAATGGGGGAGCGGGAGGGGGGGGGGGGGGGCCGGCGGTGGCGGGGGCCAATCGGCGCCCGCGCGGGCTCGCAGGGAGACCCCGTATGGGAGCGGCCGCGGCGGCGTGGGCCGCGGCGTGATGGGCGCGGGCCGCCGCCAATGGGTGGGGGGAGGCGGGGGCGGAGGAGGGATTGGCAGCGGGGACCGCCAACCGGCCGCGCGGTTCGAGCCGCAGGGGAAGGCGGGCTCGCACACTGACGGGAGCGCTGACCAATCCTTCGCTCGGAGGCGTCGGCCGCGGCGGGGCGCCGCGCCAATGAGAACGGCGGTCCGTCTCAAACTGGCCAATAGGTGCCGAGGGGAGGCGGGGCGAGCGGCCGGGCTGCGCCCTTGGAGGGACGGCTTGGCGGCTCCGGGAATGTGGCGGAAAAGGCGCCATTTTGGCGCTGGCTCCGCCCCGACCGCCGCCACCGCTTTGCCGGCAGCCGGTCGCCCCCCAGCCCCGGCGGCGTCCCCGCCGGCTCGGTAACCCGGGTCGTGTCGCGACAGTGCCGCTCTTCGCCCCCTCCCCCCCCGTCACCTTTTCCTGTCACGAGCCACCTCAGCCCTGTCGCGACAACCGCCATCCGGGTGCGACTTGTCCTCACAGGCCCGCGGCAGGGGCCTCGTCGCTGTGTAAACATCCCCAGGGCCCTGTCACCACAGCGGGCCCTGGAGTCCCTGTCACGACATGCCGCACATCCTGTCACGGCACCCAGCCCTGTCATGACAGGGACTGTCACTGTGGGACGCCTGGGCCTCGCCCCTCCGTGCCTGCGGGTCAACACTGCTCTGGGCGTTTTTTTTTTTTGAGGGGGATTCACAGCGAAAAGCCCCTGGTTTACAAAAAAAGAGCTTTTTGAAGGCAAACGAGGTGAGGGTCCCTGGGGACGTGGCCGCGCAGCTGCCCCAGCGGTGGGAGACGGGCAGGGCCGGTGACAGACGAGGCGGGGAGGGGGGGGACGACACATGAGAGGTGACGTTTAATTTCTTAATTTCTTTTTTTTTCTTTCTTTCTTTTGCTTTCCAGCATCAAAGCCGCCCGCCCCGCATGGCGCTGTTTCTCATATCTGTGTGTGTCCCCCCCCCCGCCTCGCCCCGACGCTGCCTTCCCACCCGCTACCGCCCTTTGATGTCCCCCAGTAATGGGGGGGAGGGTGGTGTCATGGCGTGGGGAGCCCCCCCCACCC
Source organism: Gypaetus barbatus (assembly GCA_028022735.1). Classification (NCBI taxonomy): domain Eukaryota; kingdom Metazoa; phylum Chordata; class Aves; order Accipitriformes; family Accipitridae; genus Gypaetus; species Gypaetus barbatus. Next base: position 1,123,526 of record CM051547.1, on the reverse strand, counting down.
CAGCACCCCCCACCCACACCCCACTGTTGATTTTGGAGGCACTGCCGAGGCGAGCGAGCCCCTTGCCCGGCGCCCCGCCGGCTGCCCGGATGCCGTCTTCCCTGTGACCTTTTTATTTTTCCCCTTTTTTTGGCCTAATTCCCTTCATTCCCGCAGCTGGAAAATTGCCGTCGCTCACCGCGACCTCACCCCGCTTCCAGCGGAACCGTTTTATTTCGCCTTCTCGCCGCGGCACCGGCCCCGCCGGCCGCCTGCGAACCCCCGGTGTCATTAAAACAACGCCGGATGAAGAGCAGAGACCCCCCCGCCCTGGGGAGGAGAAATAAAACCAACCCCCCCCCCCCCCCAGCGGCTGCTGCAGCTGGCGGGTTTTGGGGACAGCCCCTCATCCTGCCTCCGGCACCGCACGCAGCCTGTCCCCCAAAACCCTGGCAGTGGGGAGGGGGCAACCGTCCTGCCTGCTGTCCCCTTGCCGTCGAGCGAAGCGGTGGCGTTGTGTGTGTGTCCCCCAAACCCGTGCCGGTGGGGAGGCGGCCGCCGCTTCACCCCAGACCCCGCTGTGGCCTTGAACTCGCCTCCGCCGCAGCCGTCAGGGGGCCAAGAGGGGGGGGTCCCCATCCCTGTGCCCCCCCTGCACCGAGCGAACGCGGCGGTTCCTTTGATCCGGGCCCGTGTCCCGCCGGCTGCGGCGTCAGCAGCCGCGGATGGGACCGGTCCCCCGCCGTGCCTCAGTTTCCCCTCCTGACCCGCAGCAGTGTCACACGGGGACACAGAGCGTGCATCCACCCAGCCCCGTGCCTCAGTTTCCCCTCGGGGATTGCCAACGGTGCCCTGCCACCAGGGAAGGGGACAAACTCGTGGTATCTTGGTTAGTTTGTCCCCATCGCGGCGTCCCCCGGGGTCGGTGACGCTGCCGGGGTTGCGCTTCGCAGCCCCCTGCCCCAAAAGAGCCGGGCCCGGCGCTGGGGAGAGCACAAGGTGGGTGGGGGGACGCGGGGACTGTCCCCATCCTGTCACGGGGGCTGAGTCCTGGCCAATTCGTCACGCCAGCCTGGCACGGGGCGAAGGCCAGATCTGCCTGCGCCTCTCCGGGGCGAAGGCTGCCGCCTCCTCCTCCTCCTCCTCCTGCCCACCCCCCGCCTGGCAAGCCCCCGTCCTGCCCCGCTGCGGGGGGGACGATGGGGGACAAGGCTCCCCGTGGGCCTGGGGGAGGGGGCTGGGGGCCACGGGGGGGGCTGCAGAGAGCCACCGCAGAGCCCCCACCCCACTAGACAGCCCCTCCCCGTTAGGGCCCCCCTTATTAGCAGCCCTCACCCCGCCCCCAGCACCCCACTACTCCCATCAGGATCTTCATCCCATAAACCCCCCACCAGTAGCCCCCCCCCATTAACCCCCACCCAATTACTCCCATTGGGACCCTCTCCAGTAGCCCCCCCCCTCCATTAGGACCCCCACCCTTAACCCCCACCCTATTAGTACCCCATTGCCCCCCCACCCCATTACCCCCCATTGGGACACCCCATCCAATAACCCCCCACCCCAACTGGACCCCCCCAATCACTCCCCACCCCAGTAACACCCCATTGCCCCCCACCCCCACTACCCCCACCGGGACCCACTCTCCAGTAGCACCCCCCCCCAGTAGCACACCATTAACCTTGCTGCCCCATCCCAGTAGCCCCCCACTCCTTAGTACCCCAGCCCTCCCAATCCCTCCCAGGCCCCCCTAGTCATCCCCCAGTCCCCTCCCAGTCCCTCCCAGTGCCCCCCAGTCCCCTCCCAGTCCCATCCCAATCCCCTCCGAGTCCCCCCTCAATCCCCCCCATCCCCCCCAGTCCCTCCCAATCCTTCCCAGTCTCCCCCATCCCCCCCAGTCCCTCCCAATCCTTCCCAGTGCCCCCCAGTCCCCCCCTAGTCCCTCCCAATCCTCCCCAGTCCCCCCCCCCAGTCCCTCCCAGTCCCCCCAGTCCCGGCGCCCCCCAGTGGCCGCAGCCGGTCGGTGCCGCCCCCGGGCGCGGGTCTCTGCTGCCGCCTGGCGGGGGCGCCTGGCCTGGCTGTCCCCAGCCCTGTCCTTGTCCCCAACAGGGTCCTGTCCCCAACAATGTCCTGTCCTCAACAATGTCCTGTCCCCAAACATCTCCTGTCCTGTCCTCTCCTGTCCCCAACAATGTCCTGTCCCCAACAGGGTCCTGTCCCCAACAATGTCCTGTCCCCAAACCTCTCCTGTCCTGTCCTCTCCTGTCCCCAACAATGTCCTGTCCCCAACAGTGTCCTGTCCCCAACAGTGTCCTGTCCTGTCCCCAACCCTGTCCTGTCCCCAACAGTGTTCTGTCCCCAACAGGGTCCTGTCCTGTCCTGTCCCCAGCCCTGTCCTTGTCCCCAAACCTTTCCTGTCCTGTCCCCAACAATGTCCTGTCCCCAAACCTCTCCTGTCCTGTCCTGTCCCCAACCCTCTCCTGTCCCCAACAGTGTTCTGTCCTGTCCCCAACCCTGTCCTGTCCCCAACAGTGTTCTGTCCCCAACAGGGTCCTGTCCTGTCTTGTCCTGTCCCCAGCCCTGTCCTTGTCCCCAACAGTGTCCTGTCCCCAACAGTGTCCTGTCCTCAACAATGTCCTGTCCCCAAATATCTCCTGTCCTGTCCTCTCCTGTCCCCAACAATGTCCTGTCCCCAAACATCTCCTGTCCTGTCCTCTCCTGTCCCCAACCCTCTCCTGTCCCCAACAGTGTTCTGTCCTGTCCCCAACCCTGTCCTGTCCCCAACAGTGTTCTGTCCCCAACAGGGTCCTGTCCTGTCCTGTCCTGTCCCCAGCCCTGTCCTTGTCCCCAAACCTTTCCTGTCCTGTCCCCAACAATGTCCTGTCCCCAAACCTCTCCTGTCCTGTCCTGTCCTGTCCCCAACCCTCTCCTGTCCCCAACAGTGTTCTGTCCTGTCCCCAACCCTGTCCTGTCCCCAACAGTGTTCTGTCCCCAACAGGGTCCTGTCCTGTCTTGTCCTGTCCCCAGCCCTGTCCTTGTCCCCAACAGTGTCCTGTCCCCAACAGTGTCCTGTCCCCAAACCTCTCCGGTCCTGCCCTGTCCCCAACAATGTCCTGTCCCCAACCCTGTCCTTGTCCCCAACAATGTCCCCAGCCCTGTCGTGTCCCCAACAGCGTCCTGTCCTGTCCTGTCCCCAACCCTGTCCTTGCCTCCAACAGTGTCCCCAACCCTGCCCTGTCTCCAGCCCTGTCTTGTCCCCAACCCTGTCCTGTCCTGTCCCCAACCCTGTACTTATCCCCAACAGTGTCCTGTCCCCAACAGGGTCCTGTCCCCAACCCTGTCCTTGTCTCCAACAATGTCCCCAACCCTGTTCTGACCCCAACCCTCTCCTGTCACCACCTCTGTCCTGTCCAGTCTTGTTCCCAACCCTGTCCTTGTCCCCATCCCTGTCATTTCCCAACACTATCCCTGTCCCCAGCCCCGTCCTGTTCCTGTCCCTGTCCCCAACCTTGTTAATGCCCTGTTTTTCCTGTGCTTGCTCCTGTCCCCATCCCTGTCCCCAGCACTACCCCTGTCCTGTCCCCCACCGTGTCCATGTCAGTGTCCTGTCCCAGTTCCTCTCCCCATTCCCATCCTTGGCTCTGTCCTGTCCTGAACCTTGTCAGTGTCCCTGTCTTGTCCCCATCTCTGTCCTGTCCCTGTCCCCAGACCTCTCTCTTTCCCCAGCCCTGTCCTGTCCCTGTCCCTGTGTTACCTCTGTCACTGTTCTCATCCCTGTCCCTGTCTTGTCCCCAACCCTGTCCCTGTCCCATTCACAACCCTGTCCCTAACCCAGTGCCTGTCCCCATCCTTGTCCCTGTCCCCATCCTTCTTCCCTGTCCCCATCTCCATTCCCAACCCTGTCCCCATGTACATCCCTGTCCCCATCCCATCCCTATCCCCATCCCTGTCCCCATCTCACACCATCTGCGTTAGTGCTGGGGACACAGGATGGGGGACTGAGGAGTCCTCAGCTCTGGCCAGGGGGGCAGACCAGTATGGGGGCAAACTGGGATGGGGAATGGGGGCACTGGGACCAGCCTGGGGTGAACAGGGGCACTGGGACCAGTCTGGTAGGGAACGGGGACACTGGGATGAGGAATGGGGGCACTGGGACCAGTCTGGAAGTGAATGGGGACACTGGGATGAGGAATGGGGGCACTGGGACCAGTCTGGAAGTGAATGGGGACACTGGGATGAGGAATGGGGGCACTGGGACCAGTCTGGAAGTGAATGGGGACACTGGGATGAGGAATGGGGGCACTGGGACCAGCCTGGGGGGAACAGGGGCACTGGGGTAGGTAATGGGGGCACTGGGACCAGTCTGGAAGTGAATGGGGACACTAGGATGAGGAATGTGGGCACTGGGGTGGGTAATGGGGGCACTGGGACCAGTCTGGAAGTGAATGGGGACACTGGGATGAGGAATGGGGGCACTGGGACCAGTCTGGAAGTGAACGGGGACACTGGGATGAAGAATGGGGGTGCTCAGACCAGTCGGGGGGGGTGGCAGAGGCACTGGGGTGGGTAACGCGGACACTGGGACCAGGCTGGGAGGGAATGGGGACACTGGGGTGGGTGGGTGGGGGGCAGTGGGAGCAGCCTGGGGTGCCCAGCTCCCCGGCCCCCCCCCGGGGGCGTCCCCCCGGCCCCCCCCCCGCAGGTCGCGGCCGCGGAGGAATCAGGGCGACGCCGGGCGACTCCCAGCAATTTTGGGTTGGGAACCGCAGAAATGCAGCGTGGCGCGAGCCAGGCCCGGCCCGACCGCGGGGACAGGGACAGGGACGGGGACCGGGACAGGGCATGGCCCGGGGCGGGGGGGGCAAGGGCACCGGGGGGGGGGGGGTCCCTGGCAGCCTGGGGGGGGGTTACAGGGCTTGGGGGGGGGACCTGGGAGGACCCAAGGCACCACGGTCCCCGGCAGTTTGGGGGGGACCCAGGGCATCATGGGGGGGGGGGGTCTCAGGGCCGGGGGGGTGTCCCTGGCAGCTTGGGGGGGAGTCCCAGGACACCACGGGGGGGTCCCTGGCAGCTTGGGGGGGGGTGTCTCAGGGCTTGGGGGGGGACCCAGATTGCCATGGGAGGCGGGTGTCCATGGCAGCCTAGGGGGGACGCACGGCACCATGGCAGCTTGGGTGGGGGGCGAGCCTCTTGGCAACCTGGGGGGGGTCCTTTGGCAGCTGGAGGGGGGTCAGGGCCCCCAGTGCCACCCCCGCGGCCGCCGCTGCCACCGCTTTGATGCGGCTTCTGCACCGCAGCGCAATGAGAGCCACATGGTGGGGGGGGGAGTGGGGGGAGAACGGGGTGGGGGGGACAGATGGGGGACAGGCGGACGGAGTTGTAGATCGGGGAGGGGGCTCCTCCGTGGTACCTGGGCTCCATCCCTGTCACCCCGAGGTCTGTCCTGCCAGCCTGGGGGTCCGTCCCTGCCCCCCCCCCACCCCCCCGGGGTCCGTCCCCGTGTCCCCGCGGGCCAGGCCTGTCCCCCGTGGCCACCGCAGTTATTTCCAGCCCGGCCGGGGGATAATTAGAGGGTGGGAAGGAAGCGCCACGGGCGTGGGCACGGCTCGGCCCCGGGGCAACCTCTGCCCCGGCTTCCCCGGGGCCTGGGGACCCCCCCCCAGCCCCCCCGGACCCCCAGGTCTCTCCAGGTCCTCCCAGGTCCTCCAGGTCCCTCCTGGTGCCCCTTGTCTTTTGAGGTCTCCCTCTGTCCCCAAGGGTCCCCCCCCAGCCCCAATGTCCCCTCAGGTTCCTCCAGATCCCCTGGGTCCCCCCAGGTGCTCCTGGTGCTTGTGGGTCTTCCCATGACCCCCCCCCAATCTCCCCCATGGCCCCTTAGGTACCCCATATCCCCCTGGGTCCCCCATGACCCCATGGAACTGCCCCAATCTCCCCCATGTCCCCCTGGGTCCCCCATGACCCCATGGGACCCCCAATCTTCCCCATGTCCCCTATGACCCCCTGGGTCCCCCCCCATCTCCCCCATGTCCCCTATGACCCCATGGGTCCCCCCCGATCTCCCCCATGTCCCCCTGGGTCCCCCATGACCCCGTGGGTCCCCCCAATCTTCCCCATGTCCCCTTAGGTACCCCATATCCCCCTGGGTCCCCCCAATCTCCCCCATGTCCCCCTGGGTCCTCCATGACCCCATGGGTCCCCCCAATCTCCCCCATGTCCCCCTGGGTCCTCCATGACCCCATGGGTCCCCCCCAATCTCCCCCATGTCCCCCTGGGTCCCCCATGACCCCATGCATCCCTCCAGGTCCCCCATGTTCCCCTGGGACCCCCCAGGTCCCCCCATGTCTCCTGTGTACTCATGGACCCTCCAGGTCCCCCCTATTCCCTGCCTGTCCCCCCCCCCATGCGCTATAGGTCCCCCCATGTCCTATAGGTCCCCCCAGACCCTATGGGTCCCCCCCAGACCCTCATCTCCCCCTCTAATTCCACGGTGGGGTTGAACTTGGGGGCGTGGTGGGATGCTGGGGGGGTCCCCTCGAACACCTGGGTCCCCCACATTGGTGGGGAGGCCAAGCCAGCAGGGTGCTGGGGCGGGGGGGGGGGGGGATGCTCAACCCCGCTATGAGCCCTCGGAGACTCCCCGCCGTCGTCCCCCCCCGTCCCCGCGGCCGGCTGGAGCCCGCGGGTGCTGGCACGCCGTGGCCGGCGCACCCACACGCGCTGGGGCCGCCGCTATTTCGGGGCCTCCGACCGCAAGAGAAACATCCGGGGGCCGGAGAACGGCGGGGGGGTCAAGGGACGGAGGGGACGCGGTGGCCACCGCCGCCAAGCGGGGTGGGGGCGCGTGGGGCCACCCCCGGTGTCCCCCGGCTGGCGGCCTGCCATGGGGCACGGGGACGCTTTGTTATGGGGGGGGGGGGGGTTGGGGACATCAAGTCAGGGGGGGCTTGGGGACACCGTGTCGTTGGGGACACCAGGCTGGGGGGCTTGGGGACAGCATGCTGGGAGGGGGGAGCTTGGGGACACTGTGCTGTGGGGGGGGTACCACATTCTCAGTGCCCCCAGTGCCCCATTCCCAGTGCTCCTTCTTCTCAGTGCCCCCAATCCCCATTCTCAGTACCCCCAGTCACCACTCCCAGTGCTCCCAGTGCCCCATTCCCAGTATCCCCAGTGCCCCATTCCCAGTGCTCCCTATTCTCAATACCCTCAGTCCCCATTCCCAGCGCTCCCCATTCTCAGTACTGCCAGTCCCTATTCCCAGTACTCCCAGTCCCCATTCCCGGTGTCCCAGTCCCCACTCCCAGTGCCCCCAGTGCCCCCACCCGCGCACACATGGAAGCGATTCGTGGGCTGATTTTCGCTCCCCTTTGAAGGGCCGCGGTGCCCCCAGCCCAGCTGCTGGCGCTTACCGCAGGATGCCTGGATCCCTGCGCTCCGCACGGGGGGGGCCGTGGCTACAGCCGGGGCGGGGGGGGGGAGGTGTCCCCCGGCCCCTGGGGACAGGCACTGGGATGGGGACACCTCCGGCCCTGCCTGAGGACTGCAACCTCCATCCTGCTGAGAACCCCCATACTCGTGCCACGGGGGCTGAGACCCCCCAAACTCATGTCACAGGGGCTGAAATCCCCCCATACTCCTGCCATGGGGGCTGAGACCCTGCAAACTCATGTCACAGGGGCTGAAATCCCCCCATACTCCTGCCATGGGGGCTGAGACCCCCCCCAAACTCATGTCATGGGGGATGAGACCCCCCCATACTCCTGCCATGGGGGCTGAGATCCCCCAAACTCATGTCATGGGGGATGAGACCCCCCCAAACTCATGTCACAGGGGCTGAAATCCCCCCCATACTCCTGCCATGGGGGCTGAGACCCCCCCCAAACTCATGTCACGGGGGCTGAAATCCCCCCCATACTCCTGCCATGGGGGCTGAGACCCCCCCAAACTCATGTCACAGGGGCTGAAATCCCCCCATACTCCTGCCATGGGGGCTGAGACCCCCCCAAACTCATGTCATGGGGGCTGACACCCCCCAAACTCATGTCATGGGGGCTGAAATCCCCCCATACTCCTGCCATGGGGGCTGAGACCCCCCCCAAACTCATGTCACGGGGGCTGAAATCCCCCCATACTCCTGCCATGGGGGCTGAGACCCCCCCAAACTCATGTCACGGGGGCTGAAATCCCCCCCATACTCCTGCCATGGGGGCTGAGACCCCCCCAAACTCAGGTCATGGGGGCTGAGCTGGGCTCATAGATGTGGGTAAATGAGTCAGGGATGGGGGGAAGGAGGGAGGGATGGAGGTGGGAAGGGGGAAGGGAAGGAGGGAGAAGGACAGGAGGGATGGAAGGATGGATGGATGGAGGGATGGATGGAGGGTGGACAGCCGACGGAGGCAAGCAGAACCGGAGGACGGGCCGTGGGGAAGGACACACACACACACACCCCCCCACCCCCCCCGTTTCCCCCCCACCCCCGCGAACGAACCCAGGCGTCCGGCCGGGGTATAAATACCCGGGTAATTGCGGGGGCCCCGAGTGCGGCCGTGGGGCCCGTGGGCGGCCGGGCTCGGCGCCGCCCTGTAATCAGCCCCCGCCGCCGCCAGCCCTCGCATCCACCCCCCCCCGCTCCCCTCGGCGGGCGACCGCCAAGCTTTGAAGGGTCTCCGGGGGACACGGGGGGGGGTCCCTGCCACCCCGAAGCCGGCGGGAGGCCCAAACCCCAATTTGCACCCCCATCTCGGGGACCCAGGCGTTCAGGCGGCTCCCAACTCCCCCCCCCCCCCCGCCCCGCGGTGAACCAAACCCTCGTGGTTGACGTCGGTGGGAGCCAAACCCCTGTGACCCCCCCCCCCAAAAAAGCCCATGGGGTGCCCCCACCCCACCGGCTGAGGAAGAGGAGGGATGGAGCGGCCGTCCCAGTTTGCTCCCAGTTTGTGGGCAGTGGGAGCCCTGGCGAAGGGGGGGGATCGAAGGGGGGGGGACGGTGGTTGCGGCCTTCGGCGGGCGGCCGCGGCGCCGGCGGCTCCGGAGCGGAAAGCCCTGACTCAGGGCTGGGAAAGGGCCCCGCTGGCTCCCAAACGGCCGTGTAGGGGGAAAAAAATAGGAAAAGGGGAAAATAAAAAAGAAAAGGGGAAAACAGGAAGAAAAGGGGGGAAAAAAGGGGGGAGAAAAAAGAAAAGGGGGGGGAAAGAGTGGTTGGAATAACTCCCCCATAGTGGGGAAACTGAGGCACGGAGGGATCCCCAGCCCCATCTCCAGGGCCACTCGTGTCCCTGTCCCCAACCTTGCTCCCCTGCAAGTGTCCCTTGGCCTTGTCCCCAGCTCTGCCCCTCCAAGTCATTCCCTCCCTGCTCTCCCCCGTCCCCATCCCTGACACCCGTCCCCATCCCTGGGCCCCTCCATCCCCACCCCATCCCCATCCCTGGCTCCTGTCCCCATCCCTGCTCCCCCAGCCCCATTCCTGGTCCCTCCAGCTCCAACCCTGGTCCCCTCTCGTCCCCATCCCTGCTCCATCCACATCCCATCCCCATCCTGGGTCCTGTCTTGGCCCCATCCCTCCTTGGTCCCCACCCTGTCCCCATCCCTATCCTGTCCCTGTCCCCCCCATCCCAGACCCTCATCCCCATCCCTGCTCCATCCCCACTGGCACCATTTTGGGGTGGTTTCGCCCCATGTCACCCCCACAGACCCTGGGCTGAGGAGCCCCTGGGTGCCCCCAGGTCTCCTCTCCCCCTTTGTCCCTTTCTTCCCTTTCCCCCGTCCTTTCCCTTTCCCGTCCCTCTCTTCCCCCTTTTCCTTTTTTCCTTCCCAGCACTTTTCCCATTCATCCCCTCCTTCCCCTTCCCTTTCCCCTTCCCACCCAGCCCTTTCTCCCCCTCTCCTTCCTCTGCCTTCCCCCTTTCCTCCCCAGCCTCTTCTCCCCTCTTTTCCTTTCCCGTTTCCTTTTTCCCCTTCCCTTCCTGCCAGTGCAGCCCCTCTGCGCTTCCCTCCCCCTCCCCTCCCCTCCCCTCCCCTCTCCCCTTCTCTCCCCCCTCCTCCTGCCCCCCATCCCCGTCCCTGTCCCCCAGCCCCCGCCTCCCTCCCCCGGCCTTCAGCCTCCCTGTCTTCCTCCCTTCACAGCTTTTTTCTTTACTTCCTTCTTTTCTTTTTCTTTCCTTTCCTTACACCTTTTTTCTTTTCCTTTCCTTTCTCCTTCTCTTATCTCTTCTTTTCTTCCTAATTTCCTTCCCTCTTTCTATTCCTTGCTCGTTTTGCTCAGACTCTTTTCCTCCTTTTTCCCTTCCTCTTTTCCTGTCCTTTCCTTTTCCCTTTCCCTTCCCCTTTTCCCTTTCCCCTTCCCCCTGCCCTCCCTTCCCCCGACACCCCCCTCCCTCCCCGTTCCCCCCCCCCAGCGAGGGGCGGTTCGGGGCAGGGCTCCCGGCCCCGGCCCCGGCCCCGGTCCCGGCCCGGCCCCGCCGCAGCGGCACAGCGGGGCGGGCGGCCGCCGCGGAGCTCCCTCCCTCCCGCACCGAGCCCCGGGATACCGGCACCCCGAGATACCGGCACCCCGGGACACCCGCATCCCCGCGGCCGGTCCCCATCCCCGGCATCCCCGGACCCGCGGAGCCCCGGAGCGCGGTGAGGAGCCCCGGGACAGGGACCCTCCGGGATGAGGGACACCCCCCCCCACACCCCGGGACAGGGACCCTCCGGGATGAGGGACACCCCCCCCACACCCCGGGACAGGGACCCTCCGGGATGAGGGCCACCCCCCCCACACCCCGGGACAGGGACCCTCCGGGATGAGGGACACCCCCCCCACACCCCGGGACAGGGACGCTCCGGGATGAGGGACACCCCCCCCCACACCCCGGGACAGGGACCCTCCGGGATGAGGGCCACCCCCCCCCACACCCCGGGACAGGGACCCTCCGGGATGAGGGACACCCCCCCCACACCCCGGGACAGGGACCCTCCGGGATGAGGGACACCCCCCCCCACACCCCGGGACAGGGACCCTTCGGGATATGGGACCCGCTCCACGAGGGGGGAGACCCCCCCCCCGGGCTACGGGACCTGCCAGGACAGGGACCCTCGGGGGACGGAGGGGGGGAAGCCCCCCCTCCCCGGGGCTGGGACACTCTGGGATGGGGGAGCTCCCCCCCCGCCCCGAGGACAGGGACCCCGCAGGATGGGGGAGCCCCCCCCCGGGATATGGGACCCTCTGGGGAGGGCGACCCCACCACCACCACCGGGACAGGGACCCTCCAGGACAAGGACCCCCTCCAGGATGGGGGAGCCCCCCCGGGATACGGGACCCTCCCAGGATGGGGGATCCCCCTGGGACAGGACACCCCCCCCCAGGAAAGGAGACCCCCCTCGAGTCAGAAAGGGTCCCCTGGGATATGGGACCCCCCCCCCGGGAAGGGGGACCCCCCCCCCCCCCGATGGCACTTGGCCTGGAGAGGACCCAGGCGTCCAGCTCGGTGGCTTCAGGGATATTTTCAGTGCCGGGACTTTGTGGCTGTTTCCAGACGGGTGTCGTGTCCCGTCCCCGTCCCCCCCCAGCCCCACCCTGTCACCACTGCCACCCCCACACGGGCCACCAGGACCCAGCCCAGGGACCGCCGGGGTCCCGCAGCACTGGGGGACCCCGGGGTGCTGGCAGAGAGCCCATGGGGCCACCGTGTCCCAGGACCTGGCGCTGGGGAACAGCTCTGTCCCCAGGGCCGTGGCACCCCCAGACCAGCTGATGGGAACACGTCCGTCCCCGGGAGTCTGGCACCCCTTGGGGGGGACGATGACACATCTGTCCCCAAAGCCACGGTGATGGGGCCACGTCTGTCCCTGGCACAGGGCCACCCTGGCACGGGCAGGTCCCTGGGAGGACACTGGGCTGGCACCAGTGGCCACTGCGGTCCCTGGGAGCCGTGGGGACCAGGAGATGGGGACCCGGCGTCCCCCATCCCCGTACAGGGCCTGATCCTCCCCCCCCCCGCCACTGTCCCTGTGCCCACAGGGGACACACTGGTGTCCCCCACCCCAGCAGGACCCGCACCCTGCCATCCCCAGGGAGGGGATGGGGACATGGGGACGGTGCCAAGTGCCACCTCCACCCCAAACCGCCCCCTCATTGGGGACGGCTCCACCGTGCGAGCAGGGGGAGCCAGGGTCCCCGGTGATGGGGTGTCCCGGACACCTGGGATCACGGGACAGGGAGAGGAGGGAGCTGGGGCCGAGCGAGGACGGGCGCTGGCAGGGTGGCCTGGGGGGTCACGGGCACAGTGGCAGGGGAAACTGAGGCAGGGGGTAGGGGGGCACCCAGTGGGATCGGGGCTGGGAGCAGCAGCACATCAGGGATGGGGATGGGGACCAGGGACTGGGGACCAGGGATGGGGTTTGGGGAAGAGGGACTTGGGGGAGAGGAAACAAGGGCTGGGGTCTGGGGACAGGGCTGGGGTTTGGGGGACAAGGGACTGGGGGACCAGAGACTGGGATTTGGGGACCAGGGACTGGAGATCAAGAATAAGGGACTGGGAATTAGGGACCAGGGACCCCCAGAGCAGGGGCTGGACCCATCCCACCCCAGGTAGCTGCTCCAGAGCGGGGGGGGACGACACACACAGGAAGGGTCGGTGTCCCTGACACAGCAGAGGCCACGCAGAGCCACGAAGCCACCAGCTGTCACCGCCCCCCCCCCCCCCCGGCAGCCCTGCAGCAGCCACTCATGCACCGAGCTTGCGCCGTTCTCAGCCCGCAGCTCCCGGCTCCCCGGGGCGCCTGCCCTGCTCCTAATTTCCCGGCGCAAGCGGAGCTGATTTATGGGAGGTTTACACTATTTTAAGCGTGCCTCCGTTAGACGCTCGCCCTGGTTTTAATTACCTCGGCTCTCGCGGCAGGGCAGCGTTCCCGGGGCACAGGCCTGGCCCTTGTTATCCTTGGAAAACCGGGAGCGCGCTGCGGCCGCAGCCGGGGCCGGCTTAAAAATAGGCGCAATAACCACGGCAAAAGGGGGGGGGGACGACCCCCCCCCAAAAAAAAGCTGGAAAAGCCACAAAGTGGGTGAAGGGGAGGGATAAATTTAAAAAAAATTAAAATAAAGGGAAAAACTAGGGGTGATGGGGGGGGGGGCAGCTCATGACGCCCAGTCTCAGCCCGCGGCAGCTGAAAGCCATGAAGGGCATAAAAGCAGAGGAAGTCGCCCAGGGAGGGGGGAGGCCACAGTATAATTCGATTAAAAGGCCATAAAGGCAGAAGGAGCCGGGATCGGGAGCAGAGGGAGACCGGGGGGCGGCGGTGAGGGGGCCCCCCCGCCACAACCCTGCTATTAGCCCTTGGAGAAGCCCCTGCGAGGATCCCTCTGCTCTTGGGGTGGAGCTGGGGTGTTCCCAGCTCTGGGAGGTGGAGGGAAACTGAGGCACGAGGGAGTGGGGAGCACCGGGGAGGGGTGGTGAGGTGAGGAGGGAGGTGAGGGGTGTCACGGCGGGGCTGGGTGTAGCCGGGGTGTGGGTGCTGCCTGGGGCTGGGTGCCCCACGAGGCTGGGTACCCCACGGGGCTAAGTGCCCCACTGCACTGGGTGCCCATTGCCCTGGGTGCCCCATGGTCCTCGATACCCCAACACAGGGTGCCCCATAGTGCTGGGTGCCCCATTGAACCAGTTACCCCATCGCCCTGGGTGCCCCATGGTCCTTGGTACCCCAACACCGGGTGCCCAGTAGTGCTGGGTGCCCCATTGAACCAGTTACCCCATCGCACCAGTTACCCCATCGCCCTGGGTGCCCCATGGTCCTTGGTACCCCAACACAGGGTGCCCAGTAGTGCTGGGTGCCCCATTGAACCAGTTACCCCATCGCCCTGGGTGCCCCATGGTCCTTGGTACCCCAACACAGGGTGCCCCATTGAACCAGTTACCCCATCGCCCTGGGTGCCCCATGGTCCTTGGTACCCCAACACAGGGTGCCCCATTGAACCAGTTACCCCATCGCACTGGGTGCCCCATGGTCCTTGGTACCCCAACACAGGGTGCCCAGTAGTGCTGGGTGCCCCATTGAACCAGTTACCCCATCGCCCTGGGTGTCCCATGGTCCTCGATACCCCAACACCGGGTGCCCAGTAGTGCTGGGTGCCCCATTGAACCAGTTACCCCATCGCACCAGTTACCCCATCGCCCTGGGTGCCCCATGGTCCTTGGTACCCCAACACAGGGTGCCCAGTAGTGCTGGGTGCCCCATTGAACCAGTTACCCCGTCGCCCTGGGTGCCCCATGGTCCTTGGTACCCCAACACAGGGTGCCCCATTGAACCAGTTACCCCATCGCCCTGGGTGCCCCCCAGCACTGGGTACCCCATTGCACCGGGCACCTTACCGCACCGGGTGCCCCCCAGCACTAGTTACCCCATTGCACTGCCCCCCCCCCCCCCTTTCTCTCCTTCCCCCCAGCACCCTAACACCCATCTCCCTCTTCCCACAGGCCACCAGGCACCATGGCCCCGTGCCCCCGCTGACGCCGACCCCAACCACCTCGGGGTGCTCCCACCCGTCGTCCCCACCGCCACCGCCGCCGCCATGGGTGACTCCTACACGGCCGCCTTCCCCAGCGCCCCGGGGCTGCTCTCGCCCTCGGCCAGCCCCCAGGCATCGCCCGGTCCCTACGGCCCCGACTACGGCCCCTTCGGCCACCCCTTCCCGGCACCCACCGGCGCCCAGGAGGTGCTGGGTGCCCCCGTGGTGGTGACGGCCAAGGGACACCCACCGGGCGACTGCCTGCCGGGCGTCTACCCCTCGCTGGAGATGCCGCATCCCTACGGCTCCTGGTACAAGGGCGGCATCGGCGGGGGGCTGCCGGGGGGCTCGGGGCCAGCAGCACCCTCCTGGTGGGACGTGCACCCTAACGGGGGCTGGCTGGGGGGGCCGGCGGGCGCCGAGGGGCTGCAGGGCTCGCTGCAGGGCCAGCCCACCCTCAGCCCCCCGCTTCCCACTTACGGCTCCGATTTTGGGGCTCTCAACCCCCCCCCCTACACCAGTAACCCTGCCGCGCCCCCCACCCCTAAAACCAACCCGGGCGAAACCCCTAAGGGACCACGCGGCGGTTCGTTAGGGGGTCGTCCGGCCTGCGATTGTCCTAATTGCCAAGAGTTGGAGCGTTTGGGGGGTCCGGGAGGATCCCGACGAAAGCCGGTTCATAGCTGCCACATTCCGGGATGCGGGAAGGTGTACGGCAAAGCGTCCCACCTGAAGGCCCACCTGCGCTGGCACACGGGCGAGCGTCCCTTCGTCTGCAACTGGCTTTTCTGCGGCAAACGGTTCACCCGTTCCGACGAGCTGGAACGGCACGTCCGTACCCACACGCGGGAGAAAAAATTCACGTGTCTCCTTTGCAGCAAGCGTTTTACCCGTAGCGATCATCTCAGCAAGCATCAGAAGACCCACGCTGAAGCCGGACCCCCCAAACCCCCACCCGGCACCAGTGGGGAGCAGCCCCCCGCTTCTCCTCGGCAGCCTCCGGCTTCTCCCGGTAAAGATGCCGGTAGTCCTGAGGCCGGCAGTTTGTTGGAGATTTGAGCCTTCGTCCTCCATCCTCATCCTCCTCTGCGCCGCTGGGGATATTTATTACGGGGTGCTGCCCCCCCCCCCCAAACCCCTGCATCCCCCCCCACCCCGGGGCTGGTGGCAGCTCCTCGTTAGCAATTATAATTTATGTCTTAAATTATGGGGGGGGTCTCCGAGCACTCTAAGGCTCACTGGGGGGGGGGTGTCAAGGTGACACCCCCCTCTTTCTTCCCCCCCCCAACTTCTTGCCCCCAGAACCTCACCGGCTGCCTCGCACCCCCGCACAGAGCTCAGGGACAGGGTTCGCCCCTTCTCCTCCGCCTCCGGCCTCGTTAGCACGCCAAGTTCGTTAGGCACTAATGTAACGGACCCCCCTCTCCTTTTTCCTGGCTGCCCCCCCCCCCCCCAAAGCAATAAAGGGATTGCTAAGGCGTGAAAGCAGAGCCGTGCCCCATTCTCCTGCGCCAGCAGGGCTGAGGCCAGGCGGCTTCATCACAGGGATGGGCTCTGCCTTCCTCCCACGCTCCTCCTCTGCTGCGGCCCTCAGTGCTCAAAGGGAAACTGAGGCACGGAGGGGACGTGGCCCCACTCGGGTTCACTGTGTCCCCCCCCCCAGGGGTGGTGGGAGCTGAGCAGGGTTGGGGACAATCCAGCTCCGTCCCCTTGTCCCCTGTCCCTTATAGCCCCATGCCGCTGGCTCCTCACGGCCCCGTACCCCTGTGGTCCCCCGTCCCTCTCTCCCCAGTACCCTGTTGCCCCATGTCCCTTTGTCCCCATAGCCCCAAGACCTCAGGTCCCCATGGTCCCATGTCCCTTTTTCCTGTCTCTCCCCACTCCCAGGACCCCACGGTCCCACGTCCCCGTAGCCATGTCCCCAGGACCCCGTTGTCCCATGTCCCTGTGTCCCCATGATACCATATCCTGGTGTCCCCATGTCCCTGCATCCCCATGGCCCCGTGTCCCCATGGTCCCGTATCCCTCTGCCCCCGTGTCCCCATAGCCCCATGTCCCCATACCCCTCTGTCCCCATGTCCCCAGGCTCGGGGATCACCCCAAGCCGCTTTCGGGGACCTGACGGGATTTTCTATCCCTACGTGGCAGCGGCGATCACGCCAGCCTCGCCCCGCACACGCGTGTGCCCCGGCCTTGCGTGCCCACCCCGGCCAGCCGCACGCGTGTGTCCCCCCGCAGGACATCCATGCACAGGAACACGCGTGTGCACAGGAACAGCCAAGCCTTGCCTCGTGCCTCAGTTTCCCCACGGCAGCATCGCGGCCAGGGGCCACGTGGCAGCACACGGGCACGTGGCGGGGCCACGTGTTACTGAGGACACCCCAATTTTGGGCACCGCAGGCTGGTGGGGACCCCCCCCTCCTCCCCCCCCCCCCCCGAACACCCCCCCCCACCACTGCCCTGGGCTCCCGCCAGCCCTTTGATGCACCCGGACCCGATTTGGGGCTTTTCTGGGGTTTTTCAGAAAAAAAACCACCAAAAAGCCATGGAAAAAGGCAAAGTGAGGTGGAAACGGGCTTCTGCGCCAGCACAAAGTGGGGGGACGGCGGGGGGGGGAGGAAGGCGGCTGCTGGCACCCACCACCCCATGGGGGGACGGGGATGGCAGTGGGTCCCCGCGCCAGCCTGGCGGGGCACCAGCTGCCACCCCCGGCCACGTGTGCCAGCCCCCGGCTGAGTCACGGTGGCCACGGCTCTGCAGAGCTGGCCAGGACCCAGGTGTCCCCAGGGAGGGGGGAACACACTGCTGCTCCCCCCCCCCCCCGCCATGCAGGGAGGGGAAACTGAGGCACAGAGGTATTCCCCGTGTCAACAGGGTGGCTGGAGCCCAGCGCCGTGACATGGAGGGTGACAGAGCCGTCCCCAGGATGGTTCCCGGGGGAATTGGGGATGGCGGGTCTCCCCATAGCCCCCCAACACAAGTTTGCTCTTTTCGGGGTATTCCCCCCCCCCAAAACCCACCAGCCCCGCTGCCGCTCGCCGTGGGTGGGCCAGTGCCAATGAGAGCATCCAGCCGTGTGTCCCCGAGCCAAACCCCGACCCGGCGGCCACCGAGGGCTCGACCGCCCGGAGCCTCCCAAACCACGGAGCCCAAACGCATCCAACGACCCCCCCAAAAGCCCCAGTGGGGACCCTCCCTTTAGCAGCACCAAATTTCCCCGCCTCGCTATCCCGAGGGGGGGCTTAATTTTGGGGGGGTTCAGCTCCCGCCGGCGGGTCCAAGGGAAGGGAAGCCACGAGGCCACGCCAGCCCTGCGGTGGTTCTGATGTCGGCGCCGTCCAAATCGTTGTCTCCTATCAAACCCCGCTCGCTCCGTAACGGGTGAGGAATGCAGGGCCCCCCGCCGCAGCCCCCCCCGCCGCAGCCTTTATTTAATATCCTGAAAAAATTAAAATAACTTTTGCGGCCGCTAAGGAAAACACAGAGATAAATATAATAAAAAACGAGCCGAAAACAGGAGGGGAAGGGAAATTGAGAGCCCAAAAAGAGGAGTTGGGAGCGCTCCAAGGTGAGGGGGCTGGGGCGAGCGGCACCCACTGTCCTGCCTGGGGGGATGTGGGCACCCATGGGACCCGGGGTGGGGGGGACGTGGACACCCACGAGACCCAGGCACCCGTGGGATCTGGGTCTGGGGTGGAGGGGGACATGGACACTCACGAGACCCAGGCACCCATGGGACCGGGGGTGGGGGGGACACGGACACCCACGAGACCCAGGCACCCATGGGACCCGGGGTGGGGGGGACGTGGACACCCACGAGACCCAGGCACCCGTGGGACCTGGGTCTGGGGTGGAGGGAGACATGGACACCCATGGGACCCAGGTACAGGGTGGGGGACACAGGCACCCATGGGACCCATGCATGGGGGGGCACCCATGGAAGTGAGCACCCCCCCCTCAAGGGACCCTGCACGGGAGGGTCATGATGTGCCCGGGGCACCCCCAGGTGCGGGGTGGGGTGGGGGGGGTGGTGGTGCACCCTCCAATTTATCAGCCCCTTTTACAGTGGGGGGGAGCCCCCAATTCACAGGAAGGGGGGGGGGGTCCGCTACAGAGGGCAGGACGAGCCACGCAGTCACCGCAGACGCAGACCGGGCAGGGAGGGGTGCCGACCCGCCGTGTGTGTGTGTGTCTGTCCGTCTGTCCGTCCGTCCGTGTTCCCCCCCCCCCCCCGCCGTGCTCGAACCGGGGGTCGCGGCCCCTTTAATTCCTCCCCCCCCCCCCCAGCGCCGCCAGGGGGCGCGCGAAGGCGGCTGCGGCGGGGATTGACCCTCGCCGGGACCCGTCCGTCCGCGCGCGCTCGCGGCGGAGGAGCGGGTGAGGGGCGACATGGCGGCCCCCGGGGCCGGGCCTGGGACGGCACGGGGGAAAGGCGGTTTGTGAGGGGTTGGGGTAGGCGGCTTCGGGCTGAATAGGGGGATTTCCTCTCCCCCCTCAGCGTCCCCCCTCGCTGCTCCCAGGCTTTGCTGGGCAGGGACTTACCGCGGGCAGAGGGCTGGGGGGGGGGGCTCCTGGGGGGAATTTGGGGGGGGGGGGGGTATTTCTCAGCCCGTTTCTCCCCAGGCCCCGCGGCGGGATGTGTTCCTTAGCGCTGTTCCCGCCCCCGCCGGCCCCCGGGGACATCACCCTCTACGAGGTCAATAACAGTTTGGTCTGTGGCCGCCTCCACGAGCAGCTCACCTTCCAGAGCCAGGTGAGCCCCCCCCCCAGGCCCGGGGGTAACGCATTTACACCCCCCCCCAGTGACTGGAGCCTCAGCCCCTTCTGCTGGGGGTGTCTTCTCCTCACCCCCCCCAGAGGCTCCCCTCAGCCATGAAGGAGGCAGGCTCACACCCGGGGTGTTTCTTCATCCCTTCGCTCCATCTTTGCCTCCCGTCTTTTATCACGTCGCTATTTGCTTTCTGCAGCTGGGGGGGGGGGGTCCTTCCCCAGCTGCCCCCAGACCCCCCGCTCGAGCTCAGCTGCCTTGCTCACCACACGGTTTCTGTGCTCACAGCTGGCAGACCTGCCCGTCCTCAGCCTGCCCAAGGAAACCCTCAAGGCTCACAGCCGGCTGGAGCACAGCACCCAGCCGGCCTTCATCCACCACCGCGAGTCCCTCTGGAAGGGATGCCTCAGTGCCTGGTGAGTGCGGGGCGGGGGTCCCCTCCACCCCCAGAAACAGCCAAGTCTGTGGGAGGCAAAGCCAGGAGCTGGCTGTTCACTTTAAATCTGCACTCAAACCCCCTTCCCCGTACCTGTCCTGCAGCCGCTTCACCCTGGAACATGGCGGAGGCTTCTTTGCCCCTTCAGCTCTCACCCATGAGCGGTGGGAGGGCACAGCCTGCTCCCAGTCTGAGCTTCCTGAGAGAGTTTTGGGGGGGTTCATAATATAGCTGAGAGCTCAGTGCAGCTGGGGGCAGGTCCAGCTTGTGACTGGGTAAGTGCCCTTGGCTGAGGGGAGAGCTGGCTTGGAGGCCCTGGGGTTCTCAGCAGGTGAGGGGGATTTTGAGGGGGTGAGGAGAGAGGTGGCCTGGGCTTCATGTCACCAACACGCAGGGTGAGGGAGGCTGACCGAGCTTTCTGCTGCAGGCGGGACGTAGGGCTGTGCGGGGTGCTGAAAGAGATCGCCAATGCCGAGGAGGAGGGTGAGTCTGGGCTGCTCGGGGAGGACCTGGAGATCTCCCGGGTCTCTCCGGATCTCGCTTTGATCCTTTGGTTCCCTACATCTCCTTTTCTGTCGTGCCCGTCCCTGCCTGTCGCAGCTGCCTGTGCTTCCTCCACCTGTCGGGCCTCTCGTTGAAGACCGCGGAAGATCTGATGGTCCTTTTCTCTCCACAGGGCTGCAGTGGGTGAAGACGGGCTCAAGGTACCTGCTGGCAGTGTGCCACTGGCTCTCCTCACTGCATGGCTCCCTGTTCCCTCACCTCTCAGTGAGTCTTTTCGGTGCTTAACCCTCATGCTCGGGAAGGCAGGGA
The DNA here is from genome assembly GCA_028022735.1 of Gypaetus barbatus. Classification (NCBI taxonomy): domain Eukaryota; kingdom Metazoa; phylum Chordata; class Aves; order Accipitriformes; family Accipitridae; genus Gypaetus; species Gypaetus barbatus. The sequence goes on along the minus strand of CM051547.1, from coordinate 1,103,051 downwards.
CGATGTGGCATGTCCGGTGACGCCGACCCTGCGCCAGTGGGCTGGTTTGCATGGCGGGTGGGTGCTTCTCAGCTGAAAACAGCAAAATATTTCTCCTGGTGGTGCCCAGCTACAAACACTGCAGGTTTCCTTCAGCAAAGGGAGGAGAATGGGTGCTGGAAAGGCATTAGGACAGCAAAGTGCTCCAAGAGAGACTGAAATTGAGGTGGGGGGAGAAGGAAGAGGGGATGTTTGGATACGGGGGGGGTCGTCACGGCTGTACCAGAGGCAGCTCCTTCTCTCACGTGCACTGCCAGCTCAGTGTTAACTCTTCTCCCCTGAAGCTAACCAGCGAAGACATGATCGCGGCCTTCTCCCAGGCAGTGGACTGGTGAGTCCTGCGTGTTGTGAAACCGCTGTCCGTGGGTGTCTGTAAAACCCTGCGAAAGGGGGTTGTGGAGCTGAGCGAAGCGGGTGGGGGTACAAGGACAGGATCACCCCATTTTTTAGGTGTTCAGCCTCCCCATTAGAGAGATGTTAGGGCAAATATTCCCCTGTTGCCTCTGGCTGCCCCAGTTTGTGTACAATGATGAGAGGCAAATCATGCCCCGATGCACTGCACATGGAGGAAACAGCATTAAACTAGATCAGCGCTTGGAAAATTCCTCCAAATATCAACCCTAGACTGCTTGTTAACCGGCTCCTCAGCAGAGCCCTGCGAATAATTGGCAGGAACAGGGAATTTATCAGAGAAAATGGTCCCATTCAGCAGCAAAAAGGAAGTTTTATTTTACTGGTGACTCTGGGAACTGCCTTTGTCAGCCCTGGGGGGCTGCTAGGTGGTCATGCCTGATGCCCGAGAACCCATCACCGCTGCCTTGAGCCGGAAACACCGCTGCGGCAGCTGGCATGCCTTACCCTGCTCTGTTCCTCCCTCCAGGGCCGGCTGCACCATCCGGGCCTTCGCCTGGCACCCCCACACCAGCAAGTTTGCTGTGGCTCTTCTGGATGACTCCATTCGGGTCTACAACTCCAACAGGTGAGGGCTGGGCCACTCCTGGAGCACTGCTGGCCATGTCCTGGGAGACACTGCTCCTCAAGGGGTACCTCCACAGACCCCACTGCTCCCTGTTTTGCCGTCTCGCATCCACCTCCAGCACGTGCTGAGGATTCCTCCTCCATCTCTGCCCTGTGCTGCCTTGGTGTTTGCTCGGGCTTTGCTCTCGCTGGCACTGTCTGTCCCCAGAACCTCTTGCTGTGTAGCCAGAGCTCTGCAAGGACATCTCTGAAAATCTCTGGCCTTAAGTTTTGGTTTTTCTTTCCCTCCCTGCTCTGTAGCTCCTGGGGGCAGGCCGGGGGGGCACACAGCCTGGCTGCCGTTACAGGCAGAGCAGCCTCTAGGGTGTCATTGAGTCTCCTTTCTCCTCCAGGTCTCCCTGCTCCCCCAGGGCATGTAAAGCCCTCCTCAGGAGAAGACTCTGCCGGCTGGTCCTGCAGCCCTCCCCGCACCTCCCTGCAGAGGCACTCTCCCCCAGCTGGGATTTCAAGCCAGCAAGTGCCACCTCCCACCCTGGGGCCGGGCCATGGGTAGCACGGGGCACGGCGCTTAATTGCATGAGGTGTGCTCTGGCTTGCTGCACGGTGCTGGTGTCACCTGGCTGGGATCTCCTCTGTCCGCCCCCCCCAGGAAGCAGGTCACAGTGGGGCACATCCCCCACTTCTACCTCTATGCTTTTAGGCCCCCAGCGTGGTCAGAGCTGGAGAGAGGACGCTGGGAGACAGCCCGTGGCCCAGCTCAGGCTGTGTGAGGACCCTTGATCCCCCATTTTTCCTTTTGTCATGATTCCCTCCTCTCCGGCAGTGCCACCATCCCCTCACTGAAGCATCGCCTGCAGAGGAACGTGGCCGCCATGGCCTGGAAGCCACTCTGTGCCTCCATCCTTGCTGTTGCCTGCCAGAGCTGCGTCCTGGTGTGGCACCTGGATCCTACCTCCCTCTCCACCAGGTGACAGCCCCGCGCGTCTCCCCGGCCCTGCCATGGGTTGTTGCGAGCCCATTTGGGTTGATGACAGGCGGGTGCCCGTCCCGCCAGCAGACAAAGCGCTGGCTTTCGGCGGCACGCGGGCCAGCCCTTCTCACGATTGACCGCGGTGGTTTCTCTCTCCTTCCTTCCAGACCATCATCCGGCTGCGCTCAAGTGCTGTCCTACCCGGGGCATAGCCCCGTCACCAGCCTGGCATGGGCTCCCAGTGGGGAGCTGCTGCTCTCAGCATCACCGGTCAACACGGCCATGCTGGTGAGTAAGAGGCCGAACCTCCTGGGGTGCTGCCTTTGGGATACCAGAACCGTGAGTCCACCGTGGGGTCGCCAAGGGACGGTTCGGCTGTGAGACTGCTGGGGACGGGCGGCATTTCCTCGGAGGATGGATTAGGCAGCTCCTGAATTTGAACTAGATCTGAAAGCATCAGCCTGTATTCCCTAATGCACGGAAAACCACCCCCAAAGCTGTGCTCACTACCCGGTCAGAGTTCAGGTCCTGGGGTCATTATCCTTCTCATTGTCCCCTCCTTCAGGTGTGGGATGTGTCCACGGAAAACTGCGTCCAGCTGCAGTGGTTTGGGGGCGGTGGTGTCACTTACTTGGCTTGGTCGCCCGATGGCAGCAAGGTCCTGGCGGCCGCTCCCTCTGCAGTGTTCAGGTGAGCTCCCCGTCTGCGAGATGTTTTATTTCAGCCCATACTATCTTTTTCATTTGCTCCAAAACGAAGCAGATCTGGATTCTTTGTGTCCTAACTGCTCCCATTCCTACTGCATCTGATGGGGGGGGGAGGAAACGGGTGGGTAGTTGGGTCTGATGTCTTGGTCTTCTCTCAGAGCAGCAGAATTGGGGCAGATTTGGGGATTTTGGCCTGCTCACTTCTGTCTGTCTCTCTTGCAGAGTGTGGGAAGCTCAGATGTGGACGTGTGAGCGGTGGCCCACTATCAAAGGACGCTGCCAGGTAGGATGGGGACATTTCCCACCCCTGCGGGGCAGAGGTTGCCTCTAAGACCTTCGGGGGCGTGTACCATGTTTTACTAAATGCCCCCCATTTCCAGCTGGCTCCACAAAGTCCCTTGCAAGCTGCCACCTCCCTGGCCTGGGTAGCGGGTGTTAACGTGGCTCTGTGTCCTGCAGACAGGGTGCTGGAGCCCTGACGGCAGCCGACTGCTCTTCACGGTGCTGGGTGCGTCCGTCATCTACTCCTTGTCCTTCTCGGAGTACAGGGGTGAGTCTGCCTGAGCCGACCACCCAGGCGAAGTTTTCCAAGAGCCGGTGGCTGGTCCCCAAGCAATCTTCTTGCTTTTGGCTGTGGATGAGCTTGGCCAGATGGGCTTTTTGCTCATTAGCTGCATTTTCCAGCCTGCTGGGACAGCGGCAGGCAAAGCCAGGACATGCAGCGGGAAGAGTGTCTCAGAGGTCTCTCAAAGCACAGAATCTCTGTGGGGTTGAGATTTTTTCCCCCCTCACATTGCTTCTTGCTCGCAGTTATGAGCTTGCAGTCACAAATGGTTTGCAGGGAAACTTTTACAGCAGGTTAAATGCCCAGCTCACGTGGCTTTTTTTCCATGGAGGCGGCTGGTCCTGATGTTTGTGGAGGGGAAACCTCCCCTGTCCTCCACCCCAAACGTAGGCAGATGATACTGAGCTAGCAGCACGTTGCTCCACAGCTGCTCCAAGAAACAGAGAGAAATTCTGCATCAGTTTGGAAATAAAAGTGTGATTTAGGGCAGTGAGATGACCCACACAGTAATTTAAGCAGGAGACATGAAGTGACCAGGCTGTGTTTGTTTCAGGGGAGATGCAAGGGCAAGTGGGAGGCTCAAAAACAGCTTCTATCGTGGCAGATCTGTCTGAGACCACCTTCGAGACACTCTACGGGGAGGAGAGGTGGGTCTGGCTGCGCCCGTTGCCCTAATGCAACACCTGGGATGCAGAGGGGTCTGCGCCCCGCTCGGCAGCAGCCCCCCAGTGCTGGGGACGTTGGCTGGAGGGGGGGATTTCACTGCTGCTCGTGCCGGTTTCAGGATCGGAGGAGAAATCCACTCCATGGTGTGGGACCCCACCGGTGAGAGACTCGCAGTGATCATCAGAGGTAAGAGGGAGGTGCTGCCTCCACCCTGCCTGCCCCAGCGCCGGGTTTTGCCTGAAAATCCCCCTTCCAGCAGGCAGAAGGGGCACAAACCCTGCGGGGGTGAGGAGTCAGGTTGGGAAGGCAGCACCCACCCTCCATCCTTCCTCACCATGACTCTGCTCTTCCATATCCTCCGCAGAGGGATGCGTCCGAGTTCCCTCCCCACTTCCAGTCGGACAAATCGCCTCTCCCAACCCCCCCCTCCCCCGCAAGGTCTCCGCGTTCCCACAGTGCCCACATTACGCCTGGAGCCCGACTGGGCCTCTTGGCTCCGTTTTTTTAGGAGCAGCCCTTGGGATAATTGAGCCATTCAAGCTCTCCTGGATGGGCCCCGCTCTGAGACAAAGCGGACCTTTGAGGGAACACCAAAACGTGGTGCTGGGGATGCTGCTGCCTTGGGCTCCCTCCCTGCATGCCACCGGCGGGGAGACAGCCAAAGCTGCTGGGCCCAAACTCAGCAGCTTGGTTTTTTTGCTGTGCCTAAAGCTGGATGGTGAAGAAACCAGGTGGGGGGAAACCCTGAGGGTACAAGGACTCCCATAGCTGTCCTCCCCTGTCCTCTGCACCTCCAGGTAGGTCCTGCGAGGACCTTGGTGCAGAAACTGCAATGGGATGGAAAATACCCTTCATATTGGAGAGACAAGGCCCCCACGTCAAGCCTTACAGGCTGGGGCGTTTCCAAAGGAGTCGCCTCGTCTCTTGCCCAAACCCTTCTTGGCCAAACCTAGCTACCTGAGACCTCGGAGCTGGCTTTAAATCACTGAAAGGTCTTTGAAAGCCCCATCCCGAAATCCCGCTTGCCTCTGTGTGAGGAAAACACAGTCCTCAGCCAGCTTTCCCCCACCTTGGTGTCTGCCTGCCCCTGTCTCTGCAGTGCCCAGCTGCCTCCAGTTGCTCCCCACAAATACCTGACCTCCACATCTCCAGTCTCACGTTGGGGGGTCTGTAAGTGTGCCCGTGCTGTCCCTCAGACAAGGGAAGGCCTTACTGCTCCTTCTCTCTCCCTCCTGCAGGGCATGCTGACGTTCCTGAGAGCCAGACGGTCATCGCTGTGTTTCGCACCCGCAACAGCCCCGTGTTTGAGCTCCTGCCGTGGTGCGTTGTAGCGCATTTTTGGGTTGATTTTGGGTTGGTTGAATACCAGCAGTCCCCTGGGGCGCGGTGGGGAAGAGCAGACCCACCTCGGAGCAGAGAGATGCTGCCGCCCTATGCTCCTGCTTCAGGCAGCGTCACCGTTTTTACCCCAGAATCAGTTATGTTTTGGCCATATTGTCCATTATCCACCTCAAAACCCTTTGCTTCAGGTTGCCCTTGCCTGGTGCATCCCAGCAGGGCCCAAACATCTCTGCTTAAGTGCAAGCTACCCTGAAGGCGCTGTGTTTTGGCGGCATGACCAAGTACTGCCCCACAGTCATGCTGTAACTGTGGCTTTTCCTTTCCCCTGCAGCGGTTTCCTGCGGGGCGAGTGCGGCGCACAGCCCCAGCTCATCGCCTTCCACCCCTGCTTCAAGAAAGGCGCCCTCCTCACCGTGGTGAGTGCAGTCCCCAGCTTCGGCTGCAGTTTTTGGGGCTCCCCATCACTGTCCCCGAGGGAGATCAATCCAGTGGCTGAGCAGGGAAGGTGGAAAAACCTCCCTACAGTGTCCCCGTGGAGAGGAGAGGGTGGGGAAGGTGTCCTTGCCGGGATCATGGGGAAGACAAGAGGGTGACACTTGTACTGTCATCCCCTGCTGTGTCTTGTACTCATCTGCTTCCTCCCATCCTCTTCCCCCTCCAGTGCTGGTCCACGGGGAAGATCAGCCACATCCCCTTCTTCTTCATGAGCGCCCACGTCCCCTGCACCAGCTCCAGCCCAAGCCCCATCATAGCCAGCACCAGCGTGTGCGAGTAGCCCATCTTGGAGCTGTGACAACACCTGGGTCCACAACAGCATCTTCCTGAAGAGCTGGTGCCAGGATGCTCCCTCCGCATCCTCCATCCTCCTCCTGGGACACACAGCCTGGCCTCAGGTGCCTTTAATACCTCCTCAGGGTCTCACAGCTCATGGGGCTGGCGCTGTACAGATTAAAACTGGCTCTTTTTCCCCCCTCGTCTTCTCCATGCCTTGCTCTTTTCTCGCGTGGGGGGGGGCTGAAAGTTTTGTGTGGGTTGAGTTCTTGAAGTCCCGTGGGTCTGCATGTGTTTCTGGGGCTCCAGCGCTGCTTTTCCATGTCAAAAATAGCTGGGGGTGAACCTGCAGGAGAACATCCAGTCCCTGTGCCTTAAATCAGTCTTAATTAAGGCGGCTGCTGCAATGTTGGTGTGCTGCAGTGCTGGTGGGTGTGAGCCCTCTGCAGTCCATGGGCCCTGGGGCTTTGTTTTGGGGTTGAAGAACTGCTACCCCAAGGGGAAAGGTGAGGGCAGAGGGGGCTTAGGGGTCCTCGGCCGCAAGCGCAGCCTCTGGGCTTTGCCTTGAGAGTGGGAAGAACCACCCAAAGTGAACCAGAAACTCTGTGAGTCCATAAAAACCAAAACTTGGCCCACTTGGGGCTGCAGCAGGGCAGTGAACGTGCCAGCCCACGTGAGTCCAACCAGCGCTGAAGTGGTTGCCGGGGGGGGCAGATGGGCCACCCCCCTGCCCAGAGCGGGGATTAATGGTGAGGCTGGAGGGGGGCAGCGTGGTTAAACCCCAGGATTACACATGCTTAATCCCTGGGATTATGCAGTAATAGCTCTGCTAAAGCCTGGGGTGCGGAGATGATGGGAAGAGCAGAAGGTCCCTGCTCAGCCCCACACCCTTGGCTCCACAAACACCCCCAGGACCCCCAAAATCCTCCCCAAAGCCAAACCCCAACACAGGGCAGGGGAAAACCCCACACAGGGGCAAGGACAGCAGCAGCCAGCCCCTCAGCGGGGCTGCGCGGGGAGCGGAGTCTGGATGGGGTTGGCACGAGGATATGGGGTGAAAACAACGGGATACGAACCCTTTCCAGCTGCTGGGGCAGGTCGGGGGGGGCGGCCTCACACCCTCAGGGCTTCCCGGTTTGCTGCTGGTGATGGCTCGTGCCCACGGTGCCTCAGAGGACGGTGCTGAGTGTCTCTTCCTCGCCCTCCTCCTCCTCCTCCTCGGGGCTGGGTTGTTCGCAGGGCAGCGCCCGCAGGTACTCGAGGTGCAACCGGGTCTCAGCTCGGCTCCTCCGGACATATCGGCCCACGTAGATGAGGACGGCACCGAGCCACCCGCCCACGGCCGCCAGCACTGCCACGTCCGGCACCCGTGGCCGACCAGCCCCCCCCAGGGTCTCGTTGCGGCTGCTGGTGGGGGGCAGCACCGGTGGGGCCCCCCCCGGGCACCGGCAGCCCCAGGGGCAGGTGGGCAGCCCCAATGCCAGCAGGAGCACCCAGGCTGCCCGCATTGCCCTGCGACAGGAGGCTGGAAGCGAGGGGGGGGGCTCCGTGTTTCCCCCCCTGCACTGCCAGCTGCACGGGTTTGCGGCGGGGGGGCAGCAGGATGCCTGGGTTCCCCTCCCAGGCTCCCAGTACGGGGAGGGGTGCAGGGGGGATGATGTCTGCACCCACTTCTGCACCCCAATTCACAGCCTGTTGCAAGCCCATATCGCTCTGCACCCCAAGGACCCCTCGACAGCCCCCCCTCAGCCCCCACTGCCTGAGCAGCAAATGCACTGGGAACACACTGGGTTTTACTGCTGTTGGGAACCCATCGGCAGCAGACATGTAACAGGAATGGGGACAATCTTCAGAGAAATGGATCCAAAACGTCTCTTGGTTTAGGCTCTGACTGGGCTCACACCAGTCCAACACTGGGACTGGGAGCAGTGACGCCCCCGGGGGCAGCTTGGCCCCCCCCAGCCAGCCAGTGCCATTATAGCGTCCCGCTGTGATCCCATTCCATGTGCCGAGAGGGGACGGTCTCAGCCATCCCCAGCAGCAGTCCCTGGAATCCCCCCCACTGAGCAAGGGGTCCCTTTTGGGGTGCCCACGATGGGAGGGGGCTCATCAGCTCTGCGCTCCCCCCCCGTGCCGCTGTGCCAGCGTCCGCCGGGCCATCTCCAACGCCCCCTCCCGCGTGCGGTTGCCGCCGATGAAGCCGCTGGCGTGTACGAAGACGCAGCCAGGGATGCCGGTGAGCTGGGACAGCTCCTCGTCCCGGACACCTCGCCAGGGCTCGGGGAGAGGGAGGCTGCGGGGGAGGAGAGGGAGGCGATGGGTGAAAACCTGCCCCCGTGGGGATGCCGCCGTGGCAGGGGGAAGAGGCAAGGGGAGGGGTCTCACCGGCTCTGGAAGGTGTGTGGCCCCACCGGGACGCTCTGCACCCGCCACTGCCCGCTGCGGTCAGTGAAAAGCACCAGCTGGAGGGGGTCGGGCAGCGCCAGCTCCTGCTCCAGGCTGAAGACGTGCTCCTTCCAGGGGCAGCCGCCCTGCGGGAGCTCCAGGACCATCCCACTCACGTCTACCTGGGTGGGGGGGACACGCTGGGCACACGGGGGTCCTGCCCACGCAGCCCCCGCACCGCCCCGTGCCTCAGTTTCCTCCCCAATCCACGTGCATCTGCTGCCGGGTGCTCTGCCAAGCCTGCACGGGGAGCTCTGGGGGTGCAGGAACGTGTGTGGGAATATTGGGGTGCACAGGGAGGTGTGGGGAAGCATGGGAAGGTGCGTGATCATGCATGGTGATGTGGGGGTGCACAGGGGGGTGCATGAAGATACTAGGGTGCGAGGGAGTCACATGCACGGATATAAGGTGTAGGGTACATTGCCACGCGTGGGGATATGGGTGTACACAGCTATACATAGATATATAGGGCACACAAGGGGGTGCACGGCCATGTGTAGGGATATAGGGGAACAGAAGTGGGGTACACGGCCATACGTAGGGGTACAGGGGCACAGGAGGGGGTGCACACCCACACGCAGGCGTACAGAACAGGAGAGGGTGCGCGGCTGTGTGTAGGTGTATAGGAGGGGGTGCAGAGCCACGTGTAGGGATATGGGGTGCAAGAGGCACCCTGGGCCATGCAGGGAAGTTTATACTGAGGGGACATGGCCTTCCTTCACCCCACTACTCCCCCCCAAACTGTCAGACCCCCCAGAACTGGCAAGGTGGGTACCTCAAAGCGTCGCCGGATGGCCTCCTCCACCAGCACCCGCGCGGGCAGCCAGGCACAGTGGTAGTAGTCGAGCCGGTCCATGAACTCGCCCCCGACTAGCTCCATCGCCCGCTTGAACCCCGCCTGGGGACGCAGAAGAGGGTCAGTGGTGGCCCCAAGCAGGGTGGCCCCCTCCCAGCCCTGCCACATTCCCCGCCCCCACCTCAGTGTCCTGGTCAGGGTCGTTCCAGCGGGGGTTCAGGTGGCCCACGCGGGCACTGAGGGTGGTGGTGAGGGCGTAGCGGGGCTCCCCCTCTGCCTGCGCGATGCCGTTGTCGATGGCATCAATCTCCTGCACAAAGTTCTCGTACAGCTGGGGACAGCGGGGGGACAGTGGGGGTCAGCCTGGCCTGGAGCCCAACTGCGCACCAGTAGCTAGAACAAACCTCTCCCCTCTTTTATGGGGTCTCCCTCCCCAAAGCAGTCTTTTATGGGGTGACCCCCACCAAAGGGAAGCCCTGGGGAAAGCTGTGCAGCACTGGGGGGGGGGTTAGAGCCCCCCCCAAGACCTTCTTGGTTCCCCTGGTACCTTATCATAGAGTGCCTTCACGACAGGGCCGTCCTCCGGCTGTCCCAGGAGCCCTGCAAGGATCTGGGAGCCAAAGTGACAGTAGACCAACCCGGCGCTGCTCAGCTTCGTGGTCCAGGGCTTGTCAGGCCGGAGGCTCCGCATGGACTGCGTGAAGGACCTGCGGGGCCATGGGGTCAGCCCCGAGGGACCCCTGGCATCCAGGGGACCCCGGTGTCCTGAGTGGGGTGGGGGGCCTCACCTCTGGTGATGGTCGTAGCGGTGTCGCTCGGGGTCGTACTCACCCCCTACGTCCACCACCACGTCGCACTGGGCCAGGCGCTGGGGGTCCCGGGTGCGCACCACCTCCGCATCCTGCCGGGGCAGGGGGAAGAAGTGAGGCTGGGGAGCCCAGGGTAGTCCCCAGGAGCGACCAGGGACCCCCGAGAGCTGCCCCTGGTGAGACCAGGGACCCCGAGGAGGGACTTGGAACTTAAGGGTGACCCCCAGGTGGGACTGGGGACCTGACGGGTGGCCCCTGGGTGCTACTAGGGACCCCGAGGGGCGACTTGGGACCTAAAGGTGGCCCCTGGGTGGGACCAGGGACCCCCAAGTAGGACTGGAGAGCCGAAGGGTGGCTCCTAGGTGCGACGGGGAACCCCGAAAGATGCCCCCAGGTAACGGGGAACCCCGAGGGGGGACTGGGCACCTAAGGGTGGCCCCGAGGGGGGACGCGGGCCTCGAGGGCGGACAGGGGTCGGGGCACTGCACGGTGTCCCTGTCTCGTTGCAGAGGTCCCGGGAGGGAGCCGGCCCGGCGGCAAGTCGGCCCAAGCAGGCCGCAATCCCGGTCCAGCCGTACCCGGTAGCGGGGCAGGAGGCGTAGCAGGTAGCACGCCAGCACCTCGTCGCAGTGGAAGGTACCGTCGTGGGTGCCGATGCGCGGGGCGGGCTCGGGCCGCGGCCGCTTGGGCCCAGACCCGGCCGCGCTCCCGGTGCCCACGGCGGCGGCCATGAGGCGGGCGGCGCGCGCGGCGCTCCGCATGACCCTGCGCATGCGCAGCCCCCCCCCCCCCGCGCCGCCGCTGCGGTACTGCACATGCGCGGCACCGCCTCCCCGAGGCTTCCGGACAGCGCATGCGCCAACATCTCCCGCGCACCTGTCCGCTTTCAGTCTGCGCATGCGCCAGTCACACCCGGCCCCTCCTCGCCGCTCTGCGCATGCGTGGGCACCGCCCAGCCCTCACCCATCTGCCCTGCGCATGCGGCTGCCGTGGCACCGCCCCGCCCCTGCGCCAGCCCCTCCCAGTCCTCGCCCTTCTGTCCTGCGCATGCGCCAGTTTACCTAGCTCCCCGCCCCTCCGCCGCGCGCATCCGCCAGCTCACCCCTCCCTAGCCACGCCTCAGCGTGATCACGCATGCGCCAACTCACCCCCCCGACCCCGGCCGGCCACGGGTGCGCATGCGCCCTGCGCGGAGCGGTGGGGGCGGAGCTAAGGCGGGGCTTAGCTGAGGGCACGCCCCCGCCCGGGCGCTGCGCGGTACAGACGGACAGACCGGGGAGGGGGGGGAGGACGGGACAGACGGACACATCCGTGGGCGGACGGGGACATACACGGACACGGACACGGACACGGACACGTAGGTGGGCACGGGGACCGCCCGGCCCGCAGGGACACCTCCGCCTGTCGCCCCCCCCAGACAGACACGGTTCTGCACAGCCCACGCAGGGACAGACAGACGGACACGCAGCCCCCCCAGAAAAAAAGCAGCCCAGGCGCCGTTCCCAAGCAAGAGTTTATTTGCGAGGAGGAGCAGCACCCGGCAGCGAGCTGGGCCCCTTCCCAGCCACGGTGCAGGGCCCAGAGCGGGGCGGGGGGGACACCCAGGACACCCCCCCCCTCCCTGGGGGGGCTGCTCCGCCGGCACCGAGCGGGGACGGTGGCACCGAGCAGCCTCCGGCGCCCGGTTCCAGCGTGGCGCGGGACGTCGGAAGGTGCCGAAGCCGAACTGGGGTGGCGGTCGTTACCGCGACGCTGTCACAGGTTGTGGGGGTCACGCCCGAGAACCGCAGGAAAAGGGGTTCAGCTCCCAGAGCGTGCTGTCACCCCGAGATAACCCTGCTCCCCCAAAGCCAGGCAGTAGTGTCGGGAACACAAATTACAGCTCGTCCGGCTGTTCCCTTTGAGGGCCGAGGACAAATTTCCACTCTCGGGGCTGCCGCAGACATCTCTGGCCTGGTCCCAGTCTCGCAGGGGCTCACGGGAGTGGTTTTAGCTGGTCACGCGCGTGGGGACACAGCCCACGGCGTTTCCCGGCAGGGCTTCGGGGTGTGCAATTCAGTCGGCGTCTCCCTTTTTGAAAGGTGGGGATTGAGCGCTGCAGATTTTAGGAGGGGAGCAGAGGACGTTGCCGAGGGCTCAGCAACGCCGTGAGTCCGCCTCCCCACGCCAAAACACCCCAGCGCTTCTCCTTCCAAGCAGCCCGATTTTTCGGGTCAAGAAAGAAGTGATTTGAGGCAGCCAGCCTCAAAAGCATCCATAAAGGGATAAGTCAGCTCTCGCAGACGGCAGGGAAGCAGAAAAGCTGCTCACGGACTGGGGGGGAAACCACACGGATCTGGGTCTGTCACTGCTCCGCAGCGAGCAAACCTCGGCCGCCGTGGATGAGAAGACAAAGCAGGACCTCCAGTAGTGTGAAACCAAACCGTCTATGTACAAAACTCCTGCCCAGCGTCACGTCTCTCCGCTCGCTGCCTCGGGGAAGCCAGGCTGACTTATCCCTTTACTGGTGGGTGCTCAGCCCCACGGCCGGAGTCAGGATATCTCGTTGCCGAAGACCTCGAGCACCAGCGGCGTGAGCTGCATGCTGTGCTCAGGCTGGAAGGAGAGGCAGCGGTACTGCTTGGAGTGCTCCTCGTTCAGGCTCCGTAGGTCGGCCAGCTTCTGGATCATCTTGGCGTAGAGCAGGCGGCTGCCGGGAGGAGGGTGCCTGCAGCGGATGTAGGTCTGGAGGATCTCCGAGAGACGATCCTGGAGGGATTCCACCAGCGAGGTGTCCTGCACGCCTGGGCGATCTAAGAAACACCATGGATGCAGAGTGACTCCCTTCCCTTTTCCCAGCTGGCCTCAATAGAGAGGCAGGGAAGGGTGACATTTTTGGGGACACAGCCAAAACCTGGCAGGTTAGCGACCTTGGGGCACGAGTGTGCTCTTACCTGGGGACAGGATGCAGATGGCCATGAGGAGCACGTGCTCTTCTTCGTGAAGGTTCAGCTTCTTCAAGCCAACCTGGAATTTCACAAGCGGCTCGAGCAGGTCCATGCTGTGGCCAGCTGGGAAGAGAAAGGACCTTTAGCACAGCCTGCTCTGGAACAAGATCTCCCACAGCTGAGGGCCAAGCGTGGAGCTTGGCAGCTCCTCTTTCAGCACAGCAGAGAGCCGGGACAGTGGAAGAGGACTTTTGATATAGCTTAAAGCATGTTGGTTTTTAATTGTACTTTTCTCCCTAGTAGTTTCTCTGAAGCAGGTGATTATGGAGCAGATTTTGCTTTTGAAATCCATAAAGACAATTAACCTACAAACATTTTGCCTCCTTATCACCACTTCCACACTGCGCCGTGTCCTGCACAAGCATCACAAATGCCACCTCGTGTGCCCAGAGCCCTCCCTGCAAGCAGATCTCTTTCCTGCGTTCCGTGGGTGCCAGCTGCCCCACGCCTGGTCCCCACACGCCGCTTGCTCTGCCTGGTTCCGCTGGGATCGCGCTGGGGGATCTCTGCCCTCGCACTAAGGATCTTGGCAACCCCGGGTTACTCTAAGGCTCTGCCAAGTGCAGGGAGAGATTTAAGGTCCATATGTATCATCTGCGCACCCTGTTCTCTGTGCTGGTCCCCAAATCTAAAAGTGGGGGAGTTTTAGGGCAGGATTCACCACCTTTCCTAGCAGAAAGGCTTCCTGGCTGCAGAGCAGCAGCAGTGGGAAGGCGCAGCAGCTTTCCAGCCCTCACTGGAGCTCGGAGCAATCGGAACTGAACCCCTGTTGCAAGGCAGAGGAGTTGAAGACAGCTCTGAGCTACAGCCATGCTCTGGCTTTGCTTTTCTTCAGGAGTTAACGGCTCTTTCCAGCCATCCGGTGTGGCTGAAGGATGCGCATGTGTCCTGCAGCACAGAGCTCAGGAGATGAGAGAACACCGGTGATGCCGGGACGGGCGTCTCAGCCCAGCCATGACACCACCAAGCTGCTGGTGCTGCCGTGTACCGCAGCCATGCAGCCTGGCAACGTGCCCCTGCTTGCAGACTACTCAGGATGGGATTTTTGCATCTGAATTTACGGCTGGGATGACATTCTTGGCCCACAGCAAGCAGGAGAGTGTCTGGCAGCCTTTACCTTGGGTGACATCGCTGATCCTGTACTTGAAGTCATTGCTGCCGCAGGTCCACGTCATGTCCTCGAGGGTGAAGGACTGGTTTGAGCGCAGCATGATCACCTCGATGGCGCTGGATTTCAGCAGGACGATCTGGTCCTCTGCTGCCAGGTCCCTGGGCAGCGGGAAGAGGGTGATGTGAGACACCTCCAATGAGCAAAGGAGCAGAAACCTGCCACCCGTGCGCCAGGTTCTCCATCGGTATCCCAGTCCCTTTGCTGGGGACACCCCAGCTTCTCCCTCACCCCGGGTTTCTCTGTGATTAAGCAGCAGGTATTTCTGCAGCTACATTTATTGAGCGGCACCACCCAGCACCCCGGGCACCAGCCTGGAGTTAAACAGGACCTGACGTCCTTCACAAACCAGAATGGGGACCACTCACATGGCCTCGAGCATCTTAGGAGCTCAAGCATTTTGCTGACAGAGTCTGGGTGAATCAAGATAGATAGGAGAGGAGTAACCCCAGGAAGGAGGAGAGACAGAAAACGTGAAAGTAGGAACAGACCTGGGAAGGGAACAGAGCCCAAGGGACAGCTGTGAAGATGAAACAGAGAAAAATGGTCTGGCTGTGAAGGATAGGACGGGGTTCCTGAGAGTGGAAAACCGCCATGGACATCAGATCTGGGATCAAATGTCTCACCTGAATCCCGGGATCATTTTGGCAAAGCCAATCACCTTCTGTATGCTGTAGCTGACCAGGTCGGCCAAGTGCGGGAGCATGGAGAGGTGGGAGAGGTCGATGTTCATGGAGGAGCTCTCGTCATTCTCCTCGGAGAGGACCAGGTTTGAAAACATCTGGGGCTCCACAGACTCTGGAGAGAGGGAGATGGTCAGAGGGTACCTCAGTTGTAGGCAAGACATTACAGGTGAGGGGAACGATGCCAGCCCGCAGCAGGAATGGCATCCATCCTGCCAGGAGGGCTTTGCATTGCGTTTAGGCAGCACGACGTGAGGAACAGGGCTGAGAGAGCAGTCGTTTGCTGGCTGCCAACAGCATCAAGATTTTTGCACTGGGGCCTTTAACTCCTCTCCTGTGCTGTGATCGAGTCTAACTGCAGCCAGAGCAGTGACGATGCAGCCCAGCGTCCACGTTCACACTCCTCTTGGCCATCCTGGAGGGCTCAGACACAGAGGTCTGCAGGGCCATGATCCAGCCAACCACTTAATGCTTTTTGCTCACAAAAAGCCTTTGCAGCAGCCCCAGGAGGGTCTTACAGTTAAATAAGCTCCCCAGAAGAGGTAAAACAAAGGTCTGAATGGCCAGACTGAGCTGAAGCTGCTGCACTTCTACCCCCATCACCTACGGAGAGACGAGCGTGGTACCTGGAAATGTGCTGAAGGCATCAGAGCCAAAAAGGTCAGTGGAGTCCTCCGACGACAAGTCCTGGGTGAGGATGGAGGAGGACCTTGCTGCCCCCCTGTTGCTGGGGTTGCTTCTCACGGGGGGCTGGAAGAGAGAGCAGGACATGAGGAACAGGGCTGGGAGAGCAATTTGGTGGCAGGCGTTCGCCTGCTGCCAACAGCATCAAGGTTTTTGCACTGGGATTTTTAACTCCTCTCTAATGAG
Source organism: Gypaetus barbatus (assembly GCA_028022735.1). Lineage (NCBI taxonomy): Eukaryota > Metazoa > Chordata > Aves > Accipitriformes > Accipitridae > Gypaetus > Gypaetus barbatus. Next base: position 1,087,256 of record CM051547.1, on the reverse strand, counting down.
AAGTTGTGGGATGAAATGGGTTTGGTGCATCTGGGCAGGAAACGCTTGGTCCTGTGCATGGGAATTGGGGCTTGCGTGCCCCAGACGTACCCGAAACTTGGTGAAGTCAGCGTATGTGGGGTCATAGGTTTTGCGATGAGCCTCAAGGAGGATGTCAATGACTTTCTGCTGCTCCTCCGAGAGTTTGGGCTTCAGGCTCTCCTTGAGTGCCTCCTCCTCCTTGCGCTTCAATATCATCTCACGCTTCCTCTGAACCTCCTCGTCCGTCAGGATGACTGCAGGGACAGGGAAAGCATCAGAAAGAGGTGCGGGGAAACAGGGACTGAAGCAACCCCAGGCCGCTACAGCCAGCATCCCCATCACCTTGCTAATCAATTATTAAACACACATCAACCCCATCCTGCTCCTGTCCTCGACTGCGGGGTCACGGCTTCCCGCTACGAGACCTGCACAGTTTATAGCCCACTTGGGTGCTGTTAAGGAAGGATCAGGTGCAATAAGGTCACGTCAGCGCTGCCACATGTCTGCTCTGCACTGCAACCTTGCTGTTTGCTCGGTGCTGTCAGGTGAAAGAAATCTTGATCCTGCAAGACTCAAGCCAGCGGGTTCATCTCGCTCCAGTGCCGCTGTCAGTGCCCGACAACAGAGGGAGCCCAATGCGGCATCGCTCAGCCTCCGCGTCCGGCTGTAGCAGCAATAGTCTGGGTAACCAGCAACGCTTCTGCAGCATCGCAAGTATTTTTAAGCTAATGGGACATATAAACATACCCCCACTCCCAGGGTGGGTGTTTATGGCTTGTATTACGGGTGACAGCCTTCAGCAGCAGCCAAGGGTTGGACTCAAAGGCTTATCGATATGCAAGGCTTCTCCCATTTATTGAGGGAAGGGGAGCATCCACAGGCAATTTGGGCTCAAGTCTTACCTTTATAAAAAGAGCTTAAAAACCTGAATAGCCTCACAGGATTGAAAGAGAAGAAAAGCAACAGGGAGCCTCAATGATCTCTTGGGGAAGCAACCCCCCCATCCTTGTAACAGGGTCACACATTCACAAAAGCACTCATTAATACACTCCACTGACGGGTCCTAAAAATAGCAATGCCCATTCCTCAAGATGTTATTAGCCCCTTAACCAGTCATTAAAGAAAACCCAAGCACGTTATCTGATGACAAGGTGGCTTTCTGCCTGCCTTGGGCTGCAGAGATTTGATGCTGGGTGAGTCGAGGTGGAATTTGGGACGAGAGTTTGGCAAAGGGCAGTGGGAGCCACGGTCGCAGGGCTCGAGGCAAGGAACTGTTTGCAGCCCCTGCTCCCTTCTGCCACCTTTAGCCGACGGCATTTTTCCAATGCATTTTCAAACTTGCACAATCTCAGAGGGGACTTGAAGATCTCAGAGGCACGGGAACGACCGGCTCGGGCCGAAAGGTCGCTCTGACGATCAGCACATTATGGCCAGCTCTGCAGGGGACCGCATGACTGCTTGGGGAGAAAAATTAAGGGCTTGCTCTCTCCCGTCCTGGTTCTTATTACAAAAGCATTGGATCCATGTGGGCACTGCATGCAAGAAGGGAAACTGTTCAGAGATGGGGCAGCATCTGTGGGGAAAGAGCCACATGGGGCTGGGAATGAGGATGGGGCAAAGAGCCGAGGGCTTGGGCTGTGGCCATGGTGTGCAAAGTCTTTGCCAGCATGGTCTGTCCCGAACATCGAGGCTTCAGAAGGGATTATTGCAGATGTCTACACCGAGCAAATCTCAAATCCTGCAAGTGAATCAATCCAGAATTAGGAAGCATCTGCAGAGCAGATTGGAAAGAAAAGGATGTTTCTGTGTTAGGGCAAGACTGCAAGGGAAATCAACTTGGGATTTCCCACCCACCTTTAAGAAATCCAGCCCTCAAACAGATTTGAAACAGTGAGGCAGCAGCATTTCTGACTCTGGTAGGAGCTGAAAACCAAGAGGATTTCCCAAAGCATCACTTTGGCGGGGGAGCAAATGCTGGCAAGGTTTGTTCCCCGCAGTACTATCGCCTGAGGCAGCCAAGAGTTCCCTATACAGGGTCTATGCAACAAAGGATCCAGTTTCCCTCTATATCCCAGGGCTGCTGGCTGCACCAACGCTCGGCAGTGCTGCACATTGCTGTGCATCCATTGCCAAACTGCCAGCAATGTTGACGGAAACGGACAGCAGCAGGTCCTGGGTTTGGTGTTTAATGCTCTGATAGGACTTGCTGGAGCCTACAGGAGACTAAAACCCAAAGGAAGCCCTGCAGGTGTTTAAAAAAATCAGATAAAAGGAGAATTGTGATTCCCTTCCAGCTTGTCTGGTATTGCGAAGGCCAGTGCCATGACGCAGCGGTACCTGTGCAAGCCACGACACAGCCTGGCATCGGTGCTGCGGATTGAGAACCACCCCCGGCGTTTCTGGCGAAATCCTTCCTGGTAATGCTGGGGAGCAGCAAACCTGAAACACGCCTTGCTTGGCTGTGCCGGAGGAATGGCTTTTCGGTAGGACCAGGGGTAATGTGGACAAGGGATGCCAGCGCGGTGACTTGCCTGCTTTATAAAGATCTGAGGAAAAGGATTCGACCCTCAGTTGTACTCACAGGAGGATGGATGTTGCCCACCACATCCCTGCCTGCCTCCAAGGGGAATACAGGACTGGGAAGTGGCTTGATGCCTGCACCTTCCACTTGAGATCCCAGCTCACGCCCCAGCTCTGATCTCTTTCCAAAGACCGAGCTGGAGACATCCAGCCACAGACTCCTGGCACAACCGGCGACGTGGCTGAGCGTTTGTGGGCTGCCCTGACCCAAAGTCCGTGCAGAGGCTGAGATAACCCATCGCTTCCAGACAGATGCTGGCCCTCTTTGTGAGACACCACAAGGGCAGCAGGGAAGGCCACGGCCGACACCGAGGGTAGCACACGAGGATGCAGCCGGCCGGGTGAGGATACAACCCTGCAACCCCAGCCAAAACCTTGGGGGGGTTGGAAATGCTTCGTGAGCAGCACGAAGGCAGACTCGCTCTGTCAGGTGAGGAAAGAACAGCCAAATATAAAGCAAAAATGAAGTTTAGGAAATATCAGGCAAGAAACGTGTTCACTGGATGGAGTTTGTGCATTTCATTGAAGCTTGAATGGTGGGTGCTTCTGCCTGCCCCAGCTGGAGCCAGGGACACTGTCCAGCCCTGGGGGTGCAAAAAGGCCCATAGTTGTTCCCCCACCCTGGGACAGCCTGGCCGGCACAGCCATCATGGTGGGGTGGTATTTGGGATCTTGCTGGGACAGCGGCTGCGGTGAGGGCTGCAGAAACACCCCTTGCAGGAGCAGCTTTAGGGCGATTCATGGCTAGATGAGGGTCAAGCAGCAAAAGAAGCAGTTTAATATGCTGTAGGGACAAGGCACATGCATCAAGGTTGGGAATCATCCCCTGAGCAGCCCTGCAGAGCGTTGTGACCCCACTTAACTACCAAGGATGCCCAGGATCACTCCACACCAGTTCATGCAGTAAATACCCAGGATGCACCCTTTAAAACTGGGGAGCGAAGCCTAATTCATCCGTGCTGCTTCTCCCAAAACCGCACCTTTCAGCCCCACTGACCTGCCCCAAACCCCAGCTGTGACCACCCTGGGATGCCTTTGTCATTGGAAGACAGAGCCTTTCTAAAGGCGGCCAAATCCCTGCAGGTGTAATTGGCAGCGCAGCCGACGGAGAGAGGGATGGGACAAGGGGTGACACAGACAGAAAAACCAGATTGCACAAAGGAACTCAAACACTGCGATGGCCGGGGGGAGGGTAATGGGATGCTCTGGGCTGGCTGGATAGTGTGCATCTCCTACAGCACCTGGGTTTGCATGGAAACCAGCGAGGAGGAAAGCTTGCAGCGATGGGCAAGCAGCAGCGATTTAAATCGCAGGTCCCAAACCTGTGCTGGAGCAAATCAGAGCAGCGACAGCAGCTGCAGGGCCCCCAGCTACTGCTCTTCCCCCGCCAAGGAGGTTGTGTCCCTCTGACGCAGCTGAGACATGACTAACCAAAGCGATGCTTGCACAGGTTTCGGAAAGGGCTTTCCAGATGCTCAGCGCCTGCCGGCTTCCATGCCTACTCTAATTACAGAGGACGCTGGATGTTTATAGCATGTGCTTCAAGACCGCGGGGAGTGGAGACGCTTCCCAGCCAGCCTGCAAACGCCGGCCACCGATAAGTGACGTTTTCCTGGATGGCCACAACTCTTGCCTCCCTCTCGTGCTCCTGCTTTGCCTCTCGGCCAGTCTCTGGTGTCAGCACAGGTCCCAGAGGCCGGCATTGCACAACACTGCCGTGCAGCAGCTCGCAGGCTGGGGAATAACATATTCCATGTTTGGGGCAGCCGGGACTTTTTTTGCTTTGAGTATCACCGCCTATTCGGGGAAGCGGAGGAGAGCTGGAAAGGCCACCTCCCTCCTTGCTCACCCTTGTCCTGCAGTCCCACCCTAAACAGCCGTAACCCTGCCAGCTACTGCTGCCCTCGCACTGCCTGGTCCCCTGAGCACCTCCTCTCCTCTCCTGACCGACTGGGGAAATTCCCCTCTCCTGCACAATCTCCTTCCAGTTTCTGCTCCTCTCCCTGGCTCCGAGATGATGGTTTGGTTTTTTTTTTTTTCTCCTCCTCTTTGGGGATTTTCAGCACTGAGATCATAAATAGAGTCTCGTGGTGAGGATGCTGAGCATCAGCTGTGACTACAACCAGATGCCAGCAAGCCTTTTCCTCGGAAAAGGGGAGAGAAGATCCATGGGGTGCTGACTCCAGGCAAACTACAGACCTTGCTGCGGCACCAGGGAGGGCAATTAGCTGCAACCACCTTCCCTGATGTCCAAGGACCCAGCTGCAGAGGGACAAACTGCCCCAGCTGTGGGGACCCTCCCAAGGAGACTCACTGATTCCCAGCTGACTGGCACCACGACAAGCACAAAAAAAACTCCCCAGCAGCAAATAAGGTGGCAGGGAGAGGATGAATTCAGTGCCATGAGATTGCTGCAGCCCCAGGGAGCCCGTGGGTCCCTCCGGCTGCTTGATTTGGTGATGCATAATTTATCTTCCTGTTTTGTGGCAACACCTTTAGACCGTCCAGGACAGACGACCTGTCCCCCATCCCTGTGTGAATATGCTGTGAACACTGGAGAGCTGCTAAAGGTTGGGGGAGAAGGAGCAGAGACACTAAGAGAGGTGAATCACCCAAAGGTTACAGGTGGCTGCGGAGCCCAGGTCCATCTAACGCCCTGTGCTTTGGCCAACATGGCCCCGAGGGACGAACGTCCCTTCTTGGGCTCCAGGCAGTTGGCAAAAGGCAATTTTGCAGGGCAGGAGGAGTAACTTCAGCATTTCCTTGCCACCCAAACCAGTGCCAAAGCAGGCGGGATAGTCCAGCAACAGAGTCTTCACCCCTCTTTAGAGTACATTAGTGCTAAGCATTGTTCTAGGAGAAACCAGCAGCAAGCAGACAGGGTAGCCGGAGGCATCCCTAGGTTGGAGAACTGCCCTCCTTGGAGCCATCCGAAGGGAAACCGCTCCCGAGGGTGGCGAAAGGAGCGTTCCCAAACACCACGGCTTGGGCTGCGAGGTGGATTTCTCCTCTGCCGACCACACACCCCACAGCCCCGCAAGCTTGCCCTGCGCTTTACCCCGCACAGATAAGACAGGCGGAAAACCACAAATATTTGTTAACATTGGCTGCAGACAACTTGGGGTAAACCCAGGCGTTGCGGCAGGGCTATAAATCCTGCTCCAGCCTTATGGCTGTAACCTCGGCTGCCCTCCAGCTTCCACCTCCTCCCCTCTCTGGTCCCTTCTCAGGGGACAGTGGTTCCCCTGACGTTGTCCCCAGCTCCCCGGGGAGCGCCAGTGGCTCAGGGCTTTTGCCCTGTATGAGTTTGAACTCGCGTGATCCCTTCGCCTTTCTGTGCCTCCCTGACAAGCACTGGTTCCTCCAGCCCATCACCACAGTGCCTGGTCCACAGGTTCGGCTGCACCCAAACACGGACCATGCGTTGGGGAAGTGACCCTTGGCACGGCCATGCTGCTACTGGTCTCAGCCCTGTGTGTTTTGGGCTGGAGATAATGTCTAAAATCATCCAGACCATCCGCACTCCAGGCATGGAGAAGGGTCTGCCTGCACCAGACCCCAAATTAACGCAGGCACAAGGTCTGCCGGGGTTTGCCCTCTTCCTCCCCCTCTTTATCGCACTCTCATTTCTGCTTTGGACTCAGATCCCATCGGCAGTGGGGCCAAACTTGCCCAGCCTTGCCCTCATCGCCTTCAATGGCAGCCTGGGGAAGACACAAACTCCCCTCAAGAGGTTCAAGATCCCCAATTTGACCTAAAAATAACACCAGCACGCCTCGTTCCCCTTCATTTAACCATGAGCAAAGTCCACAGGAAGGCTATTTTTAGTCTCCTTAGGTTAGGTTTTGTTAATCCAGTAACAGTTTGTTAACAGGGTCGCTTACAAGTTAACTCCTGCCGAGAGCACACACATCCCTGGGCCCTGGCCGGGGTGCAAACACCTCATGCATTGCTGTCACTGAATTTTCCGGCCTTTCCTGGCTAATTAACCGGTGCAAGTCAACACACTTCCCTCGTTAGCAATGGCTACGGGCCGCACTGACTGGCTACCATGGGCTCACAGGTCCTCACGCTCACCCAAAACATGGGTACACGTGGTGTATTATATGGTCTTTTTCTCCCTCTTTATGGGACACAGCTGCTAGTTTGAAAGAAGATGATCCAGGGGTCTTCTCTTCATCAGGGATCTGCTCAGTCTTTGGGACAATGGGAAAGTTAAGGCATTTTTTCCTGCAAACACCTACAAGTTCTGATTTTCTGGAGGACCCAGATGCTTTGGTGGTACTCTGTGACATCGAACGCTGGTTGCTCTCTGCTCACCACGTAAGGAAATGAGCACCACTTCCATTTTCCAAATTTTCAGGTCCATCAATCATTCGACATGACGTCCTGTTTGCAATGTCTCCTAGCAGAAGGCTGTTATTTTGGTTTGAACGCTACCCGAACACCAGCCTTCTCCTGAAGACTTAGGACGTGGAAAGCACGTGTACGTAGGAGGAAGCGTGTCAAACAGATTTTATTTTTAAAAGCTGCTTATCTATAAATATAGTTGAAGAAAATAAATATTTGGACAACATTAATGTGTTTGGATTGGGTTAAAAACTACTTCCCTCTGCTATTTACTTAACTCTCTGCTGTGCACGTGGCTGGATGGACGGACCTATGTTGCAAGGATAAGGACCCAAAAAAAAAAAGCCCAAGAGGTATGGCAGAGCAAAATGCAAGCCAGTCCCACGTTGATGAAATTACTGTCACTGTGGGGAAGCTCATTCAACTCTCCCTGTTTGGATGCAGCAAGGAGCATGCAAAACCGCGTTGGAGAGGACAATGACTTTGCACAGGCACGACGGGAGTAAGTTCGGTCAATTTAACCGGGAGGTAATCAGAAATAGCCCCGGATGCTCTCGCTGAGCTGATGTCCCCAAGAGCCAGCAAAGGCGACTTGGCTCTGATAACAGCAACTCTCCAGATTGCTAACCACCACCGGAACAGCCTCAATCATTAAATGAGCTCCTCTCAATCATTACCCACCATATCCCCTGCCCTTTGCATCCCCTTCGAATCCTCGTAGGGCTTTCAGGTTTTACTCTCGCATGCCTTGCCTTCTGCACCACATATTAATTGAGAAGAAAAAGGACATCACAGCATGAAGCTGGGCCGTTCCCCACGGGATGCGTGTCCGCATACTCACACTCTTTCATCATGCCGATGTCCACGCAGCGCTTCAGCCGACACGCCTGGCAGTGACGCCGGTTGTCCTTGGTGATTTTGCAGTCACCATTGAATGGGCACGTGAACATCGCTTTCCTCTTCATGCTTCTCCTGGAAAAAAATTGAAAAAAACCCATCTTGGGTCAAGTCAACACTATTTTGACTGTGCAAGAGGCTGCTCCAAACATCAGGAGGAGATGCAAGCACAAATCCAGCTCTCTGGACAGCAAACTGCTGGAGAGGGATTGCTAAGAGGATGCTGGAAACATTTCTGAGCTGACTGTTCAGCTCAGCTGGTCGCTCGAGAAGACTAAGCTGGAGAGGCTGTACCTGGTTGGTTGCATCTACAGGTTTGATCTTAGAGGTTCGGGCATTGCTGGACAGCATGGAAGAGAACTTCTTACAAGGACACAGCTGAGGGGTTCAACCATAGGTTAAGTAGGTTTCTGGTTTTGAACAGGTATTTTGAAGGCCAAAAGAAAGGTGGAAGGATTGTAGAGAAACCCCCACCAGCAGCAAAAGAAACCAGGATGGAGGCCAGTATGTACCAAAGCAGCCCATGTTATTAAACATTTACCAGCCTTTAAAGCCTGGCTTTGCTAGAATAACTGGCTGGAGTGCATGTTTGTGTGTGCAGGAGAAAGAAGTCTCACTGCAGGATACAAGAGAAACAACACTTAACATAATAACCCTCTCTTCCACCAAAACCACACCGTGCCACGTTAATCCACTGCTGCAATCAGGACTGTAAATCTTCCAAGTACAAAGGGTCAAAGCCAGAGCTCCCAGCGAAAACTCGCCTTTCTGCGGGGCCATCCTGCGCGATATCCACTAATGACACATTACAGGCATAGCTGAGCTGGTCCATTAAGGGCGGTTTCTCCTCTGCATTCAGAGATGCCGAGTCTTTGCTTTGGAGAAAGTTACTCAATGATCTGCCATCAGCCAGTGAAGCTTATGTCTGGATTTGTAAGTATTTCTAAAGGTGCCACTCACTTTAAATGAAGAGGCGATTTTGAATGGAGGTAAACCAAACCCAGAGTGCCTCCAGGCTGGAAAGTCAAAGTGAGGATGTTCAGAGGCGTAAATGCAGCAGAGAAGCAGAACTGAGATACAATTCAGGCACAACAGTAAGAAATCTGCCACCAAGTTAACGATGTATTTCAGCACTGCGATGGAGAGTCTCCTGCTAGAAAGAGTTGCTCTTCTAGCAATAAAATCCCTCCGTGATGCTGAGCTGATGGTGCACGACCCCTGTGCTCCGCAGGCAAACAATGTGGATGTACCAAATGGGTGACTGCAGGCTGAGAGGGCGATGGCAGGGGGGCCCCTCCAGCCCAGGAACGGCGCCAAGCCTGTGCTTATAGGGTATAAATATAAAATATGTTCTTGGGCTGCAGACCCAAGCAGCACGTAGCATGCAATTAGAGGCTATTTTAGAAAGGGAGATGTAAACAAAGAGGCTTTACTCTCCCTTCACCTAACATGAATAAATGCATTTAGGAAAATTAATACAGGAGAGGCGGATGGCAGAGCCCTCCATAACCTGCCTTACACTAAGAAATTCCTGTTTCACCCAGCAGCTAGATTTCGGTTTATCGCTTTTCTTTGGGTTTCCCCCTTCCACCAAGACCAGCAGGACCTTTGCTGTCCCAGAAACAGGGACAAATGTGGCCCAGCTCAGGGGCAAATCAGGATTTGAAACCAGACACCCCAAAATCTCCCAGTTTCGGTGAGCGCCTCTGTTTTTGAGCATCTGGGGCAGGCAGGCGGCTCGTCTTTTCCCCCGTAGCCCACGGCAAGGCTGGGGAATGCACAAACAAGCCAGAGAAACACGAGGCCCTCCGGCAGGGAAAGAGGTCCTGTGTGCAAGGGCAAGCCAACATTACGGGTTTGGTATGAAAATTGCAGTTTATTCGAATACAGGGTGGCTGGGCACAACAGAGGGTTTTTCTAAGCAGCCACTTCTCTGCCCCAAGGGTCCACGGCTCTCAGCTACGAGGGGCCCTGAGTTACACCAGCAGCACAGAGGAGCAGCCGGCTGTCCCACAGTGGGAGCTCACGCCGTCTGGCTCCGGTGTATTTTTATAAAGCCCGAGAACTAGCCGTTTCAAGGCTCATTTAAGATCTGTGTCCCAGGCAGGCTGCCGAATGTTAAAAATAACAAGATCTCTCCCTGCGCAAAGCCAGCCCGTGGGTGAGAGTAAACACGGCCGCAGCCAGCAGGAAGGGAAGCTGGGGTTTGCCGAGCAGGGAGTGATGTGCTCTGAGGTCGGGGTGGCTGTACCTGGTGGGGGAAATAGGGACAGCATTCCCATGCATGTTCTCCAGCGTAACCACTCACTGCCTGCAAATGCAGCATCGCAAAGGACAGGCTGCTGCGCGTGGAGGGGTAATATCCATTGCCCACCGATGCCCATCCCATGAGGACAGAAAGAGCCCATCTGGCTTTATTTTGTGCAACAGATCTGGAGAGCACTCCAGCCACAGTGAGGACTGCGATTTGTCTAACTCCAGCTCTGCAAGTCAGGAAACCTGATCATTAACCACCCCCTGACTGCAAAGGTTGAGCTTTGTTCTTGGTTTTTGGTAGATGTATGCCTGACAGTCCTACCTAGTACACTGAGGAGAAAGCAAACTCCAGTGCCTCTATGAAATGGCTTTTCAGTTATCAGAAATGTGGAGTTACATAAAAGCCAGATGGTGAATAGGAGCCCTGACAGCCCCCACCAGAGGGAGGGCAAAGCCTGGTCCAGACCTGCATCATGTGGCAGGTATTAGTGCTGTGCTCGGTCCTTCCCCTTTACCAGACAGGGCTGGTCTTCAAAGTAACTCTGAGGGTTTTTTTTATTAGCAAAATGGGCTTTCAATACACACAAAACTCTCACATTTGCAGAACCTGTGAAATAACGTTTCCTGACAGCTACCCTACTCATAACCAAACCCCACAGCGGCCTTCCTGGCACAGCCTTTCTGTCATCCACCACAAGGCTAATAGGCGGGGAGTCATTTTGGCACCAAGGCTGCAGCAGAACCACCTCTCACAGCCATCACAAACCGCTTGGGGTAGGATAATCCCCTGTTTCTCCTCCATTACACATACACAGCCCTCCAGGGAAGCTCCTTGGTACTCCAACAGTCAAGTCAACACCAGGAGCGGCGCTGCAGCTCTCTGGCACCCATTTTGCATCTGTTTGCATTTTCTCCCCCAAATCCTGCCAGCTCCATCCCTCACTTCTGATCCCAGGAACCCTCTAGACAACTGCACTTTGCCCTGAAATATCTTGAGAGACCCCTGGGGAAGGAGGAAGAGGGGATGGATTTATTTTAAAAGTTTCATGTAGAACATCGCAAAGAACTGGGGAGGAAGGATTACAGGAGTGGGAGATGCAGTGATGCAGACAGGATGGGTGGGGACTTCATAGGTTTTGAAATACCCAGAACCTTTCCAAGCAGCTCTGCTATTAATGCCCAGCGTCATTGCACCAGGGGAAAACTAGGACGTAGAAGAAACTAGAGAATCCATGGACGCTTCAGCCAAGTCACAGCAGAATAAATCACTCTGGCTTAGCTGCTTTTTAAGAGCTCCTGAGCAAACAGTAGAGCTCAATAAAAGGCTACTGTTGCCGTTGGCATCATTATTAAACAGCAGACTTTGAAGCCAGCAGCCAAAGGTTGCCTCACGTCTATTTGTGCTGCAGGTTACATGCACGTTTGAGCACCCAGAGGTGCCAATAAACTCCTAGTGCCATTTATAGAGTTATTAAACCCAGGACCTCCTGGGGGACTTCACACTGGGGGATCATGTCACACAGGTACATCCCCAAGGCAGGTGAGATCCGCCTGGAGATCCTCCAGCAGTTCTGCTGTCACCCCAGCGAGGCAAGGCTCAGGCTGCATTTTGCTGCATCCCTCTGCTACGGTGCACAAGGCCCTGAGTACACAGGAACCAGTCTCAGTCCAGCCCACAGAGGAGACGAAGTCACGTCTACAGCCTGAGCACACTCAGCAAAAGCTGGGAAACCTTCCCAAGATTTTGCTGCTGCAGTTTGATATTCACAGCTACTCACCCTCTTTTAGCCCCTTCCAGCCAAGGCTGCGAGTCTGACCTCCCAGGTAAGTGTAATCAGCCACTCTAAATTGATACCAGCGCAAGCCGAAAGTTGAAAAACAGCAAGTGCACCAAGCACAGCCTGTTCTAAAACCCAAGGTGCTGGCAAAGGGATGCATAGCTTTTCTAGGAGAGTTTTAGGGGTCCAGGCTCTTCCATGGCAGTGCTGCTATATTTTAATGCAGAAGGCACTTCGATACTGTGGCAGCTGCAAGCATTAATTCAGTGATGGAAAATGGCATGTAAACAAGCCTGTGTAAGCCAGAGGGAATACACCAAGACCTAGCTTGGGGAGAGCGTGCCTGGAAAGCAAGATCAAAAAAAGTAGTAAAAGCCTTAAATTGAAAATAAAGGCTTTATATGGGGCATGAAGGGCTAGCTGAAGATGACAGCTTTTCATGTCATTAAGATGTCTGTTCAGAAATACTGTCACAGTTGTACGTCTTGCATGATTACAACAGTGCGACAATAGAGATGGGGAAGCGCAGCAGCAGGGCTCACGACGTTAGTGCAAGAGCCACATCACATCCAGAAAGGGTTCGTCAAGCAGCACTGGCCACTTCCGAGGTCAAAAGCCAGACCATTGTCTCTGCAGCCACAGTGGGGATGGTAAGGTCAGGGACAGCAGACCAGAGTGCAGAAGAGAGCACCTGAGAGTTATTTAGTGGCAGTAATTGAGGAAAATGTTGTCACTCAGGTTGGCCAGGCTTCGAATCTGCCCTGTTCAAAAACAGACTGCAAGGCTGTGGTATGTGAAAACCCCCATCTAGCCCTGAAATTCCTGCAAGAGGAGGAGTTATGACTGCTGCGAAAGTTCAAGCTCTGGTTGCTGTAACAGCCCAGCTCAGGGTGTAAAGCTGTGCACTCCAGTGTTTGCAATCCCACAGCCACCTGTACCACCATCTCATTACAGTGCAAAATACTTGAGCAAGGCTTTTCCCAGCCAGTCCCTTGCCAGTCATTATCTTGCTTCATTTCACCAGCGCTTAGTCATTCTCTCACTTGGTGCAAGCGATCTGAACTCCCACGTGAATGGTTCAGCACCATCTGTATGGGAGCATCGCCTTGACAGACACAGGGGTAAAACCGAGCTGCTAACAAATATCCACAAACCTGCAACTCTCCAGACTCAGAGGCCCCAGCAGCTTTCAGAGATGTTTCTACCTTGCTGAGGGCCAGCTTGACACCACTCAAGACTCCCACCTGACACTGGAAAAAAGCCTCAAAACAGCTGCATATACAGCCTACAGCTACTTTAAACCCCCAAGAGCCAGAGTTGTGACTGAAAGACTGCCTGATTTTGGAAAGGGCTCGGTGCCCACTCCAGCAGGTGGGCAAAGGACCCCATGCATCTCCATACACAAGTGCACAGAGCTTCAGAGCAGACATTAGAGGCAGCTTGCTTTAAAGAATAGAAGTTTGTGGCCATCATACCAGTTTAGTTTTCAAAGACTGCTAGTTTCTGGTGTATTTTCCCAGGTGCCATCCATAGTGTGCTAGAGCCTCTTACACCCCTGCCTATACAGCACGTGGAGGTCTGCAAGGCTCCCAGACAGATGGAAGCCTCTGGCCAAGGGGAAAAGAACGTATTTCCCAGTAGCAGGGTGCCACAGCAAGCCACAAGAAGGGAAATAGTTTGTGATCTCTCCGTTATCAAGATTTGCAAGCATGCCAGCTGTCTGCAATGCAGGCACAGGTCCGGCAAGGCTGTCTGCAGCCCAGCTTTGCAGGGATGCAGGTAACTGGAAGAGCAGCCAGGCAGCACCCTGCTGATCAGACCACCTGCTCCTCCAGGCTTGCTGGTAAGATTCCTCCTCCCCAAAGACCCTCACTCACCTGAAGAAGCCCTTGCAGCCTTCACAGGTCATGGCATTGAAGTGAAAGCCAGTGGCTCTGTCTCCACAGACACCACAGATACGGGGCACGTTCCTGTCAAACTCGCCAACTGGGTCGGGAAGCGATGTGCTAGCAGCCATGGTCTCCATGTCTGGGAGAGCAGAGAAAGCCAGGTATTTATTCTGTAAAGCTGTCACAGCTTTACAAAGAGCAAATTGGGTGCAAATAAAAGGCTTTTTCCTTGGCTTCAACACCGTTTGGCAAGAGAAACTTCTGTGTTCCCTTTGGCTCTGTGCACCAACACCACCAAAAAGCAGGTTCTAGCCAGTTTTTAGTAAGCATACACATTTGCTCATCTACCCAGTAAAACCAGGACTGATGCCCCCTTCCCATACCCCCAGCCTTAAACACACCACAGAGCATGCTCACAGTAGTTTGCTGTGCTTCAGTGGGAGAACTCCTATAGCCCACCCCAAACCCAGATCGTTTTTCCCCCCCCCCCACACTCCTTCGCATTTGTTTTCAGAAAGCCTTGAAGGGACCAGAATTCACCCAGATCGATGCTGTGAAACCACAGGGAAAGAGGTCATGCCGCCCGTACACTGGCGCAGAATTTCCCTTGTGCACTGACAGGAAGCGGCACCAGCACACTCACGCCAGCTCCCGTAAGTGAGAAAAATCCCAAATACAAGTCAAGTGAACATTGTTTTAAAAAAAATCTTCAACGGGGATGTAAACAAGGGGGGGAGGAAATAGTACTCCCAATGCAGATCGCTGAAATGAATATTAAAATGAAGCTTTTCATAGACTTTGCCTGGCTTACAATATCCACTGGTAGAAGTCTGTCTGCTATTAGAAAGACCGAATATCTAAAAGCACTGGGAAAATAAAGGTTAGAAGTTTTCATGGTGTGAAATCTTGGTAAAGACCACACCGAGACTGCGGTTTCAGATGGCATCATCCAGTAGTTCGGTGGGACAGGCTGTGTTTGTAGCTCAGCTTACCCTGCGAGTTCTCAGCAGCTCCCGTGCCTCAGTCCCCGCCATACACAGGGCAGAGTTACCCCTTCTGCACATCTCAGGATGAGAAATTTTAAGTTGATTCAAGAGCTTCAAACAAGCCTTTTTCTGTTTTAAGTATGGCTAAATGTTTTCTCAAGAGGCACTGCAGATAGCTGCAGCATGCTGCACTGTCTCTAGTCTGTTTTCGAAAGGCTTTTAGCTGGTGCTGGAATTGTCCTGTGTAAAATACTCTTTATCAGTCACTCAGTAACTTCAGACAGTGAGCCTGGAGCAAAAGTGAATTCAGAAAAGAGCAAGAGGACAACCCTACAATTTAAGTCTCACTGTAAGTCTACCAGTCTGCTATTGCTTGATCCCAGTAAAGCCTGGACTCCTCTTGATCCCCTGCCAGGGTAGAGCAGCTCTGCAGAGCTTGCACACAAAGCCCAAAGGCCCTTCGGCCAGCAAGTGATGTCCCCGGAGGACCTGGGGATGCATAGCTCCCAAAGCAACTCCAGGAGCTTGGAGTTTTCTCTGATCCTGGTTTCACCTGTACTTCACCTGAAACTTAGCACAGCCAACGGTCCTAGCACCTTTAGATAGGAGTCCTAGCCACCTATACTGCTTGGAGAAAGCCCCCAGGAAAAGACAGACACAACCCCAAGGACAACGTCCTCTGTGCAGAGGAGGGTTATCATTTACCTGTATCTGGAAGATACGCCATGCTCTGCTGGTGCATTTCCCAGGAGCTCTGGAGGTGGGACATGGAGCCACCTGCAATTAAAAAGACAGACAGGACACAGTCTGAGACAGCTCAAAACATCAAGGTCGATGAGTCAAAGGAGAGTGTCCGACTGCACGCCCTGGTCACAGCTCACTCCAGCCCCTTGGCGAGACATAAGCACTGTGCCCAGGGTGGGGTGATCTTGAAATAGCCTGCCAGCTCGGGTACCACTTGTCTGGTTCCCACACCACCTCCTCACCGCGGAACCGTGAGGAGATATCGCAACACCCCGGCCACCCTCCGTGTGCTGGCGGGTTGCTAAGGGAGCCGGAGGAACGCACTGGCGAACACAGCGGCCACCCTCGGCGAGAGCAAGGGCACAGGAAGGAAAGAAGACAGCAGGAGGTGCTCAGCTCGTTCCTTTAACCTCAGTAATATTTTCCTATAAATTTAAATTTTACAATTCAGCCTGTCAAGCGTGCAGCAGCGTGAGACCCACTGGCTTGCGTGGGATGGCATAAAGCAGAACTGAATGGCTGCTATAAACACGGGTCCTCCTTTCACCAGAGCATGCATGCTCAAAGTCAACGGGATCACCGCAGCACGGAGTATGTGGAGCTTTTCTTTGTTCTTCCAGCAGCTCTGCTCACGGATGGGAAGCACCACAGCAGCACCAGGCTAACAGTGTTGAGACAGAGCTAGGAAAAGGTTTTATTTAGGTGCTTAGCCTTCCTTGAGCTTCTCCTCAAGGCCTGGCTAACCTGTATTAGCAACAGGGTGGTAAGTTGGCTTGTCCCCGTGGGTCACTCCACTGTTCACAGCCCTAAATGATGAAGGTGCCACAACATAGGGCCAAAGCAAGGAGAGCTGTGGATGCAAACTGTGTCCCATGGCCAGTCAGCTCACAAAACGTGCCTCCAGCCAGAGGGTTTTATTTTCCCCAAGTGCTGCGCTGCAGGACAGTACTGCAGCTACCACCAAGGGTCATGTCAGGAGTGAACAGCCAAGACCAGCACTTGGGGATCTCCCCCTGGGAAAGCAGTGCACAGTGGAGCTTCTGGATCCAGGATAAGCCTGAGACTCACCCGTGCTTGGCAGAAACCTGCTCAGGCCAGCTCCCAAGCACCCTGCCGAGCATCCGCCTCTGTTCCACCAGGTTTTGAGGTCCATAGGGGGAAGTAGGGCACAGACAGCCCCGAACAGGCTCACCTTCCTGAAGGGCTGGATTCCAGGAGTGCCAACAGCCACTGCATACTGGGCCATGGCAAAACACCCGCTGAGCTCCCAAACTGGAAGCTGCTCTGTTGGTCATGCAGGGCATCTCTCTCCAGCAAGCATCAGGGCTGCTTTTGGGTGAAGACCCTTGTGGAGAACTCAGCAAACCTCCTCCCTGCCATACAGACATCCTGACGCACCATTTAATACTTCTCCAGTGCTTTGTGTTGGTCTCTGCTCTACCTCACCTTCCCAGGACCATGCATGGGGACACCTCCAGCATCACAAGGCAGGATGGGGAAAGCAGGTGCTGATGGCAACCAGTCACCCTAGGAGAGGTCTCCTCCCACCCTCGTCATGCCTTTTGCTTTCTGCAGTTCTCAGTTAAAAAAAAAGCAAGACGTTATTTGGTCACCAGTGTTCATTAGAGAGTAATAAGTCTGTGCCAGATGCAATTCCCACATGGATGACGGCGCTGCTTCAACCTACCATCTCTGACTTCTTGGAAAACGTTACTCAGACCCATAATGGAAGTGACGTCAGTGCGCGGGGTGGAGCGCGCATGGGAGTTTCCCTCCACCCCCATGAAAGTTCGCCCATTCATCAAACCTGACATTTAGCCTTCACCTCTTGGAAGAAGCAAAATAATCTGCATTAGAAGCACTGACCTCTTTCGAGCAGACACCAGAAAGGTCAAACCAGTTTTGTAGCTGGTTATAGCAAAGTTGCAGCAACCCAGTTGTCGCCCCAGCAAAGCCCCGCGGTTGGCCCTGAGCAGCCGTGCTTCGCTAAATCTAAGGTTTCCCATCACCACCCAGCCCATTCCCAAGGCACCAAATCCATGCATAGGTCAGGAAATTTCAACCTTCAGATGATGCTTTTTTGGGGGGTTTGTACATAGCTGTCACAGCAGCAAAGCTCAAAGAGCCACAAGATGCTGGCAGGGAAGGCTGCGTGATTGTAATTAGCAACCGGAACCCTCCGCTGGGATGCTGCCAGATGATGAAGCAGCACAGAAGCCACCGTGGTCAAGGTTTAAAGACATGGGAAAAGTTCACCTGCGGGAGACACTGAGAGGGAAGAACAGCACAAACAAGCCAGCTGACTGCTGTGCAAAGGGCTGCAGCTGGTAGCTGGGCTCCAGCCTCCCTGCCAGCAGCTGCTATTTAGGCCAGGGTTGCAATAGATCCCTCATACCTGGGAAGGCAGGAGGATGTGGCAAGGCAGAAGCAAGAGCTGGCTCCCCCTGCGTACACCTCCCTGCCTTCCCCAGAGGGGTGACTCACTCCTGCTGGCCACTGGTACCGGGAAGACCCAGCCCAAGGTGATGCCATGCCTCCCCCTCCGTATGTCCCTGCGCGCAGCCGGCCCGTCTCCCACCGGCACGCGATGGACCAGGGATGCAGCCCTTGCACACGCACAGCCTCCATCGCCGCCGCTGGAGAGTCATTAACCCCAAGCAGGAAACGTCTCCAGCTTTGGCCTCCAGCCTTGTCTGAGTAAGCAGAGCTCCGCAGATGCGGACCAGGGGCAGGCAGCAGCTTCCCAAAGCAGGTGGCTGATGGTGAAGCACGGACAGAGCCACGCGCTGCTGGCCAAGAGCCCTGTGTGAGCAGCAGTTCAACAGCCGTGCTTAGGGAAAGCAGCACACAGCCAGGAAGCTAGAACACATCTGTTAGAAGAAAAACAACGGTACAAAGGGGAGAGCATCCTCTGGAGGGGTTTGCCATTCCCCAGACATAACCCAGCTTAAAGGAAACTGGGCAAGTCATCCTGAAAATTGGTGTAACAACCACTGAAAGCATAGCCCAGTGACTGTGGGGTGGCTGCATGAGCACTGGGACCGCCAGTATGGGGTACAGGAGGGGCACCAGTGCCACAGGACAAGAAATGAGAGCATGGGAAGTTACCTGCATGTACAGGGAAACAAGCACAGCGTCTGCTCTTCTTCCTCCTTTATGCCGAGCCCAAAGGAGAATCCTTTGAAGTCCCTATTTATTTCCAAGTACCCTCAGTAACCACTCAGAAACTGGTAGGAAGTACTTTGCTGAGGTGTTTTCTCATGCTTTATCACTTTCCTTTTTCTCTTGCCAACTTGCAAAACTCACACTCACAGCTCATCAGGACTTGGCTGAAGGGAAAAGGCTTCGGCGGATGACTGCTCCCGCCGAAAGCCTTAGTCACTCGCATTCAGTGTCTGCACAGCAGCAGGTTTCCTTCAGAGCATCACAGCACCAAACTGCTTCCTTCCTTCCACTAGCCACAGCAATAGCCAGAGCTGGGAATAACAGGCAAGCTAAAACAAAACCAGAGCCAGAAACCAGTGCTGGAGGTGTGATGGGAGACTGGTTGTGGGGCTGCTGCTCAGCAGCCAGCTGGGCTTCAGATGCCCCACACTTCCCTGACACACAAAGCCAGAAATACATTTTAATGTGAACGTCCAGCATAAGAAATACCTAGAAGCAAGGCCAGGGCTTTGTCTGGCCAAGGATACAGGTCTGTATTCAGCCAACTGCTCCCCAGGAGGTTCAGGCTTTGCTGAAATTTGGGGGAGAAACCAAGAAGTCTTTGGTGTTTTGAGACTACCATGATTAAACATTTTCAGGATGCAGAAAATGAACCATTACAATACTGTGAAAGTATTTGTCACATTCTCAGTATCCTTGTTGCTCTGTCAAAATACATTTTTTGGTTAATTTATTTGCCAAGCAAAACAAAACAAAACAAAAAACCAAGCTTCACCTGCATGGCCTGAAAGGAATAGGCTGGTTTCTGAAGTCTAAGTAAATCCTCACCCCTGGCACTGCTCTGACTTGCTACTGAAGACTCTTAAGTCTTGGAGAGACCCATTCATTTACATGGAAGTTTTACTATTTTCCTGGCTCGCACTCAATTAACACCACTGTTGACATGTCAAAACAAAACGATGCTCCACAGTCTCTGCAGAGCTTCTGGCAACACACTTGCATTTTAAGAAGCTTTTTCCAGTACAAATCAGGCTATTAATAACATCTAGTTGCAGCACGCGAGCAACCCCTTTTCTCTATTAAAAAAAGGCAATTAAATCATTTCCTTCTGTAGCTCCAGGGAGCCCTGTTATTTAGCTGCTTTCCATGAGATTTATTAGACAGCGGATTGACAGCCTCCCAGGAAGATGAAGCACTGCTCCCACATGAGCCCAGCACCAGCCCATGCGTGCATGGTGGCTCTACGTGTTGCACATGGATGGATGTAGCAGGTGAAGCTCCCTGTGCTGCTGCACGGTTGGATCCCTCTTGCCACTGCTCACCTTCATTTCTAGGTTGGAAGAACATTGGGGGGCTTTTTGTTGGTTTTTTTTTTGTTTGTTTGTTTTGGTTTTTTGTTTTTTTTTCGCAAGACCCAGAGTGGCTGCAACCTCCTGGGAGCTGGCAAGGAGATCTGGGAAGCCTGGCAGTGTCATGAGACTGGTAGTTATTGATTACCTGATGCACATCAGCTCATGCCACCCCTTCCTCCACTAATTTGATTAGGTATAAAACCCTCCTGAAATCTCTGCTAACACCCCCAGACCAAGGCTGGAGGCTCCTCCATGCCAGGCAACGCCTAAGCATGACAATTCCTACCCTGGAGAGCCCAGACACTCCCAGTCTGCAAACAACATGTCACTGCAATGAGGCATTCAGAGGAGGGTCCAGCTGCATGACAACCAAAGGAGCTACAAAAACTAGTTTCAAGAAGGTCAGAGAGACTTTTAAAAAAAATCCCTCTAAGGAACAGGATGCTAATCGCATTCCTTGTGAGGAATCAGGCACTTATGGGCTCCCTAAACACTTTGTGGTATGGGAGTGAGCAAGCCTGGGGACACACTGAACTCAATTACAGCCACCAGCGCTCCCCAGTAATGTGGTTAGGAGCAGACATCTGCGCAGCCATGTCCCTGGCAGCAAAGCTAAAAAAAAAAAAAAAAAAAAAAAAAAAAAAAAAAAGTGTTGACAGAGCAAGATCAGGTCTGCTCTCAGCCTGGCAGGGCTCTCGCCAGCCCGCACTGTGACCCTGCACTGCCAGCGTTATGGGGCATCTTTGCCATCACATCCAGAATCTGGGAAACCAGAAGGGAGGAGAGGGGATGCACAGGCCAGTCCCCAAATACGGGGGTTTGGGTTTCCAGGGTCATCAACACAGCAACACTACCCTTCCCCACTCTTTCGGGAAGGATGATTGCTCTCCAAAGGTGTCGGAGCAGCACGAGGAGTGCCTGCAGGCACGCAGGAGCGGCAGAGCGTGCAACCCTCTGGGTAGGCTGCAAAACACATCCCGCCACCCACATCCAAAGGCACAGCAACAAGTCCTCAAGCAAACACGTGTGCAAGGCAGGTCTAAGGATGGCGAACGTGCTTCCTCTCGCCTGCTGCAAGACTGGAGCCGGGGGCTGGAGTCCAGGCACAAATTGCATCAACCCTGGATGGGAAGTGCAGGAGAAGCCTGTTCAACAAGGGGCCAAGGGAGCCGGTGTACAGCAGGGACAAGGGCTGGCCGGAGATGAGCATCACCGTGCCTCTCACAGCATGGAGAGCCAGAAGAAGAAAAAACACCTGGCCATTTACAAGCTCTTCTACCACATAAGCCGAGGATCTTTATAGGATCTCACATTGCAATTAGGCAACAAATCCTTACATGCGCAGGTAAAAAGCAGAAAATATTTCTAGGTGCCATTCCCCTGACTGGAAGGAATGAAGTAAACAGATTTCCAGATTATGGCTCGGGCACCGCATCAAAAATACCTCCAACCTGACTCCTCACTGGCACGACGCTTTGTCATTTAAGCCACAAAAATTAGACAGAGTGCACGCTGCAGCAACCCGTCTGGATTTGTGAGCCAAGGGAGACCCCACCAGCACTGCGTTAGTGGCAGCTGGATCGCTTTAATATGGGATTTTTATGCGAGCAATGTGTCCTTTCTCAAACTCTCCGTCAACAAATAAATGAAAGCAACTTTTCACATGGCCGCACGTTTGACATGGGCTGGCAGAGCTTCCATTTTTGCACCTTCCCTGTATTGCGGCTTTTCAGCACAAGCCGGTACCTATTGATGCCATCTGGACTGGCTGCGGGAAGACAGAAAGGGGCTGTTTGGCTTCAGCCTGTCTCAGGCTCTGCCCTCGTTCCCAACCGATGAGCCTCATCCAAGCACGCATCCTCTCTGGACCAACTTGATGCAAGAGTTTACAGACACAGAGCCAGGTCTCAAGACTGTCTGCCAACCGGGATGAGCAAGCCTGGCACACCCCACCTGGAGCAGAGGCCATCGGCTGCCGATAAGAGTAATAACAGAGAGGAGTGCTCAGTTACAGCATTGCCCACAGACCCCCCGTCCCTGCCCTGAGGAGCGAACACAGCGGAAGAGACAAGAGCCAGCCCGAAACGCAGCGAGTTTCAATGCTGGTGAAGGACCTGTGAGCGCCGTGGCACAGGAACTGGAAACTCATACTGGGAAGGGTGGAGCATCCTCTGGCACCGAGTCACAGGCTGCCATGGGCTCCATCAGACTTTTGGGCTTCCTGAGCAGTCTTTTCCGTAGAGACCTCCTGATCTGGGGCTCTTCCTCCTTGTTTGAAACCCCCTCTCTAATTATTAAACCAGCTCGTAATGCCCGTGATCACTAATCATGAAAAAGCAAGGCCCTAAATTGCTTGTAGCATTACATGGAGTAAAGGAGCCGCTGCATTTTGACACTTCACATCTGCAACACTAATTCATTCAGAGATTCAGAGCCCAAAAGCATTTCTAGGGTAAAGCTAATCAAAACAAGCTTTTAGATAGAACAGTTTCAGCAAAGCATTGCTCTCATGGACTTGGATTTCAAAGAAAGCATTGAGTAATGATTCACAACATGACATCATGCAAAGCAGCCTCAAAAACATCACACACTTATTTAAGTATACACATCTACCAGCTACATCAACTGCAGTGGTAGGAATTTTCGTTTTCTTGGACAAAGATCCAAAACTACTCAATCAGACCAAAAAAACCCCTATTCCTACAGACTGGCCATTTCAACCCCACTGCCTCCTCCAGTTTGAGCTGGTGCAGGAACAGCAATGGCTCTTCTCCCTTTGCAGGTCTGAGCAGGCCCAAACTGGGGAGCACTGGTGACCCCAGAGTCAGGGTCCAAGCAGCCCCATGGTCCCCCCGGGGGGGGGGGGGTGGTCAGGGCAACTGGCATCCCTTCCCATTAGCATGTAGCAGGGCTCTGTCTGGCCAGACCAGGGCTGGTTTCCAGGAATGGGCTAAACAATTCTATTTCCCCTGTTGTGGGAAATCATGACTGCTTTCAGGTGGAACAGGAAAGGAGGAGACTTCTCCCAGCCTCGTCTGAGCCCATTCAGCACCCGAACCATGGGGGCTGCCTGCCCCATCCCCAAGAGATGCCTCTTAAATAGAAGATGCCCGCGATGTGGGGGAGAGGCAATTGGCAGTGGCTCTAGCTGCTCCAGAGATAAAAACCAGGAAAATAAGGAGAGGGAAGGGTGAAAGTTTGCCAACCGATAGAGCAAACAGCGGGGCAGATCAAACGTACCCATGCTAGGGCAGCACACGCCAGGAACGGGAGAGCAGGAAGTCAGAGGAGAAAAAACAAGCCCAGCAGCTTCTGTGCTCCCAGCCCTCACAAAGCCAAGTTCAGACATGGAAGAGACGGCAGCCCCATATGTTGGATGAGGCCAGCCGTGGTACTGGGGCTCCACAGATACCACTATTCTCTCCACCACACCAACACAGCAATATTCCTTGTTCACTCGATCCTCCTACGAGCTGGCACTTCAAACAAGTTGTAGTTAATCATTCAGTTGACGTACCCTGTGTCTTGAACAAGAAGGGGCACCACCACGGACTACTGCCTCCCAGCCCGATCTGCACATATTGCGGGGGGGGGGAAAAAAAAAAAAACAAAAAACCTAACCATGCGGGCACATGCTTTGCAAGGGATGCCTCTCCTCCCAGCAAGGATCCCCAGCCCACAGGCACTGCATTTCCTCCCTTTTTGTCAAAGCAAGCAGCACTGCCTAGGACTTCGCCTCTGAGTCTGCAAGCCGTGAAGAGCAAAACCCCGTTCCCAATGCATTAGGCTTGAACAGCAATCTAAAAAAAGTAGCTAGGCGTCTCCTGGAGCAGGGAGACCACCGTGCCTGCAGTGCGCGAGCTGCAGAGTGCCTCATTTCCTGAGCAGTGCCACAGGAGGATGTTAGTCACGAACAAGAAGCGACGGCAGTCACCGAACCCATGCCTCACGGGCCAGAACGCTTGGGTAAGACGACAAAGAACCACACGCATTGGATCCACGCAATGGAAGTCGTGTTGGTTTTCTTTCACTCGGAAGCTGCTGCATGTGTTTATGATTTGTTTAAGGAAAAAAGCAGCTGTAAGATATTAAACTGGATTATCTCGATAATAGCTTAGGTGCTAGTATAGTGCTGTATTTACAACCAGAATTTAAAATTCTGGTACAACTGCCTGTCTGCACTACCTAAAACGTGGTCCCTTGATTACTGCCAAATCCAGTTACACTGCACCCAGAACAAGACAGAGCCATTTTACTCTTATTCTGCTAGAAAAAGCCTGCAAGACACCAGGTTTTCCCAACTTACCATCCCCACCACTTCACCGCATGCTCTCAAAGTGCACGCAGACCTTCTTCTGGACCTAGCCCAGCAGCCAGACACAATGCCTCATCAGCTTAGCTGATGTGAGGCTTGACATAAGCACTTTTCAGGTCTCCAGCACAGCTGGGTTAGCCTAAAACTTCCACAGTAGTAGCAGCCTACACCAGGCTGCAATCCCAGTGAGCACCTCTGCCTGAGATAGAGAGCCCAGGAAAGATGCAGTCTGCATGACAGACTGGTGCATGTGATGAGTTTCAGTCATTACAGCTTTTTCCAGAGTACCTGCATCACTACACCCAAGGGCACCGCAACAACCACAGGGGTGGAAATGGTCAACACCGCTGCAGCTGAGGGGTTTGGTCTGCGTATGTCTGTCCCTAAATGCTCCCGTTTGTCAAAACTGGTCCACAGACACAGAAAACATGTGTGGCATGTTCACACTTGCATGTCAGCCAAGCAGTTATTACAGGCTCCTTCCCACTGCAGATCGAAGCATGCAACGCTGATTGCGCTGCAGCTGGTTTGGCACCAGTGTGGAAACCCCGTTTTACGTGACTTTTGTGATTGAGGGGCTGAAGCAGATGCTGGAAGACAATCATTCAGCTTTGAAGTTACCAGGAAAGTAGGTGCACAAGTGCCAGTTCACAGGAAGGATTCAGCCCGTGCAACTTCCCTTCTGACTCACCAAAACAGCCTGCAAGGCGCTCTGCCCAGATTCAGAGGAAGAGCCTGCTCCTGGCTGCACCTCAGGCAATCCAGCCAGCCTCCTTGCAAGACACCCTGAGCTCCCGTCCCTGCAAAGCTACAGCTGGTCTGCTTACAGAGCGGCAAAAGGAGGCTGCTGAGAGCACCGCGCTTGCTCCTCTGGGAGACGCTGCTTAAGGCAAGCCAGCTATCAGCCGGCATAGTCCCTACCCTAAGTGTTCATTAGCTCAGGAGAAAAAGAGGGACAAAGTACAGAAAAGAGTTAGTCCCACTAAGAGGTTTTTTTTGCTGTCTTTTATGACTTACCACAGGTTAGGAAAGCAGAGAAAAGTCATGCTTAGCCTGATCCTCTACTGCAGGACATCCTGTTTGACTGTCCTAAGGCGTTCGAGAACTACAGAATAAAACTAGCTATGGGAAGCTATCAAAAAAAAAAAAAAAAAAAAAAAATCAAAGAGGAAAGAAAAACCAAGTCTGTAGCTACCAAAAGGCACCTCATGATGAGCTGAGGCCACTGCAGGTCTTTGCTGCTGAGCCATAAGCAGCAGAGCTTTGTTTGCCTTTCAGATGGATGCAGTGAACAAACACAGGTTTACCAGCACAGCCTCTCTCCCTACAGCACCACAGCCAGTACGGCTGGCACTTATTTTGCCCACTATGGTTTTATTGAAATGTAAAGATGACGACCTCCACGTGCAGGGTCTGTCCTCTCAGCCAGAGGATGCAGAAGCAGCATTGCCCGATCGAGCACTTGCTCACCCTGGGCTCCTGGATGGCAATCCAGCAGGATCACAGAGCTGGCTGAGCACAAAGCATTTCCAACTGCAGAACAGGCTCCTAAATTTAATCTACACCAGCTGCACTGTGCAGTCTTTGGCATTAAGGTGCTGTAACCCTAACCCATTCACAAATTATCAGCAGCAGATGTCTCTGCCTTTCCTACCCCTTCGGCTTGTAATTTTAACTACAGACAGGAGTAGCACGTAATACCGATTTCCTCCTTCCACATTTTCACTTCTTATCTAGAAGAGTTATTTCTCCAAGCTAATGTTTCCAATGGAAACTCTGCCTTTAGCTTAGTCAACATGATTTCCATGCTGATATATATCACCGTTGCTCTGCCTGTACCGTTGTGCCTCCAAGTAACACCACCACATTTGCACCCAGCTAATTGCAGGGCACAGCAAGGACAGGTCAAAGGGAATATTCTGCTTGAACAAATTCAGAATGGCAATTATTTCCACAGATGCTTCCCCATGACACCTAGTGTCACCTGAACCCTTCCTAGATTTCAATCATCCCCTCCTCTCGCTCCAAATCTCTTGTATGCTTTGTCTGTGCCTTTGTTTCCCAATCACTAATTCCAGGGTAGGAGCAGCCAAGGAATCCTTTCTCTCATATTCCAAAAATTCAGGAAAGGCCAACAGAAAGGAGCTGTCCCTGCATGTGGCAAATACCACACTCCTTAAGAGCTTCTCCCTTATTTCGAAATATATGCAAACAGGTTCTTGCTAAGAATGCAGACTGCTCTATCACTCTCCACCAGAGAGAGAAATCGCACCAAGAATACACACACACCCCCAGGGACTCCCCAACAACTTTAATACTGGAAATATTTAATTTATCATATCAAGCCTCCCTTGATTTTTTTTTGCCAGAGATGGAGGAAAAACTTCAGTTAAGCTGCAGAATATTGCTGAAGTCTGCATAGAAATAATGATCTGCTGAAGACATGTCCTAGATTTGGGAGAACTGAAGCTTGGCTGAAGAGAGTTTAAACCTTCATCCTCTGACTTGGAGCAAGTGCCAGGAGTTGAACATCCACTGTTCAGCAGAAGCAACTCCTGGCTGGTTTCAGGCTGCCCAGGAGAGGATGGGAGGACTGGGAGAGCCACGCAAGCTCCCTTTTAATGCCACAGCTAAACCCACACAACCAGGTCAGATATTACAACACAGACATTCCCAGACTTGCTTGAAATAAGTGCATTAAGCCAGGCAAGCCACTCCCAGGGCACTCAGATATCAAGACTAGGCTACAGAAGAACAGCTCCTCTTTGCAAGGCACCAGCCCAGAGCTCTGCCGGAAGAGTCCAGAATTCAAGGTCTTGGGATTCACAAAGTCATATTGTATGTGGAAAAGATAGGACCCTTCTGAGGCTGCCGATCTGCTCCAGTGGCCTTTGAAATAATAAACTAATTTACTAAGATTCCAGGAGATAGAGGACAACATCTGAGGTCATTTCCAGAAGTAGAGACCTGGCAGCTTTGGTCAACCTGTGCTGGAAGCAGATTATGTTAGATGTTTGCTGCAAGATGTCTTAAACACTAAACATTTGTGAGCTACGCTCACAAGTCTACCTTGTGGCAAGCAAAACCCTCCCATGAAAGAGGACAAATAACTTTTAAAGGCCCTTGCATCTATCTAGGCTTGTCAAGCTGCTCTGATTACAGCTTTTCTACTCAGCTGCATTATTTCCTAAATAGTTGTAAGATTTTATTTATTAGGGTGGGGAAAGACACTGATATGGAGAAAGCTGCAGTCAGAGAAGCAGCAAGTGACAGAAGAGTTGATTTGTGATGGATTAGTCACCCTAAATCAACACCATACAAACACAAGCCTTGACCAGCCTTCATTACAAGACCTAGATAAACGCAGCAGGCTTCCCCACTGTTTTAAGAGAGTTCCAGCTTCACCACCAAGCACATTTCCCAGGAATTCAGCATTACAGCAAACAGTAAGTGGCATCACAAGAGTCTTATTGTTAAGGAGAAAAAAAAATTAGCTCCCAATATACAGCATAACAGAACTGAAAGTCTCATCATTGTGTTCAAGTGGGAAGTTACAATATGACCATGGGAGCTGCCAGCTTTCGGGTAAGATGAGACCCAAAAACCCAGTGTACCTCTGGACCTGCTTGCACTGAAGAGACAGAGCAGGAGCATCACAGTGGGATACTTCCAATTTATGAGAGAAAAAAAAAAACTGAGTCATGTCATCTCCAAGGCCATCCCACAGCCAGGAATGTTTGCATGCATGCAGATACAAGAAGATAAGAGCTACAAGTGAGTATCCCCAGGACCAAACTCTCAGCACCTCCTTAGAAAGGCTCTTTGCCTTGTGCACAAGCTCCAGAAGCTCAGCTTTTTGTAGCTATGTCTTCTTGTTCATGACATATTAATTCTTTGCTTTCTTGCCTCCCACCTTTCATCCATGCTGAAGTCCAGCCCATGCACCCATACCTCTCTCCAGCCCAAGTGTTCCCAACAAACTTCAGTTCCCGTAAGAGCCATGAGTGGAGCAGTGACTTCTTGGCAGATCTCTACCAGCTGATTAAAAGGACAACCAGAAATGCAGTGGCCACGGATTAAAAAAGATGAGAGCACCAAGCCAGAAGGGGGAAAAAAGAGCAAGAAGAGAAACAGAAGTCAGACAAAACAAAGAGGACATCCCCATGTCATCTCTCACCAAGGAGACAAAAGATAAAACAAACCCAGTGACCATTAAACCTTTGCATTAATTGCTATTTTTCCTTGAAGTGAAGTTTTGATAAGAATGACAGCCTATTGCTGCAGATCAGGGACCCTAAGGAAGGAATTGGACCCACAAGCCAAGCTCTGA
The DNA here is from genome assembly GCA_028022735.1 of Gypaetus barbatus. NCBI lineage: Eukaryota > Metazoa > Chordata > Aves > Accipitriformes > Accipitridae > Gypaetus > Gypaetus barbatus. The sequence goes on along the minus strand of CM051547.1, from coordinate 1,058,593 downwards.
TGAGCCCCTGGTCCTCCCCAGCCAGCCAGGCTGCTCTCCCAGACCAGGAGGGCTGTTCACCTGCAATGGGTGCCCACGGAGCGTGACTAGGAGGAGCTGGCTCCTAGGTCTCTGCTTCTCTTGCCTGTCTGGACGAGCCAACGGATAAATTCGGAGCTAAGCACAGCCACGGCACATGATGCCAAAGCAGAGTCATGCCCTGCCCTCGACAGGCAGTTCCTTCTCCAACGATTTTACTGCTACTTAAGGAAGTGAGTAGGTGAGCAGGGTTAAAATTTTTCCCCTCTACTAAGAAATCTGTGGGTAATTCTGCTTTTCTCCTTCCAAATGAGCTGTAGCAATCCCATTCCCCCACATCAGCCATTTTCAGTTCAGCTTGCCCTGGAGCAGAAAGCGCTCTGACCAGATAAGTCTGGGCCGCAGAAAGAAACAGAAATTACACTTTCTGTGCTTGCCCCTGCAGTGTCTGTGAGCAGAGGAGTCTGCTAAGCACTGTCCCTGACCTGCCAGAAGTTAAGCATCACTCCTGCTATGATTAGGTCTACAAGTTACCCGTGGATTTAGGCACCCAGTGTTGTCAGTGCATTGCCTCAGATCCCACCTCATCCTTTTCCCTGCTAAGGCAAAGATCACACAGCTATGGTCACAGACATTTTGTCACAATATACTTCACTGGTTTGAAATTCTGTCATCCATGACAAGTAAAATAAACAGAAGGAAGTGTTTCTCGCAGCGCAGTAGCCCTGTGCACATGCAATGGTTGTGGTACAGACATAGGGTCTCCTACCCTGCTATGGTGAGTGATAGTTTATATTTCAAGACCATCAGGCAACCCAGCCACACTAGTTTTTGTGCCCTCTCCTAGTAATGTGCACTGTCAACAAGTAGGACAGTGTGGGAGGCCACCCAGGGCAGCAGCCAGAGTACAGAAAAACAGGTTTCTCCTCCTCTGTCCAACACTGACCAGACCACAGAATTACTCGAATGTCTGAGCACGAAGCAGAGACGCTTGGAAAACAATTGCCTCTCCTTTGAGCGTGCCAGCGAGAGCACAACTTGAAACTCCAGTTATCAGGCACAGACAGGTACGAGAACTGCCTGCACCCAGATGCCAGGACAAAAGGGGAGAGGAAAGCAACGTGCCAGGACTACTGGGTTGAGAAGGGCTACCCTTCTTATGGAAGAGTCCCCAAAACAGACATTTAAGCTCAGGATTGGGGACTAGTCAGCACCATCTCCACACTCAACATAAGCCAGGCTACGGAAATAAAATCTCTCTTTTCCTGGTGAAAACAGCACCAAGCTAAAAAAGTCTGTCCAAGAGGACACAAGAGCCTTGGGAAGATGTGGATCGGTGAAAGACAAGTGCTTCTCAGACCATGTTTCCCAGGGCATTGCGTTCAAGCTGTACACGTGGCAGCTGGTACTTACCATCCCTCCGGGGACACAAAGGTGAGCTAACGCTCACAGGTCCAATCAAGGACGCTGCATGTTCTGCAAAACTAAGCAAGTCTAAATATAGACCTTGCTTGTATCTTATCTGCATTCTGCTAAACAGGTGTATTTATGGAGATACAAGTGCTTATTTATAAGGAACCCTCCATGTCAGCACTATTTACATCCCTGCAGCAGGGGAGAGGAGTGAAGCCTCTACAGACCTGGCATGACACGCAGCTCCCAAAGCCCTGTCCCTCGCCTGGAAGTGGGTGACAGATGGCACGGGATGCCAGCCTGCCCAGCGGGCGAGGGACCCGTCACTCCCCCCCCAATCACCTCGCCCATCGCACCAGCTGATTGTGGGAGGCTTCTTGCCCAAGAGAGCTGGAGGAGTGGGAGCACTGATAAAGTGGGAGGTGTTATGCGTTGCAGCCTGGCATTGAGAAATTGAAACAGCACCTACACAAGCCAGGCATCCAGCTTGCAGCGGTTGGGACAGAAAGGTCTGTGGTAAAGGAGAGCACAGGCTTCTGGTGTGCAAACCCTTAGGAAAAGGCACAAACTTTTCAAGAGAGAGTAGAAAGGCGTCATGTCTCAAGAACACCCTTTTCAACCTAACTTGCCTCATCCAGCGCACCAAAAATCTCCGAGAACTATAGCTACGCACAGGAGTTTTGTTTGAGACAGGAGAGTCACTCACTAGCGTTCCACTTACCAGGAAAATCGGAGCTCAGAAGTCACGTCAGCAGGTCCTGATGCTTTGGGCAGACGGCATGTATTCCTGGCAATGAGGAAACTACTTTGAGATACACAGATAAAGGTTCCAGGTATTGTTTTTCATCACTTTTACACATTGTTTCCATTTATTAGTAGCAAAAATTAACTTACACATGAGGTTTACACTGATACTGCCATTAAACACCACAGATAAGAAAATTGTACTTGAGTTGCAGCTGATTCAGCAAACAAAATGAAGGTGGAAGCAGGCAAGAGCAGCACCGGTGACTACCCTGCCACATTGGTCCCTCAACTGAAGTCACCCCAAGGTCTCTCGACTGTAAGAGGAGACCCCGCTCCCCAGCCATCGCATCTGCTTCTTCAGGTCACTGCTGAGAAGCTCCATTTTAAAGCCTTTGAGAGTCTCTGACCTTCCTTATCTCCCTGGACTTTTGTTCCCCTTGTCATTTATGTTCCTCGCACCCTGGTTTAACTGTCCTTCCCTCTCGCAACCCCAGGGGCACAAGCTGTCCTCACGGGCTGTCAGCCAAACCCCAGCACACAGGTTTTGTTCAAAAAACAGTACTTTTCATTTTTAGAATAGGATAGTTCAACTGGAAGGAACCTACAATGATCAGCTAGTCCAACTCCATTTTTTACCTGGTTCTTCAGTTGTCCTCCTCCACAGTGGGTACAACTTCAGAGACAAAATTGAATGCAAACAGCCCAAATTGGAGGGATGCTTTCCACAATCAGTGCATTAACACTCAGCAGTAAATTTTAGGTCAATATATTTATTTTAAGAAGTGGTTCCATTTGCATTTATCTCATGTTGGGGTTATATTTTAATCCCCACCTTTGCAAAACTGTTCTGAATTAACACCACTGCCTCTCATCCCCGCCACAGGGTGTTGCCCCTGATAGCAGGGGGTGCCCACGTGCAGGGACAAGCACCCCGTGTTTGCCATCACACTGGAGTGGGCAACAAAGAGGGTAACTGGGAAACTACAGTGCAGAAGCTGTCACCTCTGGGTCTCCCAAAATACACTGTCATGTGAGGCGGAAGAAAATCATCAACAGAAACCAGATGCTCTGCGCCTGCGCTCTGTGTGCTGCAAGACGAGCAGCCGGCTGTCGCAACAACTTTCACCCGCTGCCTGAAAACACAACAGTTGTTTTGCCCCCCAATCTTTCTGCCTTGGTGATGCATGATGAGTGTGAGCCATTTCACATGAGTTATGCAAGCCCCAGAGCAGAGCGCTGAATCGCTCCACTGCCACCTCTTACCCAAGAGACATAACAGGAGGTTACCCAAAGGGGGAACCACCTCCTTGTAGCTACGGTTAGGAAAGAGTCAGCAGCAAGCAGAGCCATTTCTGCAGGAACTGGGGCAGACGCCATCCGGATCAGTTTCCCAGCATCTCCAGCTGCGAGGAGGAACCGTGACGCAGACAGGTCTCCACCTGGGGCTGCTGCATCCAGCTCTGGGAGAGGTCAGTCCTGTGGGATGGGATGAGACCCTGCCCAGCAGCTAGACACGTCCCCACCAACGTAATATCATTATTTAGATGCCACCTGCATTTATTCACTTGCTACCTGCATCATATTCAAACACAGAAGGGCACCACTTAAAACCCACTGCTCACAAGACACTTCCAAAATAGGACACCCCATACGGGACACCTCCTTCCACAGAAGTGGGATTTAATTCCTCCCACACAACTCAGTTTTAGGAAACTCCCTTGTAGCAGTGTCCAATGCCCACCCACAAAACGGCCCCTGTGCCTGCTGCAACCATGCACGTCTTTTCTCCAGCCGCAGCATCAGCTGATCGCCCTCATTTGTGGGCGTAATTGGACCAAGGAGGTTCACACTAGAGTGCTCAGACCTTAGCCTGCACCCCAGATGCGCGTCCCCTTCCTCTCATAGCTGATGTACTGCCATGGACTCACACTCCCTTGCACAAGTAGAGGGAGATGTGCCACAGCTCGACAGACAGCTTCCTCCCCTCACCTTCATGCTCAGGCATCACATGAGGGAGACAAACCCACTTACAACCACCTTTAACTCTGATTATTCCTCTCCCAGTGACTTGATATTTCAGCATTTTCCCTTCACGCGCCACAGGAAGTTGGGCCAGGCTGACTTCGCTTTGGCTCAGCAACAGTGGGTTAAAAATTATTCCTGAGTGCACCTCTAGCCACAGAGAGAGCTGCTTCTCCAGTTAGCTATTAAATGGAAAAAGAGGCTAGATTATCCAGTTATTTTGTCTTAAGTACATTGGGATTCAGGAAACAAACATCTAGTGAAAAACTAACTGACCCGAGGCAAATTCTTGCCTTATGAAAAACCTATTTTTGTGCTACATGCCTTTGTTATTCAAAACCCTGTTGTGAGATCTTCCACCTGATCTGTTTACAGACAAGCATGATCTCTGGCAGACATCTGCCAACACCTCCAGCACCTGACAGGCCTTCCTCGCTCCGGAGTACATGATGCTGGAGGGACGGCTGCCCAAGCCATGCAATGCCAACACATGGCTCCCAGAGCTACCCAATCTCAGCCCGGCACATTTTTTTTGCCCTAGCTCCCACTTAAGCACACTTTCACAAGTCCCATCCAAAAGCCACAGCGCAGCTGACAGCTACCAACCTGATCTGATTTGACTCAGTTTTAACCGGCTGGTTTGGAGAAGGCAGAAGAGGTTTATTCAAATGAGTAGTTACAGCCTTAACTTCCTCCCCCAAAGCAGACAGGTTAAATATTCCTACCCATGCAGAGGCACTCAGAGTATTAACCCAACGCAGCCTGGCTCACTCTCACTCCCTGGCAGACACAGAGGAAACACCATCAGGGTCCACAGACCAGAGCGGGACACTGAGCAGATCTCCATCTCCCATCAGGAGGGGACACACATTGCCTTGAGATCGCTGGTGCTCCTTTAACCGAGTCCTCAGAGGAAGATGAGTCACTGCCCAGCTCGTGTGGGAGGCGAGCACGCCACAAAATGCTGCAAAGCCAGGGCTGGCTTCTCGTGAAAACCAGTTTCTGAAGAAACTTCTAATGCTGAAGGGTCCAGCCCCAGGCTCAAATAAGGGGAAAAAAAAAAGAGGAAGAAGCAGTTCACCCCAGAGAACAGGCACCTCTACCTACCCTACACCAGCTATCTGCAAACCCCCAAGTCCCTTTGGGTGCTTGGTCCTGGCCCAGGGGTGCCCTGCTTGGTCTGGGGGAAAAGAACACTCCCCCCCACTCCTTCCTTGTGTGGGAGCTGCAGGAAGCTCCCTAGTACCTTCATTTTCTCCCAATTCAGTATAAGATGCATTTTAAAGCTGATTGATAATCAGGCACTTATCTGAATCAGAAACCAGCCTGTTGATAAGAAACAGGCTGGAAACCCTAAAACACCAGTTAAGCACCCCAACAGCTGCCAGGTAATTCACCAGCTTCAGAGCCCCCCAGAAAGGGTTTGGAGAGCCCCAGATAGGGACACACAGGGACAGGACATGGGGAGAGGGGACTAGGGTGACTTACCACAATGGGCGATGGAGGGTGAAGCTTAGGAAGGGGCTCAGGGCTGTGGAGGGGAAAGGGGGCGTTCACACCAACATGGGGTACATGACTGGGTCCAGCTTCTCCCCATCCTCATGCTGACCCCAGGGGGAATTACCAACCAGCCCAGAAAAGGTTAAGACAGCCAGAATTTAGGAGGGAAGGAAAGCACCCCCAATACAGTCACATTCACCCCTGAGGACACCCCACATCTCTAAGCTGAACCCTCATTTCTGAGCCCAGCAAGGGGTGATCAGACCTGAGACTGGGCAGTACTGGGGGGACCCCAACACCCCCAAAACCAGGAGCCACCCCCACAACTCACAGAGAGGCTGAGAGGGGCAGGGACTCCCCCAACGCTACAGGGACCCCAGTTTTGGAAGGGGAAGCCCTTAACAGCCCCGAGAGCCCCCAGCTGAGGGGAGACACTGGCTGTCAGGGGGTCTCACATGGGACCTCCAACCTGGCAGGGGGCACAGAGTATTGAGAAGCCCAAACATACATAGGATCCCCAAACCAGGATGGGGAACAGAGGGAGCCCCGTGCCCACATGGGACCCCAAACAAGGGAGCACACAGAACACCGGGGGAGGCCAAGCACCTCCACAGGATCCCCAAACCTCGGGGGGACTCAGTGCACACCCCCCCAACCCCCACAGGACCCTCCAACCGACAGGGAGAACGTAGAGCATACCCGGGGTGACCCACGCCGGTGTCCGTCCGCCCATGGGGGTGGGGCACCACTGTCCCCCCACACCCGCATCCCCCGGTCTGTGGGGGCACCGAGAGTTTCCCCACAGCAACAGCCGCCACCCCCCCGGTTCGCACCACCCGTGTCCCAGCGACCACCGGAGCCACTGCCACCCCCAAGACCCGGCCCGCAGTAGGCACCGAGTAGAGGTTTAGCCCACAGAAAGGGGGTCCCCGAGCGTTCCCGGTATCCGAAGCCCGGTACCTGCGCTCCCGGCACCGCCACCCGCCTCCCCCTTCACCGCCCCGGAGCCGCCTTTTGACGGAAACCGGCATGCTCCCCGCCCCGCCCCTCGCCGGGGCCACGCCCCCCCGAGACACGCCCCGCCCCCGCCCCCGCCAATGCCAGCACGGCACCGCCTCGGCACCGCCCCCGCGGGGGCGAGCCAGCGCCGGCACCGCCTACCAGCACCGTATAAGGTTCGCGCTGCGCCGATCCCCGCCCGCTGCGGGGCGTGGCGAGGGCTGGCGGGAGATTGCACGTGGCTGCCTGCACCGCGGGAGGTTCCCCCCGGGGCTGCCGGGCCTGGGGACCCCAACGGCGGCAACGCCGCTGCCCAGCCCGGTCCCCGCCTTCGGCCCAGCCCCTGCCCGTGCTGCCCCGCTGCCGTGGCTTGTGGGGAGCCCTGTGCTCCGCCAGGGGCTTCAGGGATGCTGCTGGGGGCTTTTGGGGTGCCGCTGCCTGGTACTTTCAGGGGCATAAGCCCTACAGAAAGCCCAGTGGGCTCAGGCAGCTTACTCATTTCCTCCTGGCCTGTGGTCAGTCCCTCACCGGGACAGGGCAAACACCACCAGTACAATAGTGCCCCCCCCAGCACTCCCGGGCAAACTGTCTCCCTGTAGCATCAGGTCCTGAGCACATTTGAGTGTCCCCGCACACCTTCGCTCTGGTGTCTCCTGGAAGTCCAGGGGTTGCAGAGCTCCATCCACGGAGCTGATGGTGGTTCAGAGGCTGCTGCCCTTCCGGATTTCTAAGTAACAAGCCACCATGTACTCGGAGCGCTCACTGCATTCATCACCTGGCAAACAAACTCTGGCTTAAGCATCTGCAGTATTTGCTGGGCTCATCTCCCTCCTCTCTCTTTTTCAGGAGGACACCCAAGAGACCTGCCACCGTGCACTGCAAAACCTCTCTCTGATTACAGCCTTGAGAGAGTTCTTGTATTTTTCTGATGCTTAGATCAGATTAAGGGCAGAAGGAGAGCTGATTCATCCTCTGCCTCCTGACTAGAGACAGCGGCATCTGCAAGGGCCTCAGTGTAGCTCCAAGTGCTGGAGGTGTGTACAACCAAGGGTGCACAGGTTCCTGGCAGAGTCGTGGCTGTTTGCAGCCTCCAGGCTGCTCCGATCAGCCCCGCAGCCACCTTCAGCGTGCCACAGAGCCCAGGGCTTCACGTCCTGAGTATGAGCTGAGCTTGTGCGAAGCCCTCACAGGTCTGGGGACCATGGATCCGCAGGACACCCGAGTTTGGCTGGTCCTGTGGGACCTGGTGGTATTTGGGACAATGCGATCAGCTGGGTCGCAAGTACTGACCTTGACCACCCAAAATCCCATTACTGGTGACATGAGTTAAACGTGGAGCATGGGGGTTTGGGCTGAGCCAGTTCAGCCGGTGTCACAGCCCCAACCCAAAGCTGCTCCATCGCCTGGGCATGTTACACCCCCAGTCTGAAAAACACAGGTTGTTTGGCAGTTTTTTCCCTTTCCATCCTCAAAAACCCATCCAGGGTGCAGCCATCGGCAACATTGAATAAAACAGCAAGAAATGCTTCAAGAAAGCCCCTGCGTCGTGCTCCCAGGGTTTATTAAGTGTCCCCTAAACCCAAAATCCCCAGAGAAAATGAGCCCTCGACGCACATGAGCGAGGCAGACGGCAATCACCACCCCTCAGCTGCAATCACCAAGTTCAACAGCTCTAATTTGCGTGGGGGAAGTGCTTCGCTAACTGTTTTTAAATTGATTTAATGAGGCCAACGAGAGAAAACAACGTCTGGGAAGAAATGGGAGTTTATTAGAGACAATTTAGTGGCGCAGAACTTTTTTGGGAGGGCAGGGAGTGGGCTGCAGATGGGGCTGGGGTGATTTTGCATGGGCAAGGCTGCACATACCCATCCCACCGCTGCTGATTTCCACCATCGCAGCCATTTAAATGTTAAAGTATGTCCCAAGCCTTCACACAGCGGATGCCCCACTGACCTCGCCTTGCCTGGACCGGTGCAACATGCTCCTCAACCCCATAAAAAACTGCTCTACTGCCAAACCCACCTTTTCCTGTAGCCACAGCCCAGTTTGTGCCCCAAGCTATGGGGAAGGCTTGTAGCTGATGAGAGGTTTAATTTGCTCCCTCTATCATGACCTGTGGTGGTTATAGCTGTTTTCCAGCAGCTCTCCTGCTGATTTTCCTGCCTCAATCCACCTTGCATGAGGGAATCGGGGCCAGATCCTGGTGCTGCTCTGCTCACCATCGCATCCCCGTGACTTGCACATCCTCGGTGCCGGTGAGGAGCTGTGCACATGGGCTGCAAAATCCCTCCCGTGCGGGAGCGAGGGGATGCACAGAGATGCAGGAGGATTTAATTCTTGCACGATGCATGGGGTGGGAATGGTGACTGAAAGCTGCAACCATGAGCTGACATCTTTGTGCTGCTCCAGCCTGGGAAAAGGGGACCCTCAGCTCGGTGGGTCTCGGCTGTGGGTCAGCGGGGCTGGGGGAGGATGATGATGGTTCAACAGCCAGGGTGGGATGTTGAGAGGGAGGAATCAAAGCCCTCCTTGGCCACAGGCACAGCCATCATGTCACCTCCCCAGATAACCCTGATGGACACATGGACATGGGAAAAAAGCACAAACACAACTGGGTTGGAAACCACTTTGCAGCCGCCGGCTTCGCCAAAGGAGCCCCGCCGCGGCGGCAGCTCCCCCCAGGATCGGCGATGCCCCATCCCGGGGACGGAGCCGGCTCTGCCAGGGGTGACTCATGTGCTTCCTCCATCCCCTGGTGAGCGAAGGTTTCTTGGGAAGTGGTTGCAAAATCCCGCCAGCGTGGCGATGTGCTGGTTGGGGCTTGTCCCCCCACTTATCTGCCCGTCCTCACTGGCTTTGAGGGGAGAATGGGTTTAAAACAGGAAGAAAAGGGATTAAGCCCTGGACACAACATGGCAGGCAGCTTTTTCCCACTCTCTGGGGATTCTCTGTTGTCTAATATAGGGTTGACCTCGCCCCGCAGCCCATCCCTGGAGGGCTCGGTGTGGGTTTCCTCCTGCCGATCCCTTCTCAACGCGCTGTTTGCAGCATCCATCCATGCAGACGTCCATCCACACGGGTCAGTCCTGCACCCAGCACCTTCCTCGGGCGTGCAACAACCATCTCAGGGGCAACAAGAGATGCACAGCCCGCAATTAGGAGATGGCAATTAGTGCGGGGGGAAAGGTGAGCTGAGAAGCCTCTCTCTCCCTGGCATTTTGCTCCTGGGAAGGAGAGAATAAATGATCCATAAAGTTTCCATCAGCGACGCAAGGGAGAGCAGCTCCGATGGCCATGGTGTGCAGGAGGCATCTGCCTCCGGAGCACACGAGGCCAGTGGAAATATTTAATTGTGCCGTAAACTTTATTTTGATGGTTTGGATGATTATGAGCGGAAGGAATTCAGTTTTCCACTAAGCTCTCAGGTTTATTGCGGCAGAAAAAAAATCGACCAGCCTTTGCACAGGAGGGAGTTTATTAAATAAATGTTGACCCAAAATGGGGCATTTGCACTTGCTCCTGTCCCAGAGCTGTTGGGGCTGGGGGTGGTGGGAGGAAAGAGCTGGTTGGACTTTTTTTTCCCCAAAATTTAGAGGTTTAGAAACACCCAGGATGTTGCGTCGCGTCAGGGACGGGTCGCAGGGTGCTGGGGGCAATGCTGGGCTGAACCAGCTGCTGCACCAGGGCCTTCAAGCTGTAAAACTGGAAAAAAATAAGAAATAGAAATGTCAGGAGGGTTGGGGAGGGGATAATAAAGGAGATGGAGCAAAGACAAGTGCCTGGTGCTGCCGTCCCAAGGGCAGAGATCCCACGGAGCTGTTTCAGGGAGGAATTGGGGAAAATTGGGCTTTTTCTGTAGTTTTTTCCCTGCGGCAGAGGTGTCCCCAGGGCGCAGAGCCCAGGGTCAGGGTGCTGAGGACCCCTGGACTGACACCCCCAGGCAGCGCTGGGGGAGAATGACTTGATGTCTGGTAAGGTTGCAGCAAAGAACGGAGCGTGCAGGGCTCGCACGTGCGTGCATGGTCTTGCACGTTTTGCACAAGCGTGCACGGTCTTGCACAGCCTCGTACCGGCACACACAGCCTCACATAGCCGTGCCACCTTGCACAAGCACACATGAGCGTGCACAAGCACACACGGCCTCACACAAGTACACACAGCCTCACACAAGCACACATGGCTTTGCACAAGCACGCACAGCCTTGCACAAGCATGCACAGCCTTGCACAAGCATGCACAGCCTTGCGTGGCACCGCAGAAACATGCACAAGTGCACACAGCCTTGCATGGCCTCACACAAGCATACACAAACGTGCATGGCCCTGCACAGCCGCACAGCCTCACTCAAGCACGCATGGCCTTGCACGAGCTTGCACAAGCACACACAGCCTTGCAAAAGCACACACAAGCACACATGACCCTGCACAAGCATGCACAATGTGCGCAGCCTGACACAAGCACACGCAGCCTTGCACAAGCACGCACAAACACGCACAGCATTGCATGGCCTCACATGGGCATGCACGGCTTTGCATGAGCTTGCACGGCCATGCACGAGCATACATGGCCTTGCACAAGTCCACACGACCTTGCAGGAGCGTGCACAGCCTTGCATGAGCATGTCCTTGCGTGAGCTTGCACGAGAATGCACAAGCACACACGAGCGCACACGGCCTTGCACCAGCACACACAAGTGCACATGGCCTTGCACAAACATGCACGGCCTTGCACAAGCTTGCACAGGCACACACAAGCCCTCATACAGGTGTGGGAAAGCTCCATACCGGGAGGGGTGCCCTCATACTGGTGTGTGAGGGCTCCACACTGGGACAGGTGCCCTCATACTGGTGTGTGGGGCTTCCATACTGGGACAGGTGCCCTCATACTGGTGTGTGGGGCTTCCATACTGGGACAGGTGCCCTCATACTGGTGTGTGAGGGCTCCACACTGGGACAGGTGCCCTCATACTGGTGTGTGAGGGCTCCACACTGGGACAGGTGCCCTCATACTGGTGTGTGGGGCTTCCATACTGGGACAGGTGCCCTCATACTGGTGTGTGAGGGCTCCACACTGGGACAGGTGCCCTCATACTGGTGTGTGGGGCTTCCATACTGGGACAGGTGCCCTCATACTGGTGTGTGAGGGCTCCACACTGGGACAGGTGCCTTCATACTGGTGTGTGGGGCTTCCATACTGGGACAGGTGCCCTCATACTGGTGTGTGAGGGCTCCACACTGGGACAGGTGCCTTCATACTGCTGTGTGAGGGCTCCACACTGGGACAGGTGCCCTCATACTGGTGTGTGAGGGCTCCACACTGGGACAGGTGCCCTCATACTGGTGTGTGGGGCTTCCATACTGGGACAGGTGCCCTCATACTGGTGTGTGAGGGCTCCACACTGGGACAGGTGCCTTCATACTGGTGTGTGGGGCTTCCATACTGGGACAGGTGCCCTCATACTGGTGTGTGGGGCTTCCATACTGGGACAGGTGCCCTCATACTGGTGTGTGGGGCTTCCATACTGGGACAGGTGCCCTCATACTGGTGTGTGAGGGTTCTATACTGGGACTGGTGCCCTCATACTGGTGTGTGGGGGTTCCATACTGGGACAGGGGCCCTCATACTGGTGTGTGAGGGTTCTATACTGGGACTGGTGCCCTCATACTGGTGTGTGGGGGTTCCGTACTGGGACTGGTGCCCTCATACTGGTGTGGAAGGGTTCATACTGGGATGGGGGCCTTCGCACTGGGTCACGAGCCCTCACACTGGTGGAAGATGATCCATACTGGGACAGGGGCCCTCATACTGGTGTGGGAAGGTTCCACACTGGCGCTGCCGACCGCCCACTGGTTGCTCCCCTCCCTCCCTCCCCGCGCATGCGCGCTCTATCCCGGCGTCCAGCCCCGTGTGTGCGCATGCACAGGTGGGGGGGGTGTGGCGCGCCGTGCAGTGCGCATGCGCACGAAGACACGCCCACCCACCCCTTACCCAGCCCCGCCCCGTCCGCGGGGGACCCCCCGCGCGGCTCTAGCGCATGCGCGGTGCTGGACACGCCCCTCGGTCTTGCCAAAAGGGTGGGGCCGTGGGCACCACCCAGCTGCCGTCCGGCGCATGCGCACTGCGGGAAAGCCACGCCCGGGCAGGGCTTTTCGTCATGGCCAGGCGGTGCCTCCAAAGCCCCGCCCACTCCCCTCGTGGGCGGGGCGGCCCCGCAGTGACGAAACGCCCACGCCCGGGCGTGGACAGGGCGGGGGGGGGGGGGGTGGTGTTAGCGAGGGGGCGGGCTCTGTGGAAACCCGCCCTCTCCAGGCCCTCCCTGCGCGCTGTGCGCCTGCGCCGGCCCTGGAGGTGGAGGGGTGGGTGGGTGGGTGGGGCGAGGGCTGGGCTCCGCCCACCGCCGCCTCGCGGCGTTGTCATAGAGACGGCGGCTGCGCGGGAGGAGGTGAGGCTGCGGCGGCGGGTCTGAGGGGCTGCGCTGGGCTGGGGGGGCGGAAAGAAGGAGGACACGGGTTGTAGGGGGGCTTTTGGGGTCCCTCTGGCCGTGGGGGGTGTCCCTTTGGGGGTGCTGGGGGGCAGGTCCCGGTGGGGTCGTTTGAGCGGAGCGTTCCTTTCGGGGGGCGGGGGGGTCTGAGGGGTTGTAGGTCTCTGTGGGGGGGGGTGTTTCTGTGTGTGTGTGTGGTAGCAGATGGGTCCCTGTGGGGAGGGTGTTGGGGGAGCGGTGTGTCTCTTTTTTGGGGGAGGCGGGTGGCTGAGAAGGCATGGCTTTTTATGGAGGAAGGGTGTGTGTCTCTTTTGGGGGGGCCTGGGGGGTGTAGGGCTGTCTCTGTGGAGGTTGTTGGGTTCTGGGGGGGGGGATGTCTGTAGCAGGTGTTTCTGGTTTGAGGGGCTATGTGGGAATGAGCCTCTATTGAGGTGTCCCGAAGCAGGGTGTCTCTTTTTGTTGGGTGCTGTGGAAGTCATCCCTGTGGGGTGAGGCTCTCTGGGGTGGGTGTTGGACCCCCCCGAGAGGGTGTCTCTGTGTGGGGGTATTTCTCTAAGGGGCATTGGGGGTGGGTCTCTGGGTAGGGTTTCCTTGTTGGCTAGAAACAGGTTGAAAACCCGTTTAATGATCAGGACTGCTCTTGCTGCCTCTGTTATAGGTTATGCAGCTTTTCTACAGCAGCTGCAATGGGTTCTGTACTTTCCTTCTCCATTAATAATGCCACCTCAAGGCAGGGGAAGAAGGCTGAGGATGACGATGAAGACTTACTCGATAGCCGAGACCGTGTGGAAGATATTGCCAAGTTTCCATATGTTGAATTCACAGGTCAGGACAGCATCACCTGTCCCACTTGCCAAGGCACTGGCTGCATTCCCACAGGTGACTGCTCCTCTCAGACTTAAACACAAAAAGAAAATATTGCTTATTTATGTGAGCAGCCTTGCACACATGTGGAATCGGGTAACGTCTTCCTTTTGCTTTCCAGAGCAGGTAAATGAGTTGGTGGCTCTGATACCCTACAGTGACCAACGTCTTCGTCCACAGAGAACGTAAGTGTATAGTAAGAGAGTAATTACATCTTTGCAAAGAGCAAACAGGGCTCTTTTGTTGTTTACTGCCACAACTAAATGCTTCACCCAGTCTGCGGCCTCTCCATCATCTAGTGGTTTGTCTTCATCCAAGTATGCCAACAAACACAATTTAAAGTGTAACTTTAAATACTTCCTGTGAAATCCCACTGTGGGGTGAACGTGGAAACAATGATCCTACTCACACGCTTCATCCCCATGCCCTTTACTGAAGGTCTTAGAAAGAAACTGCCTTACCAACAGCAAAAATACTAGATTGTGAAAACACTATGGGGGCAAAAATGATTCTCTGGTTACTCATTACCGAAAAATAAACCATTTAAAGGGTGACGGTTTTGAGCAATTTCAGATATCGAAAATGTTAGAGCAGCACTTCTGTGTCTCTTCCAGGGAAGAACAAATATGTGTTGTCTACTGGCTAGGTTGGGTTTCAGATACAAGGTCTCTTGCAGCTGCAGATGCTGTATTAGGGCAAAGGAGGTGACCCCTTCCCTGTCTCTTCCAGGAAGCTGTATGTCCTGCTGTCAGTGCTGCTCTGCCTGCTGATATCAGGGCTGGTGGTTTTCTTCCTATTCCCTCACTCTGTCCTGGTGGATGACGACGGTATTAAAGTGGTTCAGGTTTGGTTCGACAAGAAGAACTCCGTTGTCATTCTTGCCATCACGGTAAATATTTTGTGCACCTGTGTTCCTGAGGGAATAAATTTTGTGCTGAGCTGCCAGGAAGGTTGCTGCTACTCACGTCTCCCCCCTCTCTCCATCCAGGCCACCTTACGGATCAGGAACTCCAACTTCTACTCGGTGACGGTGCCCAGCCTGACTAGTCAGGTGCAGTACATGAACACTGTGGTGGGAACCCAGCAGATCACCAATGTCTCCAGCATCCAGCCACTTAGTGACAAACTGGTATTTATCTTTCACTGCACTTGCAGTATAAGCATCACCAAATCGAGTATGAAACCTGTGCACCACTGCAAGTTAACTTGATGATAGTCTATATACCTTAAAGCTTTGCTTGGCAAAATAGTCTTATGGCTAGAGTAGCCTGTGCTTTATGTGCGCCAGCTGAAAGGCAACAGCAAGTAGGGAAGACTCTGAAAGGGGTGGATTTAAGCAAAAGTACTCAAGCTGCATGTGAATGGATTTTTCTTTTATCTTTTGCAGGTGAATTTCACTGTGAAGGCAGAGCTGGGTGGACCCTTCTCCTATGTGTAGTAAGGATTTACTACTCTTTGTATATAGCTGGGGAAGAGGACAGATTTAAGCTGCTTTAATTAGAATTGGCTCTGGAAATGACTTGTTTTCTGCTAACTTCCTGGAAAGTAACTGTTTGCTAGAAATGACTTGAAAGGCCGCTTTGTCGGGATGTTGTGACGTGGTTTTTGGACCGTGTCTCGAGTTGAGTTAGCACCAAAGAGAAAACATCATCAGAAGATACTGAGAAATGCAAGTGTCTGCAACCCTGCTTAGCCCGTGCTGACCTATTTCTTTGTTTTGGTCTCTTCCAGTTTCTTCTGCACATTTCCCAAGGTGAAGGTACACAACATAGTGATCTTCATGAGGTAGGTGGTTCTCTGCTCAGCTCCTGACTCAAAAGGGAATTGCTGCCACAGCAAATCTAGGGTACACGAAGAAAATTCCGCTTGGCAAGCACCCCGGCCTGGTTCACTGTGTCAGCTTTTAATCCAGGACAGTTGACACAGTTGGGTGAGATGTAAGATACAGAGGAGAAGACACCAGATTGCTCCACGCTGAGCTTTCATGTGAGGGGTGGTGTGCTCCAGAGGCTGCAATTGCCAGCTCTGCATATCCCTGCCTGCTGCAGTGAGTGATCTTGAGCAAAAATCTGAGAGGATTTGCAGCTTTCGAGGGGGAGGAGGAGTTATGTGATGAGTGTAGGACCTGCTGGGGTTTTTTATTTTGATAAAGGGGTTGCTGTCGCAGGTCCTGTTCCCACTAAACCGCTCTTCCCCCCCCCCACCCGCCCCCCCCCCCAGGACATCGGTGAAGCTCTCTTACATCGGCCACGTGACGCAGAGCGCTTTGGAAACGTACCACTACGTGGATTGCAGTACCAACTCCACGGCTGCCCAGGACCCACTGCCTCCGCTGTCCCCCTTGATATGAGACGCAGCCAAAGCCAAGAGCAAGCCCTGAGGGCACAGCTGATGTTTTCTATGGGTGGATGGTTGTGCAGATGGATTTCTAGAAGGGATCAGGAGCTTTCAAATGGAAGCAGAGGGATCATGAGTGACTTTGGTGGGAGATATTTGAAAGCTCTGGGTCCCTTTCGTGATCTTCCACGTGCAGCTGGGCTGCACTGCTGTCCTGTCCATGGAACCTGCTTGGGGTGGTGTTCATGTGCAAGCCAACAGGTCCCTTCCCAAAGTCAGGGTCCTGCTGGGCCTGACTTCCTCTTTGGTTCTGAAGAACTAGTTTTTGGTAGGGAAACTGGACTCTCAAGCTTCATGCTTTGGGGTCTGAAGATCCCAAAGATTTAGAGTTTACTTTTGCAGCTGTTTTGAAGCTTCGCACTGTGTCGGATCCTTTCAGGGTAAACTAATTAGTTCTGTGCAATTAATTTATTCCACTTTTGTTCAGTGGCAGCATGTTACTGGCTTGTTTCAAAGCAGATCTTGATAAAAAGGGATAGTTCTTGTAAAGAACACGCAGATAAGTCTTCCACCTCCTCTAGAAGGAGGCAAAGGAATCGAAATCTTTGAAACATGCTTTCTCTGTAGTGCAGATTTTGTTTGCTGGCAGCTGAGGCCACCTACAGCAAACCAATACCAAAACATCGCAGTCTTAATGAAGGCGGCCTCAGTAAGCACAGCACTGCTGGGGACGTGCGAAGGGTCCGTGCGAATTTGACCTTCCTCCTCCTCCACGCACGGCTCTGAAACTTCCTCTCCCCACGTTCGCAGCTGCAGGGTCTCTGGGGTTTGAAACCAGGGAACTTGTAGCTCGGTGTTGCTTTGTACTTCTGCCTGCTGCAAACAAGTGCGGATTTAAACTGATTTTTGTGGGAGTTTGGTGTCTCAAAGGCTTACCTCCCAGGAGCCCGTCGTTCCCGACGGATCGTATCAATTGCATTCTTAAAGCAAGCAAATGTGAAAGCTCAGCCTGCCGCAGCTCTTGCTGTGGACTTGTACTGTTTGCAGCTTGGATGATTTTATTTTGCTTCTGCCCTTTGTAGTTTTTCTGGAACTTGATTGCTACAGCTGCCCTCGTTTCCTCTCTGCTTGCACCTACCCCTTTCCCTGGCTGCCTGTTGGATGTGAGGTTGTGTGAGTGTGTGTGGAAAGAAAGCACAGGTAAAGGCTGCAAGGTGAATGGATTGTGGTGTTTTTCAATGAAGGATACTTTATTTTGTGCAAGTGTGAAACAAAAACACACCTTGCTTTTTTTAAGAAGTGGCATTTCTGCCTAATGGGGTTTCTAGAACTGAATTCTACTCATTAAAGCCGAGTTGTATGTTACTGTGCGGTGTCCTCTGTTTGAAGAAAAGCTCTGGCTTTCTCCTGCGCAAATCAAACTTTGTCCTAGAGTTACTGCTCTGTGTTGTGATTGGTATCGTGTTATCTTTTGCCCAGAAGCACATATTCTCTTGCTGATGGTTTTGGGGGAATGAGGGCCAAGAAACTCAACCAGGGAGCAGCGAAGCACCTCCACTCCCACCCAGGGCAGCTGGGACCAGTGACCAGAGTCACTGTCCCAACTTCGGTGGCTGTCATGCTGCACAGTCCCTGCTGATCTTGATCATGAGCTTCTCGCATGACTTTCGTAAAACCCCTGATTTATGATGAGTAAAACTTTCTTTTTTTAAGGAAGATGAGGAAGTCGCAAACTTTTCTCTCTATCTATCTCATTTCCTGAGCTTCCTCCCTCTCAGCAGCCTGGCAGTGCTCAGTCCTGGCTGATTTGGTTTCTCGTGGGGTGACACAGCCTCCTGCTCCCCAGTATTGCCTTTCCCACCTCTGTTATTGTCTTTGCAGCCCCAGAGATAACCCAGGATCTCCTGCTCCTCATGGCCAGGTCTTAAAAGCAGCCTGCCACAGGGGGTTGCTTTTACCTGGGTGACTTTTGGGGTGGAAAACCTAGGGTTTAGGAAGCCTAAACCTGCTGCTCGGCTGAACAGGAGAATGGCTTTGCCCTGAATTTAGTTGTGTGACAGCCGGCAGCGGTGAGCCAAAGCACCAATAATTAGGGGTGCCCTCTGGGTCATGTGGCAAAGCACTTGGCCTTTTAAAGGGCATTTTATTTTGAAAATCCTTCTTAATCCTCCAATCCTTTTTAATGAATTTCTTCTGCCAATGTTTTTAAAGATCCCAGCCCTGCAGAGGCTGCTTCAGGTGCTTTAGCAGGAGCTGGTTGCCGCTGTGTTGCCAGCTGTGAGTGTTTAAAATTGAGATGAGGGCCCCAAAGTAGCATTTTTAAAAGGGTGGGGTTTTTTTAATCCTTCAAAGTTGTAATATTCTCTTAATGAAAAGCTGCAGTGCCCATGCTATCAACGGATGCAAAAAGCTGAGGTTTTAACAAAAGCACTGTCATGAAACTCATAAACTCCCCAGCCAACAGCTGCCTGTTATGTCCTGCACATAAAGCTCAAGCATGTTTGTAACTCTTGTGGGGTCAGTGGGCTAATTTTCTTTAAGATAGTAAAAAAAAAAAAAAATCAACTACTGAGGCTTTTCCTCTAATTAGCAAGCCTGTTTAAGAGAAGAATTTACATATGTAACTTTTTATGAAACCATAAAGGCACAGCTGCTTTATAAGAAGACATCAGCATGTGCACACGAGGGCTGCAAACCCTGCCTCCTTCAGTATTGCAAAATGCATCCTGAAATTATATTTTTACATGCACAAAATGGGACAAATTCCATGGGGAGGAGGGTTAGAGAGCACCCCCTGGCCATGGTCATACTGATTTGCATGAGGATTGGTCTCAGTGTCCCCCTCCCTGCTGGTTTTACTGGTTTCCTTTAACTGGTGTCCCAAGCACTTGCCTTGACTCATCCCGGTTCTGCTTAGGGGTGCAATGGGACAAGAGATCCCTTAACAGAAACCTCGCTGCTGCTGTGTTTCAAGATTTTTCACTTAAAATGGTTTCCCCATTTCTTTTTTTGGCTTTTTGGAAGGTTTATTTGTTTTGGGGGTTTTTTTTCCCCTTAGTGTGAGGTAGCTTCAACCCAGGAAAGTTGGAGATTTGACCCAAAAACCTTCATTTATCATGGCTGAGAAATGGGGAGAAAGGAGTTAGACCGCAGCAAACACCTCCGGAGAGCGACAAAAACAAAGCCCAGATCAACTTGTACTTTCCACCAAAAGTTTTTTTTTTTTTTATATCAACTGATGTTAAAAAATACAGACTTGTTTTACAAGAATAGCACCATTTTTTTTTTGTTGTATTATACATTAGCACTCCTGCTGGTGATACACGGGGAGGGATGGGACCGGGAGGGGATTTGTGATACCTGGATTTGCGAGATCCCTTTTGCAGGGAAGGGCCGTCGTACTTGCCAGTTAGATTCCCACCTCCACTCGACCTAAAAAATAGGTCTTACAGGAAGAGAATAAATAAATAAGACCGTGGTTTTTTTATTTTGCAGCCTGCCCGGACAGCGTTGGAAAGAGGCGATGGTCTCCAACGGAAGGGCATGAATCGAGGGGTCGTTGCAGCCATTCAGTGCAGAAGTCGTACGAGCGATTGGAAAGTACTCAGGACCTTGGGGTGGGTTTGGGGTTTTTTTTAGTTTTCTTTTATGGTATTGGGCTGGATTTAAAAAAAAAAAAACAAACAAACAACAAACAACAACAACAACAAACACACAAATAAAACAATTCTTTTTACAAGAAGCAGACTGGGCCAATATCCACGCCAAACTCCTGATCGGCTCCACCAATGTCCATAGGTGCAATATCTACAATGGGCAGGCGTGAGGTCTTCTGCGATCGGTACTCAATGACTGTCTTGCCCCATTTGCCAGTGTGTTTCTGGGGAGAAAACAAGGAGGAAGGATGTTATTAGATGCTCGAGCCCTCCAAACCAACAGCAACCTCATGGGTTGAACCCCAACTCATCGTCTACATCTTTCTCTCGCAGGTGCCCGTGGACTTACCGTGCAACCATCCTCCAAGACGCTGTACGTGAACCTGCTGTTGCCCTCAGCTCTGATCTCTACGTCGTTGGACCCCTGGATGAGGATGGCTTTCTTCAGGTTGCCTGTCTCCTCGTCCATGTAGGCGATGCTGTTCTTGCAGTGGTAAGTGACGTTCTGGGAGCCTTCGGTGGACAGGAGACGGAGGAAGGTCATCTGGATGCTGGCAGTGTTGGGAGCCAGGTCTTCATCGCCGTAGCTAAACTGGAGGGAAGAGGTGAGACATTAAAGCCTGTGGGTGTCACAACAACCCTATTTTCAGCCACCTTTTGAGGGGACTTCCATACTTTGTGTTCCCAGATGGCTGCAAAAAATCAAAGCCCAACTGACCCAACTCCAAGCTTTCAATATAGTCCTCTAGAACAGCCAGTCCCTCGTATAACGTCCATCAACATAACCCCAAGGAAGGACATCCCAATCCTCCAAGCAGATGCCCAACACCTTCCCCTGCTCAACCTCCCTTCCCGCTCCCAGTGTGCGGCACCAGCCCAGGGGGACACTTACATGGAAACCGCCGTTAATGGTCTCTGCGAACCAGATGTGCTTCTTGTCTTTGGTCTTGCTGGTCCACCAGTTCTTCTTGGGGATGCTGCTGGGGCTGGGGTAGACGCAGGTCTCGCCCGTCTCCATGTTGCAGAAAACTTTGATGGCGTCCAAGGTGCAGCCCTGGTTCGGGTCGATCCAGTAGTCTCCTGCAGCGGGGAGGACAAACTGTGTGTGAACACGAGGTTTTGGAGGTCAGAGCAAAGAGCATTGTGGACCTCGCTATCCTCTTGGGTGCAAGAGGCTGGGGGAGAGGGACAGGAGGGGAGGAGGCAGGGATGGAGGCTCTTACCGCTCTTCCACTCGGGATGGCAAAGCTTGATGTCACGGCAGGTCCTGGCCGGGTTCTTCTTGGAGCCCTCAGGGCTGCGGATGCTCTCGATCTGGTTGTTGAGGGACTTGAGCGTGGCGTCCACCTCGACATCGTGCTGCCGCAGGCTGCCGGCAGCCTCGTCCGCCCGCATGTAGCGGATGGGGTCAGGACCCTTCTCCGTCTGACCCAGACCAGCAAAAGCTGACATGTCGATGCCAGTGCCGGGGGGGCCGGGAGGACCGGGGGGACCTGGGTTTCCAGGAGGACCCTACGGGAGGAAGAAGATGCAATCCTGATGGGCTGCTCTGCAAGCTGGACTCCCCTTCCCTGCCATTGATGGCATTTTTACTCACCGCAGGACCTGGTTCGCCACTTCGTCCGCGGGGGCCGGGGGGACCGATGGGGCCAGGCATGCCGTTGGAGCCGTCTTTGCCAGAGGGGCCGACAGGGCCGGGGGGACCCTAGGAGAAAGCCCCGAAGGTGGGGGTCAGGTCATTACAAGAAGGCAGGGAAGGTGCTGGGGAGCTGTTAGCTCCTGCTGTCAGCGAGCGAGGCAGGCGACCTGGGGGGCTTGAGGACGGAGATGCCTCCTTTTCCTTGCATCTCCCCAAATGCCACAGGCAGGACTTACCCTGGGACCGGAGGGACCCGCAGGACCAGCAGCACCTTGGTCTCCAGAAGGACCCTGAGGAGGAAGCAAGGGTGGATGGTTACAGCTCCACATCTGGCATCGAGGGATGCTCAGCCCTAGCAAAGCCTTTGCATGGGCTTGGGGCTCTGTCCGTGGCCGCAGCCACCCTGAAGGAGCCGCATCCAGCTCCGCGGCAAGATATGGGGGGGCTGAGTGCTGGGGTCCCAAAAACAATACTTACGGGTGGTCCGGGAAGACCCTGCAGCCCAGTGAAGCCGCGGTGGCCCTTCAGCCCTCTCTCTCCAGCCTCTCCCGTCTCACCCTTGTCACCGCGAGGCCCTTGGGGACCCTGGAAGGGGAGAAGGGGACGTGTCAGGCTTAGGGTGGCAGACCCTTGCCCAGCGTGCCCCAGGACCCTGTGCATCACACGTGGGATGCCCCGATGGGCCTGGCATCACTCACCGGCATGCCTCGAGCACCAGCAGGACCGGAGGGACCCATGGGACCTTGTGCACCCTGAGGAAAGAGAAGAGGGGACTCAAAAGGGGCCAGGAACACAGGGTGCCAGGGGCTGCCCTGTGCCTTTGGGGGTGTCCGAACCAGCCCTGCGGGCTGCCCTGCTCACAGCACCAGGAATTGGCAGCTGCTGGTGCCGAATGGCATCTTTAAATACTCTCAGCTGCAGCATCAAGGCCGAGTAACGATCCTTGCAAATAAATACCCTGGCAGATTTTCCCTGGTTAAGCCTCCTGGTGCTTATAGCTCCCCAGGCAGTGCTTGTGTGTAGGCAGAGCCCGAACTGGGCTCTTGGTGCTCATGAATCCTCGGGAAGATGTTCAGAGCCGCTAATGGCACTCAGGGCACCACTGAATTAGCAACAGCCACTAACGGCACCCGCCTGGCTCTCCCAATTACTCGGAGTAGCTAATTGCTCCCGGGGGGTCACTGCTATTTCTTCATTTATCTGCACTCGGGGTGATTCCCATCTCCCCTAACAAGACCTCAAACTCAACGAGCCATTTCCCTCGCCAACGTGCCGGCACTCACCGTCTCGCCTCTGTCTCCTTGTTTGCCGGTGGGACCGACGGGGCCGGGAGCGCCGGGGGCACCAGGAGCGCCAGGGGCACCTACAGGACCAGTCTCGCCACGATCGCCCTGTGCCGAGACAAGGGGATGGTCAGACCCATGGGATTTTTGGCCAGGACGAGAGGGTGTGTGGACAGCAAGCACCAGGGGAAGCGTGCAGGCAAGCTCACCTTCACGCCAGCTGCACCGTCTCTGCCCGGGGGTCCGTCAGAGCCAGGGTTACCCTGGGAGAAGAAGAGGACAAATTAAGTCTTGGCCCTGGGATGGCAGGACACGTGCAAACTCCCCTTTCAAAGCAAAAAACACCGGTGAAAAGGTGCCGGTGATTGCCAGGAGCCGAGTGATGGTGCAGGGCTCTCTGGCCACGGGATCGTCAATGTCTGGCACCACTGTTAGGGTTACGCCGGGGTGATCCCGAGCCCGGCATGGATGGAGGCACCGTCCCACTTTGCCCCCTCCTTGTGCGCTGGGGTGCTGCCTACCTCGCGCCCAGGTTCGCCGGCAGGACCCGTCAGACCGGGGGGACCCACAGGGCCGGGGGGGCCGCGGTCACCTGCAGAGCCGGGTGCTCCTTGTTTCCCAGGTTCACCCTAAATGAAGGAGGGAAAAAAAGCCATGATACAAAGCGTGTGAGTGGGAGAGATCCCAGCGCAGCCCTTCACCCAACTCTTGCTTCATTTCAAGGCTGCCAGACCCCTCTGCCCAAATAAGCATCGGTTATTGCCCAGCCCCGATGCCACCGGCACCGGCGGCTCCTGGTAGCTTTGCAAAACCCCAAACTGCACCTGGGATTGGGGTCCCTGGGGCACTCAGGCTGCACCCCAGGGGCCGTGCAGGCTTCAAAGCACCCGAATTCACAGTGCTGAGCTTGGGAAAGCCAAGCTCGGCCGCTCCGACAGCTCTTGGGGGGGATAACGCCACTGCTGGGCACGGAGTGGGTGGAAAGGGCTGAGCCCGAGGCGGGGGTGACGACTCACCGATGGCCCCGGCAGCCCAGGGAAGCCTCTCTCGCCACGCTGTCCAGGAAGACCGACGATGCCGCGCTGTCCTGCCAAACCTTGGGGACCGGGGGGACCGTCGGGACCCTGTGGGGAGGCAGAGGTGGGGGATCAGACCCGGTGGGGTGGTGGCACAGCACCGAATGAGCGTGGAGGGAGGTGCCCCCCAAAAAACGTACCGCGGGGCCATCCTCGCCGGGTTCACCTTTCTCGCCAGGGGGGCCGGCGGGGCCTTGGAGACCGGGGTCACCAGCACGGCCCGGGGGACCAGCATCACCACGAGCACCCTTGGGACCATCTTTGCCAGCAGAGCCGGGGGGACCGGGGGGGCCTGGGTTACCCTGTGGGGGAAGAAAATGGGGTTAGTGCAAATGGAGGCAGCTTTTCCTCCTTCATCACCCGCATCCTGGCACCACTTGGGGCTCTGGGCCGGCTTCTGCACTTGAAGACCCTCAGAAAAAATCCTTTTTATGGGCTGATGAGCTGCCTGGCATCACCCAGCAGTTATTTAGCTCAGGGACCCTCCACCGCTTGGTCCCCGGCATGGAGCAAGCAGCATCCCCCAAGCCCCTGAACCCGGGGGTGAGCAATCCCGGCTGTTCCTGAGCAATCCCGGCTGTTCCCAAGCAATCCCGTCTGCTCCCGAGTGATCCCAGCTGCCCACAAGAGATCCCGGCTGCCCCCCAACTCACATTAGGGCCAGGTGGTCCCACACGGCCGGCGGCACCGGGGAATCCGGTGGCTCCCTGGGAAGGAAAGGAGAAAGGCGGCTCGGGTGCTGCACTGCACTCCCCCCAGCCGCCCCCTCCCACAGCCCACCCCCCCATACTCACAGGGGGGCCCTGAGCACCCCGGGCTCCTTTGGGACCAGTCACACCAGTTGGACCCTGGGAAGAGGAAGAAAACAGGTTAGAAACATGCCAGGGGGGGCTGCAACATGCCTGCCAGGCAATGCCCCAAATTTCCCGGGGATAGAGACACCCGCGGGGTTCACCCCCCATTTTGGGGTGCTCTGGCTGTACCCACCTGCGGGCCAGGTGCGCCAGAGGGACCTTGGGGACCGGGAGCGCCGGCATCACCCTTCTGCCCGGGCTCTCCTTGTTCGCCTTTGGCACCGGGTTGCCCGTCGGCACCCTGCAGGGAAGCGGCCACCGTGAGTGGGTTGAGCCGACGCTGGATCCGTGCCGGGGGGAATGGGGCCAAATACTCACCGGGGGGCCAGCAAATCCGGCAGGACCAGGGGCACCGGGCTCACCACGCTCGCCCTGTGGGTGAAAGATGGGGGTTAAATGGGGGGGGGGGACGGGGGGAGCAAGGCCAGCTGTGGCAGTGCCAGCACCTGGGGGGCTGTGGGGGGATGGCACTTACAGGGGCACCACGGGCACCAGCAGCACCAGATGGACCAGGAGGGCCAGATTCACCCTGGAAAAGAAAGGATGGAGAGTTGCGGGGGGTGGATGGCATCTCCCTCAGTCGGAAGCAGCCGAGGGGCTGCCCGGGCTCTCACCTTCTCGCCGTTGGGGCCAGCAGGGCCAGGGGGACCAATGGGACCCGTCAGACCCTAAGGAGGAGAGACAGATGAGGACAAGGCCACCACGAGCATCCTTTGCTGGCCACCCTGCTCCTGCCGCGTCCCTGTTCCACTTACACGTGCGCCGTCCTTTCCAGGGGCTCCCTCGGGGCCTTTCTCTCCGACGTCTCCCTGCAGGGTGAGACGGAGGCAGTGTGAGCTGAGCTGAGACCTGACGCTGCTCAGGACACCTCCGGGACCCCCTCACTTACCCGGTCTCCCTTGGGACCAGCGATGCCGGCTGCTCCTCTCTCACCAGGCATTCCCTGAAGCCCTGGGGGACCCTGGGCACCATTGGGGCCGGCCGGTCCGGTTGCACCCTAAAGCAGAGCGAAGGTGCAATTATTGGGGTGCCAAGCCCCCCATGGGCAGACCACCAGCCTCACGGCTCCACCAGTGGCACCGAGCCACCAAGCCCTGTCCCCCCTTGTCACCCACCTTGGGTCCATCGGTGCCCGGTGTGCCGGGGAGCCCACGAGGACCTTGCAGCCCTTGTGCACCAGGAGAGCCACGTTCACCGGGGAAGCCGCGTTCGCCCTGGGGTGGGGGGGGACAACGTTAGGATGAGGCCACGGTGAGGGTCACAATGTCCTTTGCATGGATGACCTCAGGGACAGTGGGCAGAACGTCCATCCCGCACTGCCCCGAAGGGACTGGGATGTACTGGGAGGAGAGGGGGCAGGCTGCAGCGGAGGCTGAGCCACCGGGGCTGGGGGAGCTGATGGCCCTGGATGGGGGCAGCTGGGCTCCGTCAACCCCCTCCAGCCCCCCAAAACCCCCCATGTGACAGGGAGAGGCATCCTGTCCTTCCAGCCAGGAGCTCAGGTGATACTTACTCTGGGACCGACAAGACCGGGGGCACCGGCTTCTCCGGGAACACCCTGCAGTGAGGGGAAAAAGAGTCAGGGGTCAGGCCTGGGGGCTGCCGAGGGTCCTGACCTCCCCTTTGCAGCCGGGAGATACCTGGGAAGAGGGAAAAATGGGGCCTCACCTGATCTCCGGGTTTGCCGCTCTCTCCGGGGGGACCTGGTGGTCCGGGCAGCCCCTGGGAAGGGAAAGCAGCGGCGTTAGCACGGCAGCAACGAGACCCCCGGGGACAGGGGCTCGGGGTCATCCACGAGCATGACCCCGACCCTGGCACCCCAACCCCCCCCCTCTTTTATGTGCTCACCTGGAAGCCAGAGGGACCGGGGGCTCCTTGCTCTCCTCTCTCACCCGCGGGACCCTGTGGGAAGGATGGTGGTGAAGGACCCCAAAACCTCTCGGTATTTGGGCTTCACCCACCCCAAGATTTTGGGCAAAGCCGGAATCATGGGGGGATCCCAAAATCCCACAGCCCCAACACCATGAGGGCCAGGGAGCACGGAGGCTCCATCCCCAGCAGACCTGGGGTGGTCCTTTGCACAGATCTGGGGGGGCTACAACCCCCGGCCCCCCCCCTGCTATTTCAAGTGGATTTTGGCCCTGGGTGAACAAGGCTGTGACACTCACGGCAGGTCCTGGGGGGCCAGCAGCTCCCGTCTCACCGTCCTTGCCAGGAAGACCCTATGGAGGAAAAAAACCACTGCTGAGCTCCAGGCCCGATGCTGCAGACCCCACTCCACCCTCCCGGCCCCCGTG
This sequence comes from Gypaetus barbatus, assembly GCA_028022735.1. Lineage (NCBI taxonomy): Eukaryota > Metazoa > Chordata > Aves > Accipitriformes > Accipitridae > Gypaetus > Gypaetus barbatus. The sequence goes on along the minus strand of CM051547.1, from coordinate 1,031,407 downwards.
CCTCAGTTTCCCCACCCAGAGTCTGCAGGTGCCTCAGGGGATTGTGCTGCTGGAGCAACCCCAAGATGTGTTTTTGGGGGGGGGGGAGTGATTGAGGGAAAACAACTCACCCGCAGCCCTGGGGCACCGGGGAGGCCTTTCTCACCGGCTTTTCCAGGCTCGCCCTAGAGAGAGGAGAGAGGCGACAGTGATGGGCTCCGTGCCCAGGCTGCAGCCCCCGTTTTGGGGAGAAATTGGTCAATACTCACATTAGCACCTTTGGGACCGGGGAAACCCATCACGCCAGGCTGGCCACGAGCACCCTGCGGGCCAGGGGGGCCGGGGCGACCGTCCTCGCCAGGAGCACCCTGTGGGGAGGGGGACATCAGGGAGGACTGTGCTGGACCCCCGGTCCCCCATCCCACAGCAACCCCCTGTGGAGCATCACTTACGGTTGGGCCGACTTTGCCTTGAGGACCAGCGTCACCTGGGCGGCCGGTGAGACCCTGCGGCAGAGGGAAGGAATTGGGGGGCTGCGGCAGCCGGCCCCAAGGTGGGGGGATGCCGTGCACCCCATCCTGCCCAGCTCTCAGCCGCTGCTCTGGGCCTGGGGCTCACACAGGGGACACAGGGGTCTGCCTAACCCCCGGAGCACGGTGGCTGACCCCAAAGAGCATCTTAACCCCAAAAAGAGCATTTTTGTTAACCACAAATGCATCTTAACTAACCCCAAACAGTACCTTAATTAGCACCAAGGAGCATCTTTGCAAATCCCAAAGACCATCTTCACTAACCCCAGAAAGCATCTTAACCCCAAGGAGCATCTCTGCTAACCCCAAATACATTTTCACTAACCCCAAAGAACCTCTTAATTATCACCAAGGAGCATCTTTGCTAACCCCAAATTGCATCTTCACTAACCCCAAAGGCATCTTCGCTAACCCCAAAGAACATCTTAATTAGCAAAGAGCATCTTAACTAACCCCAAAGAGCATTTTAACTAACCCCAAAGAATTTCTTAATTAGCACCAAAGAGCAACTGAACCAACCCCAAGAAACATCTTAAAGCCAAAGAGCATCTTGGCTAACGCCAAAAGCACCTTAACCAACCCCAACAGCATCTTATTGACCCCAAAAGCACCTTAACCAACCCCAAAAGCATCTTATTGACCCCAAAAGCACCTTACTGACCCCAAAAGCACCTTAACCAACCCCAAAGAGCCTCCTCGCTGACCCCAGCAGGTCCCACCAGTGTCACCACCGTCCCCACGTGGTCCTGCCCCAGCCGAGCCCCCCCAGCGCAGCGGGGAGCCCCCCCCTCACCCCAGGCAACCCACCCCCCCCTCCCGCTCTGCCCCCTGCAGGGGGTGCAGGATCCGACCCCCCGGCTCTTACCCTGGCTCCGGGCAGCCCGGGCTCTCCGGGGCGCCCGGGATCACCGGTGGCTCCCTTGGGACCCGCGAGGCCGGCGGGACCGCGCTCGCCTGGAGCACCCTGTGCCGTGTGGGAGGAGGGAGAAGGGGTGAGGGGGGGGGTTCAGGGGTTGGTCACCCCTCTGGACTGCCCCCCACCCATGACCCCGATGTCCCACCTTGGGTCCAGCGAGCCCATCCTGCCCGGGGAAGCCGCGATTGCCGGGGGCACCCTATGGAGGAAGAGGAGGAGGAGGAGGAGGAGTGAAGTTGGAGGGGGGAGGTTTTGGGGAGCAGCATCTCACTGGGGGGTGCGGGGGGGCCACGCACCCTCTCTCCAGGTGGTCCCACAGGGCCGGCAGCACCAGGTTCACCACGGGCTCCTCTCTTGCCTTCCTCGCCAGCCGGCCCGGGGGCACCTTGGGGTCCTGCGGGTCCCTGAGGAAGAGGAGGAAAAGGGGTCACGAGGAGCCTTCCTCCCCTATGGCGCACCGGGGGGTGCCCTGCCTGCATGCTCCCCCCGCCCCCCCAGTAAATCACAGACCCCAGGGGTGCCAGGCAGGAGCCCCTCGCCGGTGCCACGTGTCCCGCCGGCGCCGGGGCTCGGCGGCCACCGCGGCGGGGATCCGGCCCCGCGCATTGAGGCTGGTTAATGAAGCGAGGGGGGAATGTCCCCGGTGGGGGGGGGCACGAACACAGCGGCTATTGTTCCCCCGCGGGAGGGGGGACGCTGCCCCTCGAGGGGCCTCGTTAGGGGAAGAGATTCGTTAGACGCCGACGAGACACTCCGGCCGTGGATGGGGAGCGAGGGGCCGCGGGATGGACCCCCAGCCGAGGTGGGGGGTGCTGGATGCGGCCCCCCCACCCCACCCCGGACTCACCGTCTCGCCCTTCGGTCCCTGTTCGCCTTTGAAGCCCGCGATGCCGGGTTCTCCCTGGGGAGCGAGAGGGCAGTGAGGGACGAGGCCGCAGCGTCCCCATGGCTGTCCCCGTCCCCGGTCCCTTCCCCACGCCCTGGCCCCCATGCCTGTCTGTCTCCGACTTCTTGCTTGTCCCCATCTGCATCCCTGTCCCCACCCCTGTCCCCATCCTTGTCCCCATTCCCTCTCCAGTCCCCATCTTCATTCCCATCCCTCGTTCCTGCTCCCATCCTTGTCCCCAAGTCCACCCCCAACTTTTTCCCCACCCCATCCCTGTCCCCATCCTTGTCTCCTTTCCTGTGCCCATACTCGTCCCCGTCCCCACTCCTGTCCCCACGCCTGTCCCCATCCCCTTTCCTCTCCCCCACTCCTGTCCTCATTCCTGTCCCCCACGTCAACCCTATCCTTGTCCCCATGCCTGTCCCCATCGTCATCCTTGTCCCCATCCCCTACTCCATCCCAGTCATTTTACCTGTCCCCAACCCCATCCCTGTCCCCATCCCATCCTTGACCCATCCCTGTCCCCATCCTGTCCCCATTCCCATCCTGTCCCTGTCCTCATCCCATTCCCGTACCCATCCTATCCCTGTCCCCATCCCACCCTCATCCCATCCCCATCCCCATCCTATCCCTGTCCCCATCCCACCCTCATCCCATCCCAATCCTGTCCCCATCCTCATCCCATCCCCGTCCCCATCCTGTCCCTGTCCCCATCCCACCCTCATCCCATCCCAATCCTGTCCCCATCCTCATCCCATCCCCATCCCCATCCTGTCCCTGTCCCCATCCCATTCTCATCCCATTCCCGTCCCCATCCTGTCCCCATCCCCATCCCCATCCTGTCCCTGTCCCCATCCCATTCCCGTCCCCATCCTCATCCCATCCCCATCCCCATCCTGTCCCTGTCCCCATCCCATTCCCGTCCCCATCCTGTCCCTGTCCCCATCCCATCCTCATCCCATCCCCATCCTGTCCCTGTCCCCATCCCATTCCAGTACCCATCCTGTCCCTGTCCCCATCCCATCCTCATCCCATTCCTGTCCCCATCCCGTCCCCATCCCCATCCTGTCCCCGTCCCTCTCCCCATCCTGTCCCTGTCCCCATCCCATTCCCGACCCCATCCTGTCCCTGTCCCCATCCTGTCCCTGTCCCCATCCCATTCCCGACCCCATCCTGTCCCTGTCCCCATCCCGTCCCCATCCCCATCCTGTCCCCATCCCGTCCCCATCCCCATCCTGTCCCCGTCCCTGTCCCCATCCTGTCCCTGTCCCCATCCCATTCCCGACCCCATCCTCTCCCCGTCTCCATCCTGTCCCTGTCCCCATCCCATTCCCGACCCCATCCTCTCCCCGTCTCCATCCTGTCCCTGTCCCCATCCCGTCCCCATCCCCATCCTGTCCCCGTCCCTCTCCCCATCCTGTCCCTGTCCCCATCCTGTCCCTGTCCCCATCCCATTCCCGACCCCATCCTGTCCCTGTCCCCATCCCGTCCCCGTCCCCATCCTGTCCCCATCCTGTCCCCATCCCCATCCTGTCCCCATCCCTGTCCCCATCCTGTCCCTGTCCCCATCCCATTCCCGACCCCATCCTCTCCCCGTCTCCATCCCACCCTCATCCCGTCCCCATCCTCGTCCCCGTCCCCGGTGGCCCTTTTGGGGACCGGGACCGGGTGACCTGGGAGTGACCCAAGGGCGACTGGGGAGGGGACCCGCAAGGGGTTGGGGAATGGGGGCGTGGCCTGCGCCAGAACGGGCGGGGCGTGATGGAGAGTGGGTGGGGCAAGTTGCCAGTGGGCGGGGTGCGTGGGCAGTGAGCGGGGCCAGCTGGCAGTGGGTGGGGCCAGGGCCGCGGTCCCCCTCTCGGGGGCTCTCGGGGGGCTCTTACCGTCTGTCCCTTGGGTCCCAGCGGGCCGGTGGCACCCTGGGGTCCGGGCGGGCCGCGGGGGCCGGGGAAGCCTGGAGCGCCGGCGATGCCCGGGGCACCCTGCGGGCAGCCGGCCACCGTCGGGGGGGGCACGGCTCGGCCCCGTGTCCCCCGACACCCCCATGTCCCCTGTGTCCTCCCGCCTCCCTCAGCGTCCCCACCTGCATCCCCCAGTGTCCCGCATCTGCCAGCATCCTCACGGTCTCCCAGCATCTCGTGTCCCACAGTGTCCCCCAGCATCCCCCAGTGCCCTCCAGCATCCCCCCAGTGTCCCCCAGCACCCCCCCGTGTCCCCCAGCAACCCCTCAGTGTCCCTCAGCATCCCACATCCCCCAGCATCCCCAGTGTCCCCCAGCATGCCCACACCCCTCAGCGTCCCCATGTCCCACATGCGTCCCACAGCCCCCAGCATCCCCCAGCATCCTTGCATCCCTCCGCATCCCCATGCCCCCCAGCACCCCATGTTCCCCAGCATCCCCCAGTACCTCCCAGCATCCCCCAGCATCCCGCATCCTCCAATCCTCCCGCATCCCCGTGTCCCCCACAACCCCCAGGGTCCCCACGTGTCCCCAAATCCCAGCTCAGCCCTCAGCAGCCCCTCCTCCCTGCCCAGGACCAGACCCCTCCCGAGCCCTGACCCCCCCCAGCGGCTCAGGACACCCTGTCCCCGTCCTCATCCCCAGCCATACTCACCGCTGAGCCCTTCGCGCCGGGGATGCCATCAGTCCCTGGGTTACCCTAAAAGAAGACACCGCTGAGCCTGGCTCTGCTCCCCGTGCCTCAGTTTCCCCACCGCCAAGCAGAGGATGACCCCTTCCCCCCCCTCCCCGCTCGCAGGATCAACCCCATCCCCGTGGCTTCCAGACCAGGGGACACACAGGGACAAGCCACTGCAGGGGGGACACAGTGAGTGATGGCACTTACGGGGGCACCGGCAGGGCCAGGAGAGCCGGGGGTGCCAGATTCACCGCGGGGACCCTGGGCACCCTCGGGACCTCGTGCGCCGGTGGGACCAGCTTCACCCTGGAGGGAGGAAAGACGGGGTGAGGGGGGGGCAGCCGACGCTGTGCCTCAGTTTCCCCTGTTGGGAGCAGCCCCTTCCCCCTCACCTTCGAGCCGGGGGCACCGGGGAAGCCAGGGGCTCCGGCTGGGCCGACAGGTCCCTGGGGGGCAAGAAGAATGTGAGGGTCTGCCCAGGCTTTGGGGGGTCCCAGGGGACCCCGCTGTCCGCCACGGGGTGACACGGGGTCCGGCAGCTGAGGAAGGGGCCAAGCAGCTCTTTACTTACAGGGGGTCCAGCCGGGCCAGGGAGACCATCGTTGCCACGAGCACCCTGGGGAGAGACGGCGGCAGGAGTCACGGGGGGCACCGCGGGGGGACGGGGGACCCCCTCCCGCTGGCAGCCCTCTGCCACCGGGGTGCCACCGGGGACCCAGACGGCGTCACACTCACCGCAGCGCCGGAGGGGCCGGGACGTCCTCTCTCTCCGGGCAGCCCACGGGGACCCTGGGGGGGGGACACAGCGGCAGGTCGGGGTCTGTGCTGCCCGGCCCAGGGCTGGGGGGGGGTGGGCAACACCCCCCCCGCCCCGTGCCTCAGTTTCCCCCTTTCCCAGCCCAAAGACTCACCATGGGGCCAGGGGAGCCGTTCTCGCCAGGTGAGCCGGATTCGCCCTGCGGGGAAGGGCAAAGGGTGAGCCCCGGAGAGCAGCACCCCACCAGCCCCGACGCCACGGGGATGGTCGCCCCACCAGCCCCGACGCCACGGGGATGGTCGCCCCACCAGCCCTGATGCCGCAGGGATGGTCGCCCCACCAGCCCCAATGCCACGGGGATGGTCGCCCCACCAGCCCTGATGCCGCAGGGATGGTCGCCCCACCAGCCCCAATGCCACGGGGATGGTCGCCCCACCAGCCCTGATGCCGCAGGGATGGTCGCCCCACCAGCCCCAATGCCACGGGGATGGTCGCCCCACCAGCCCTGATGCCGCAGGGATGGTCGCCCCACCAGCCCCGATGCCACGGGGATGGTCGCCCCACCAGCCCCGATGCCACGGGGATGGTCGCCCCACCAGCCCTGATGCCGCAGGGATGGTCGCCCCACCAGCCCCAACACCATGGGGATGGTCGCCCCACCAGCCTTGACGCCACGGGGATGGTCGCCCAACACTGACCTTGGCTCCAGGAGCCCCTGCCTCTCCTTTGGCACCGTCCAATCCAGGGTAGCCCTGGGGACAAGAGATGGGGGGGGGGTGTCACCCTCTGTGCCACTGGGTGACAGGGACACTGGGGGGGGGAGCAGGGGGACACACACTTACCCGATGGCCTTTCACTCCGGGGAGACCGGGCGTCCCTGGGAAGCCACGAGCACCCTGCAAGTGAGCAGAGAGAAAGCGGGTTGGGGGCAAAGGGGGGACACGGGGGGTCTCCATCCCAGGGGGGCCGGATGCAGACTGGTGCTGCCTTACCTGGGGGCCAGGGGGGCCACGCTCGCCAGATTTGCCGGGTTTTCCTGTTTCACCCTGCAGGAAAATGAGATTCGGGGTGGGGGGGGGCAGGGGAAATAAACTCACCCTTTGGCCTCTGGCTGGGGCTACTACTGCAACGAGCTGCCCGTTCTCAGCCAGGGTTTGCCAGCCAGCGCCGGAGCGGCAAAGGACTCACGTCATCACCGGGTTTCCCAGGAGGTCCCGGTGGTCCCCGGGGACCCATCGGACCCTAAAGGGGACAGAGAGGCAGCGAGTGAGTGGGAGCTTGTGGGTGGCATGTTGCTGAGCCAGGGGGGTTGGGGGGGGGACACTCACAGCAGCGCCGGGCTCGCCAGGCTCGCCGGGGTTGCCTTGAAATCCTTGGGGACCCTGGAAGGGAGACGGTGGCATCGGCAGGGTGGCAGGGTGCTCACCCAGAGACCCCCGAGCCTGGTGGGGGGGTTGTACTTACAGGAGCGCCGGAGGGTCCGGGGGGGCCACGGGGTCCCATGGGGCCCTGGAGGGAGAGAGACAACAGGGTCATGGAGGGGGGGGAGGTGAGGCGGCCGCCCCCCCCCATCACCTGCCAAACCAGGGGTGTCCTCCCAAAATGGGGACGGTCCCCACAGTCGGTGACGCGGGGTCCCCCATGTCCCAAAACGAGACCCACCACCATGTGCCCCTGGGGTGCGTAGGGGTCTTGGGGGGGTCCCTGGACCCGGGGCGGGCGGGGGGGGCCCTTACCATGGGTCCCTGCATGACGCCCATCTGCGCGCCTCCAGCCTTCTCGTCGAAGCCGCCTGCCATCTGAGCTGCGAAGTTCTGCAAGGGGAAGGGGGCTGAGCATGCCGGCTGATCCAAAACCCCCTTGTTTCACCCCAAAGAAACCCGCAGATACTCACCCCACCAAGGCCGGGGGGGCCAGGAGGTCCAGGGGGGCCAGGGGGACCAGGATTTCCAGGGGTGCCGGGTTCTCCATCCCTGCCCCGGGGGCCGGGAGCACCCTGTGGGAGGGAGAAAAAGGGGGTTCATCCATGTGGTGAGCGTGACCGTTCTCTGCAGCACCCCACCAGTGCTGGCGGGGGGGCTTTGCTGGGGGTGGTGGGGCACGCTCTCACCTTTTCCCCCTTCTCACCACGGTCCCCTCGTTGTCCCTGCTCACCTGCCGGGCCCTGCGAGAGGAGGCGGGGGGGGGGGGTGTCAACTCTCCCCCGTGCCCCCCCCCATCCCCCCAACCCCCTCCCACAAATATTCCAGCAATGCGCCCGGAGAAACGCGCTCCCACCTGCGGTCCCGGAGGCCCTCGGGGTCCTACGACCTGTGGAAGAGGAGGGGGGGGGGAACACAAGGGTGGGGTGAGACGGGTGCAGGCGGGGACCCCCTCCAGACCACCCCGCAACAGCAGGGCCCCCCCATTTTGGGGGTCCCCCAGCGCCCGCCCTACACTTACATCTTTAATGTCACCGGGTTCGCCCTTCTGCCCCTGCAAGGCAAAGCATGGGGTGAGACAAGGGGGGCACCCCCAGACACCACCCCCCCCCAGATTTGTCCCCCCACCCACCCAGGCGACACCCCCCCCCGAGGTAATAAACCCCCCCAGGAGGTGACAAACCCCCCCTGGGAGGTGACAACCCCAGAGCCGCTCGCCCCATGCAGATGCCATGGGGTCCTGCCTTGAGGGCCCCCCCCCCTCCAATTTTGAGGGAAAACCCCAGGAAATTGGGACCGCGGGGTGGGGGGGGGACACACACACCAGCCTCACCTTGGGGCCAGGTTGCCCTGTTGGAAAAAACAAAGAAATAGAGAAATTAGAGTGGGATGGGCTGGGGGGGGGACATGAGGTGCCTCCATCCCCAGCCCGGGGGGTGATGATGATCCTGGGGGGGCTGTGGGGCCAAACCGGGGGGCACAGGAGCACAGGGGCTCCCCCGAAGCGAGGCGGCGGGGGGGGTGAAGCGGGGTTCAGCATGCGGGAGTGGGGCCGTGCGGTTTTGGGGGGGGCAGCTGGGCGGGTGCTCAACCCTTCACCACCCCCCAGAGGGGGCAGGGAAGGATTAAAAAAGGCAACTTTGGGGGTTTGGGGTCACGGCCCTTCCTGGGGGCCGGGGGGGCAGTGCTGTTAATCATTCTGGGTGAATTATCACAGTTTTGGGGATGGAAACCCCATTTGAATGTCCCTTTTGCTGGGATGCCTGGGGGGGGGGGTCCATGGCCACAGTGCCCCCCCCCCCAGCATCACCCCCTGTGCCCCAAACCCATCTGCTTTCAATGGATTTTATAAAAAAAACACCCCCAAACCCTCCAGGCTTTGAAGCCAGCTGCCATTTGGGGTAAAAAAAAAAAAGGATTTTTCCACCCTGGGATGATTTTTTTTTTTTTACCCCCCCCCGGGGGGGGGCAAGTTGCCTTTTCCCTGGGGCTCCCCATGGATGTTCCCCCCCACAAGCCCATCCATGGCCGGGTAATTTATTTATTAATGAAAGGAGGGGAATAAATAAATTACAACCGCTGGGTTGGTCAGTGGGACATATGGGGCAGCACTCTCCGAAGGGGATTTCGGGGCTGGGACAATCCCGCAGCTCCTCGCAGATGATCTCGTCGCAGAGAACGGTCCCCGTGTCGCACACGCAGATACGGCACGGCTCCGGCTTCCATACGTCCTTATCGCTATAGCTCTGCCCGTCCTGCAGGCAGCTGCCTGCTTCGGCTGTGGGGAGAAGGGCAGGTGGCGGGGGGGGGGGATACGGCAGGGAAATGGGGATAGCATCACACCCCCCCCTTCCCGGGAGAGGGGTCGAGGGTAGCAGGGGACTGCAGTCACCCATGACGGTGGCGGTGGCACTGCCACCATAGTCCATTATGGGGATGATACACCCGCACCCCCCCCCCCCAAGCCCCCCCATAGTTTGGGGGGAGGAGGAGGAGCGAAGCCCCCCCCAGGGGTCCCGGAGCAGCGGGGTGGTGGCTCAGCGAGGGGTTTTCCAGCCTGAAGCAGGGGGTCCACCCGTCCCGTCCCCATCGGGGTCCCCCCCCCAGGACCCCGACGGCACTCAGCGTCCCCCTGTCTTGGGGGCACTCAGTGTGTCCCCGCAGCCCCTGCACCTCCGGTGGGATGTGGACAGCGTCTCCGGTGTCCCCAGGGTCTCGGGGGGGGGGGGGGCCCTGGTGTCCCCAGGCTGCACCCCTGGGTGTCCCTGGGTGCCTGGGATGTGTCTCAGTGTCCCCAGGAGGTACCCCAGGGTCCCCAAGAGTGCCCAGGTGTCCCCAGGCTGCACCCCAGGGTCTCCGGAGGTGCCCCAGGGTCCCTGGGAAGTGTCCTGGTGTCCCAGGAGGTTCCCCAAGGTGGTCAGGAGGTGCCCCAGGGTCCGTGCTCCAGTATCCCTGGGATGTGCCCCGGTATCCCCTGGGATGTGCCCTGGTGGCCCCAGGGACCTTGGGATGTGCTGCGGTGGCCCCAGGAGGTGTCCCCAGTGTCGCCGGAATGTGCCCCAGGGTCCCCGGGATGTGACCCAGGATCCCCAGGAGATGCCCTGGTGTCCCCAGGGTCCCTAGGTTGTTCCCCAGTGTCCTCAGGCCAGCCCCCAGGGTCCCCAGGACGTACCCCAGGGCTGGACCTCAGTGTCTCCAGGCTGGACCCCCCAGTCCCCAGCTGCACCCTGTGTCCCTGACCGGACCCCACGTCCCCAGGCAGTACCCCCACCCCGTCCCCAGCTGCACTCCGTGTCCCTAACTGGACCCCCATGTCTCAGGCTGGACCCTACTGTCCCCAGGCTGCCCCCATGTCCCTGGGCTGCTCCCCACTACCCCAGGGGGTACCCCATGTCCCCAGGCTGTCCCCCACTGTCCCCCACCAGTACCCCAGTGTCCTTGCTGTGCCCCCTGCCCCAGCCCATGTCCCACACCCCAGGCTGTCCTGTCCCCCACTGTCCCCACACTGTAACCTGCTGTCCTCCAGCTGCACCCCGCTGTCCCCCATGGTCCTAATGCTGTGTCCCCCAACCCATCCCCGGCTGTCCCCCCGTGTCCCAGGTTGTCCCCTCAGTGTCCCACACTGCCCCTCTCCATCCCAGGCTGTCCTTCCCACTGTCCTTAAGCTTTCCCCATCATCCCACACTGTCCCCCCGTGTCCCATGGTGTCCCCCACTCTCCTTGTGCTATCCCCCAGTGTCCCACACTGTCCTCCAGTGTTCCTATGCTGTCCCCCACTCTCCTCGTGCCGTCTCCCAGCGTCCCCACGCTGTCCCCCAGTGTCCCCACGGTGCCCCCCACTCTCCTTGTGCTGCTCCCCAGTGTCCCATGCTGTCCCCCAGTGTCCCCTGGTGTTCCTAAGCTGTCCCCCACTCTCCTCGTGCTGTTCCCCAGTGTCCCCACGCTGTCCCACGCTGTCCCACGCTGTCCCCCGGTGTCCCCCCACTCTCCTCGTGCTGTCCCCCAGTGTCCCCACGCTGTCACACGCTGTCCCCCGGTGTCCCCCACTCTCCTTGTGCTGTCCCCCAGTGTCCCCCGGTGTTCCTACGCTGTCCCCCACTCTCCTCGTGCTGTCCCCCCAGTATCCCCACGCTGTCCCACGCTGTCCCACGCTGTCCCCCGGTGTCCCCCACTCTCCTCGTGCTGTCCCCCAGTGTCCCCACGCTGTCCCACACTGTCCCACGCTGTCCCCCGGTGCATCCCCCCCCCCAGCCTGTCCCCCCCCCTCCACTACCCTGAAACTTTCCCCCTCCCATCCCACCCCCTCCCCCTCCCCCCCACGCTGTCCCCCTCACTGCCACGCTGTCCCCCGTCCCCCACGCTGTCCCCCCCGCGCCCCCCCCCCCCACCGCCGCTCCCCCATTTCCCAGCGAACACCCCCCCCCCCCCCCCCAATATCCCGGAGCTCCGCTCGAAGCGGGGGGGGGGTCGTCGGTCGGGACCGTGTCGGGGGGGCGGGGGGGGTGTGTGTCGGTACTCACGGAGGTCTCGGTCCTGCGCGGCGACGGCGGCGAGGAAGAGGATGGCGAGGCCGGCGGCGAGGCGGAGCGGGCGGCGGCCGGGCATGGCGAGGTGGCGGAGCCCCTCACCGTGCGTCGGGCCGAGCAGTGCCCGCACCGCCCCGCCGCCGCGTATATGTCCCGGCGCGGCCCCCCCGGGCCCTGTAACCCGAGCCGGGCCGGCCCCCCCCGGCCCTCCTCCGGGACGGCACCGGCGGCCAGGGAGGGAGGGACGGGGCGGGAGGGACGGGGAGGGGGTGGGGGACGGGGCTGTGTGTGTGAGACACCCCCCCCCCCCCCCGGCACATCCCGGGAGTCCCGGGGGTGAGGCACCCCCCCCATTCCATCCCGTCCCGGGGGTCCCGGGGGTGAGGCACCCCCCCCATTCCATCCCGTCCCGGGGGTCCCGGGGGGGCTGAGACACCCCCCCCCATTCCATCCCGTCCCGGGGGTCCCGGGGGGGCTGAGACACCCCCACCCACCTTCTCATCCCATCCCGGGGGTCCCGGGGGGGCTGAGACACCCCCCCACCCACCTTCTCATCCCGTCCCGGGGGTCCCGGGGGGGCTGAGACACCCCCCCCCATTCCATCCTGTCCCGGGGGTCCCGGGGGTGAGGCACCCCCCCCATTCCATCCCGTCCCAGGGGTCCCGGGGGGCTGAGACACCCCCCCCCACCTTCTCATCCCGTCCCAGGGGTCGCAGGGGGGCTGAGACCCCCCCCCCCACCTTCTCATCCCGTCCCGGGGGTCCCGGGGGGGCTGAGACCCCCCCCCCCACCTTCTCATCCCGTCCCGGGGGTCCCGGGGGGGCTGAGACACCCCCCCCCACCTTCTCATCCCATCCCGGGGGTCGCAGGGTGGCTGAGACACCCCCCACCCACCTTCTCATCCCATCCCGGGGGTCCCAGGGAGTCTGATACACCCCCCCATCTCATCCCATCCCAGGGGACCCGGCAGGCGGAGACCCCCTCCCTTTCCAGAGCATCCTGGGGGGGGCCCACACACCTGAGACCCCCCCACCCATCCCACCCCAGGGACCTGACACCCCCACACCCCCTCCTCCCCTCCCAGTCCCATGCTGGGGATCCCAGGGAGACTGAGACACCCACCCCCCCATCCCGGGGGTCCTGGGGAGGCTGAACCCCCCCCATACACACAAAGGGGTGCCAAGCCCCTCGGGGGGATCTGCCCCCCCCCAGTCCCTGCCGCAGATCCCCCTCCCCTTCCTGGCCCCCCCAGTCCCTGCTCCAACCCGTACCCAGCTCCCCACAACCCCCCATCTCTGCCCCCCCCCCAGTCCTTTTGCCCCCCCATTTCTGCTTGATTCATAGCAGAAACAGGGGGTTCAAGGGGGGACACAAGCTACCGCCCCCCCCCCCCCCGTGCAGTGTAGCTCCCCCCCATCATTGCCTGGAACCGGGCCCAGGACCATCATCCCCCCCCCAAAACAGGGGGTGCAAGGGGGGGGCAGGACCCAGCCTGACCCCTTCAAAGCCCCCTTCCCCCCCCCCCAGACTTCCCCCCGCCCTCGGGAAGGGGTTCAGGAGGATGGGGGGGGTCCCTGCAGCCCGAGGCAGCAGTGGGGGGGCCACAGTGGGGCTTTGCAGTGGGGCTGGGGGGACACACACACATTTCCCAGCCCAGAGCTGAGCTCCAAAGCGGGGGGCTTGGCCCCCCCGCCACGTGCGCACCCCAGCTCTGCCTGGCCCCAGAGTGGGGGTGGGGGCCTGGGGATGGGCAAAGTGGCCTCCCCTGGCCGGTGACATCTGGGGTCCAGAGAAAATGGGGCGGGGGGGGGCACACATCGCACCCCTGGGCCACCCCCCCAAATGGGGAGGGTGTTGGGTGCAGTCAGGTGATGGTGGGGGCCTGCCCTGGCATTTAAAAGGGCTTTGGGGCTCCCCCCAGCAGCTCCAGCTGCTGAGTCCAGGCCCTGCTGGACCCCCCCATGCTCCCCACCCAGCAGCTGAAATCGGGGGGGGGGCCCCAAAAAGGGGGTCCCCAAAAAGGGGGTCCCCATCCACCTCCCTTCCACCCACCTCTCACAAATACCCCATGAAAATAAATGGGGGGGGGTGGGTTTGATGTTGGGGGTTCACAGATCTGGGGGGTCAATGCTTGGCGGGGGGGGGGGGGGGCTGGGGATGGGCATGGGGTGGTGGGTGCTGCCCCTGGTCGGGAAGGGGGTGGGATGGGGAAGGATGGAGCTGGGGAAGGACAGGACCAGGGAAGGATGAACCCGGGGGAGGGATGGAGCTGGGGAGGGGCAGGGATGGGTGGACAGACAGATGGACGGATGGATGGACGGACGGACGGACGGACACAGGGCGGGATGGACCTGGGGAAGGCTGGAGCTGGGGACGGCCAGCGCCGGAGGGTCGGCAGGCAGCCATGGGCGAGCCGGCCCCTCGCTCTGCAGCCACAGGCCATCTCTGCTGCAGCTGACACCCCCCCACCCCCCAGACCCTCCCCAGCCCCCCCAGAGCCTCCCCAGCCCCCCAGAGCCTCCCCAGCCGCCCCGCTGCCCCGGAGCCTCCCGGGAGGCCGCCGCGGACAAAGCCCGTGTGTTACCGGTGCTGCCGAGGGGCACCGGCAAACTCGGCCAAAAATAACTCCCCGGGCTGTTGCTGGGACGGCGGCAGCTCCAGCTGAACCCCCCCCCCCGCCAAAGGGAGCGAACCTGCCTCCCCCAAATCTGCTTTGCACCCCTCTTCCACCTCTGCAGCCCCAAAATGCTCTGCAGGTGATGGATGACCCCCCCCATTATTTCCTCCGTGCTCCTGCTCTGCTCCATGAATCCTCCCCCCCGCCCCGTGCCTCAGTTTCCCCAGCTGGTAAAGGGGAGCAAAGCCCGCTCACTGCTGCATCTTGGGGGGGGTGTTGGGGGGGGTCCCACCGCCGAGCAGGTGGAGGAGCCCGTGCTCGGCCCTTGGCGGCGGCCGGCTCTGGCTGGGGATCACACCCGGGAGCGGGGCCAGGACCTGGCTCTGGCCACCACTTTCCACTGGAAAACGGGGCTGGGAGTAAATAACAACGCGATGGCCGCCCCCCCCCCCCCGCCACCCCCCCCAGCCCTCTCCACCACCGTCACCGGCAGCTCCCCGGCACAGCAGAGCCCAGCGGAGGAGGGTGACGGATGGAGCATCCCTCCGTGCCCCGACTCCGGGTGAGGGGCACATTCCTCCAGGTCTCTGTCACCCCCCCCTCCCCGAAAAGCACCCAAAGGGGCCGGGGCTCCGCACGGTTCCCACCATCACCGGCAGCCACCAGATCTCCCGGCACGGATGGGTGTCGAGGCATCAGCCGGCTGGGGCAGGTGGCCCAAAATTGGGATTTTTTATTTTTATTTTTAACCCAAACCTCATCGCGTAGCTCTGATTCCGCCCCCCCCCCCAAAAAAAGAATCCCAGCCCGATCCTTTTGGGTTTTGTCCCCCCCCTTTTCCAAATCCCGTCCCTGGGCACTTTCCCGGTTTTCCCCGTTTCGGGCTCTGGAAAGGCGATCAGGGAATCGCAGGGAACCATCCAAGTCAGCTCAGGAATTCACCGTGGCGGCAGTGGAAGGAATGAGAGCGCCCGGCCTTAACTCTGCCCGCCCCGGGGGCTCTGCCGCCACCGTCACCACCGTCACCATCGTCACCATCAGTCACCGTCACCGGCATCGCCACCGCAAGGCCCGGGATGCCGTCAGGTGGGGATGTCCCTGCCCTGATGCTGCTACCCAAAAGGGATGTCCCCACCCTGGGGGTTTGTCCCCACCCTGGGGGTTTGTCCCCATCCTGGGCGTTTGTCCCCAACCTGATGCCACCCACCTGGGTGAACGTCCCCACCTTGACGGTGGGTGCTGGGGACACTGTCACCACCCTGATGACACCAGCCAGGATGTTCTTCCCAGCCCGATGCCACCCACCCTGCCTCGATGGCACCAGCCAGGGGCACTGTCCCTTCCCTGATGCCACCAGCCAGGACATTGTCCCCATCTGCTCTCCCTGTCCAGGGGGATTGTCCCCACCTTGATGCCACCAGCAAGGGCAAATGTCCCCAGCTTGATGCCACCAGCTGAGGAGACTGTCCATGCCTGATGCCACCAGCCAGGAGCATCACCCGTCCCCATTCCACCGGCATCACTTGGATTTGGGACCGGACTATTTCCAGGTGAACAAAGCCTCATCCCTCCCCCCACCCCACATGGAGACTTTTACCCAAAACCCCCCAAATCCCCCCCAGATCCCTTCACCCCACTTGGAACCCCCCAAACAGCCACTTCTCCCCCCCCCAAAAAAACCCCAATTTTGCTTTTAATTTTTCAAACAAGAACTTGGGGCTTAAAACCACCCAGGGAGGGGATGGGGAAATTCAGACACCAGGCCCTGTTTTGCCCCATTTCAGCCCCATTTCAGCCCCGTTTCTCCCCATTTTTTTGAGATCCTCCCAAATACCCTCAATCCCATAAAAATAGCCTCAAAACAGAAGGACTTCCTCACCCACCAGCCCTGACACCCGCTCGGCTGTTTGCTTTACGGGGCAGGCAGGGATGACACACCCCCCCCCCCCTTATTTTTTTCTTTAAAAAGAGTGTTTTTCAGTAAAAGGGGAAAAAAATTTTAAAATGCCATTTTTCGATGCTGGCACCTCCCATTAACCTCAGACCTCCCCCCAAATATTTCCCCTGGCCGGCATGGGAACAGGGAGCAGAAAGGAGCTTTGTCCCCCCTGGCTGCGGCTGCATGGCCAGAAAAAGGACTTTTTTTTTTTTTTCTTCCCCCTCCTCACTTGTTGCTATTTAATTTTATATTTTTGATAATATATATTTATGATATAATTTATATATCAGGGTGGATGCAGCAGGGCGGGGGGGGGGTGATGCTCAGCTCCTCCAAAAATGGAGTTTGAACCCCAAGCTGGTTTTGTGGGGGGGACACCCAACATCCCACCAGCGGCCCTATTTTGGGTGAATTCGCTCCCAAAAAAGCTGGGTTTGGGGACACCCAGGACCGGACAACATGACCCCCCGCAAGCTTCCAACCACCTTTAGGCTCAACAAACCCCCAGGACCCCCCCCCCAGGACCCCCAATTCACTCCCATTCCTTTCTCCAGCTGGGAATCCACCCCCAGCTCCTTTCCCAGCTGATCTGGATTCACTCAAAGCTCCAAAAAAGGCCTTTTCCCCCCTTTTTTTTTTTGGGGGGGGGTTAGCACACACAGCCCCTTTGTCCACTGTGTCCCCCCCCGCCCCCCCAAGGGGCTCTTCTGCCCTCGGCCCCCGATGGAAAGGTGGGCAGGGGGCCCCGGGGAAGGGGGGGAGACGCCGGCATTTTTGTGAGATGATGTCAAATAATTCGCCCTCGCTCAGGCCCCCCGAACCCGGCCTCTTCCTCCTCCTCCTCCTCCTCCTCCTCCTCCTCCTCGCGGAGGTCGGGATGAAAAGGCGACTCTTTGGGGAAGGTAGAGCCGCACAAAGAGCCCCTTTGAGCTCGGAGCCGCCTCGGGGGGGGGTCGAGGGCGATCCTGGTGATTTGGGGTTGGGTTTTGGGGGGGGGGGGAGGGGGGTTCACACCCTCGTGCCCCACATCTGGGGAAGGGCTGCGGGGGGGGGGGGGGGCAGCATAAAGTCTGGGGGTCTGGCGCGTTCCGCCTAAGGGGAAGCTGCGCCCTAAAAATGGGGAGGTTTGCCCCAAGGTTTGGGATGAGCACCCCAAATCGCAGCCCTCCAGCTCCCCCTTTTAGGAGGCATCAGCGCCCGCCCCCCCCCCAAAAAATGTTTGGAGCAGCCCAAGAAAAAGGGGGTGAAGCGAACCCCCACCCCAGGCACAACCGTCGTATGAGACATCAGAGAATCCCCAGGGCAAAACCAGCTTCAGGGCTGGGAAAACCCCCCGACATCGGGGTATCGGCAGCCCCAAAACCCTTCCTGGGCTGGGGGGGGTGGCTTCTACCCACCCCCAACCCAAAAAAGAGGGCACAAAGCTGCAGGCGCCAGTGCCAGGGCTGGGGGGGGGGGGGGGGCAGGGGGCACTGGCAGGCGCGCGCCCCTGCTAATGAGAGCTGTGATTATCCCAAATTAATGAGGGCTGGAAAGAGGCCGGCGACGTTTGCGGGGCTGGGGGGAGGTTTCGAGGTGTCGCGGGGGGTCGGCGGGGCCGGATAAAACCATCCTGGCGCGGGAACGGCCGCTGCCCCTCGGCTTTGGGGCCAAACCCTGGCAGTTTGGGACAGGTGATGCAAAAAGTGCTGGTTTTACTAGTCTAATGACAGATGCAGCCTCGATGCTCTTTATTAGCGTGAAAATAAAAAGGGGGGGCGTTGGGGGGATATCACCTGCTGCCCCGTCACCCCGTGCTGGGGATGCTCTGCCACCGCCATCCCCACCTGTCCCCATCCCTGTCCCCCGACACTGGGGCCAAGCGCCCTAAAAAAGGCAGAATAAAGGAGAAACCCCGAATTTTGGGGGTTCAGGGTCCCCGAAGGCAGACCCCAACAGCGGCAGCAGCCATGGGGGTAGGATCCGTCCCCGGAGGGGAACGGCGGGTGTTTCGGGAGCTATAAATACCTCCCGGCCGCCGCCGCCGCCCGCTTGAGGTTAAATAAACCGCCAGAAATAGAAACCCCGATTCCGGCCCCAGTTATCTCCCGTTCCGCCGGATCCAGCCCCAGGGGTCCGACCCATCACTGAGCCTGTCACCCCCTGCCCCAAATCACCCACCTGAACGCCCCCCCCCGGTCGGTGCTTGGTGCTGTATCCCTAGAGGGGGTGAAGGGGCTGGTTTGGGGGGGGCTGGCTGAGATATGAGGTCACCGGCTGCCGGGACAGGGAACACATCCCCAACCTCCACCTCCTGGGGACCCCCCCAGCTGCTCAGAGCACCCCAAAGCCCATCCCTGCTGCAACACCCCCCCCTTATCCATCCCAAACCCAAAAGCATCCATCCCAAGCCCAAAAGGTGATCCCCAAAAGGCACCCCAAATCCAGGCAGGACTGAGTGCTGTCGAGGTACAGCCTCCAGCTCTGGGATCAGGGACACCCCAGCACCCCCCAAAACCACTCCAGCTCCTAACCCCAAGGCACAGGAGGGGGTTTCACCTCCTTTTTGCCTGCCGGAGCAAGGAGGAGGGGAAATAGTGAAGGATTCAGCATCCTTTGATGCCGGGTGCCCCCCCCAAAGGCTACCTATTTGGGGTGGCAGGGAGCCAGGGCCCCAAGCACTGCCCCGCGGCGTCCTCCAGCCGGCACAAAGCCGCCCTCTGTGTCCCCAGCCGGAGGATGCCGGAAAAAAAAAGGAAAGAAAAAAAAAATTAAATAAATCAGGAAAAAAAAAAAAAAACCCAACCCTAAAAGCAACTTTTCTTACGGGGGCCGGCTCGAGGGTCCCGCGGCTTGAACGGAGACCGGGCTCGGGGTGGGATGGGGCTGCAGGGGGGGGTTGGGGGTTTTGGGGGGGTTTTTTTTGGAAAGGGAGCGGAAAAAAAGCAGCAGGGTCGCGAGGCCTAATGAGGCGCCGGGGATGGAGGGATTAGTGGGGTGTGGGGGGGGGATTTGTGGGGGGACCCTGTCTGGGCAGCGGGGGGGCAGCGGGGGGCCAGGCCTGGGCAGGGCCCGTCGTTAGGAGAAATTATGATCAGGAGTGTCATGGAGTGTGCAGTCTTCCCCCCCCACACCCCCGACTTGTCCAATTTGGGGACCAAACATTGCACCAGGGTGGCATTTGGGGGGGGGGGGCAGTGACATCTAGAGGGACGGTGTCCCTGGTTCCCCCCACCCCAGCTGCTGGCAGCTGGGGGGCAAGAGGGGAAACTGAGTCACGTCTCGCCCCACCCCGCAGTGGGGCCGGGGTTCTCCGGGCTGAGCCGGCATCGCTGGCCGGGCCGAATCCTGCATCCTGCGTGGCTCTGAGCTGTGCGGTCCCCAGCTGTGGCAGAGGGGGGGGATTCAGGGATCCCAGGCTGCTAGGGATGGGGGGGGGGGGAGAGTCCCAAATCTCCCCCCAAAGTGAATCCAGCACCCCAGGAAATCAAAGATGGGGGGAACAAGAGGGAGGTTGGGATTAACCCACTGCCAGGTCGCTACATGCCAAGAATTGGACCCAAAGCAGAGTCACCCTCTCCCAAGCCATGAGCAACCCCCACATTGGGGTGGGGAGACCCCAAAAGCACCCAGAGCTCAGATGGCAACTCCTCCCCAGCCATTTTTGGGGGTCATGGTCCAACACACCCCCAAGGGCATCTGCCCCGGCTTTGGGGGCATCTACCCCTGGTTTCAGGGGACAAGGGGCCATGGCCCAGGGATGCCCCCCCCCCCCCCCCCCCCCGCCATCCACCCCGGCACAAGGGCGTCTGTGTCCACACACGCCGTAAATCTGGGACTCAGCTTTATAGGAGCTCGCCTAATTATTTCGCCGGAGCGCCGGCAGCGAGGCGGCCGGGCTGGACAAAGTTTACCCAACAATGCGGATGCCAATCGCAACACGCGGCCGCTCGCTGCAGCCCACAAAGGGCATTTTTGTCCCAAACAGCTTTTTTTTTTTTTTTTTTTCCTCCTTTTTTTTTTTTTCATAGCAGCCGTGATGGATTCAGCATTGAGGGGGTGGGAGATGAACCGATGCTTGTCACCTTCTGTGCCCGGGCAGGCTTGGAGGAGGGGGGGATGCGCTTTGCCGATGGGATCTGGGGCAATGGGTTGCGGTGGAATGCCTGGGGTGGCTTGATGAGGATCTCCTGGGGATGGGAAGACCTCGGGGACGCACGGCACGCGCCATCCACACTTGAGCATCAAGACTCCCAGCAGTGCCTCCTCCCTGGTCCCTCAACCACCGGTACGGACACTGAGCTGCTCCAGGCATGGCCGCTGGACAGATGGTTGCACCCAACCGTCCCCATGAGGGACCTCCTGGTGTCAGGACCTCCAGTCTGGGTCCTGCCCTTTGCTCAAGGGACTTGGGTCGGCAGACCCCAAAACTGCTGCAGCCAGAGCTTAGTATTTGGCTGGATGCTTCACCCATGGGCTAACCCACGGTGAAAACGCAACAGAAAGGAGACCAGATCCACTGCAGCTCCGAAAGCCAGACCTCCTCCATCATCATCAGTGGTTAGAGGTGCTGGGAGGAACCCCATGGCTCAGGGACCCATCTTCCATGGAGAGAAGCTCCTCCACCCAGGAAGGCAAGGATTAGGCTAGGAAGCCCGGAGAGAGGTGGCCCAATGGACAGAGAGAAGGTCCTGGCCCTTCCTCACTCTACACCAATCATCTATTTACACACTAAATTCAAGAGGAAGCCAGAAGTTCTCCATCGAGGCATTGTATCGAGATGACCCCAATGGTCTCTTGGCAATGGGCTCGCTCCCCTGTTTGAATCCACCCGGTCCAGGTCAATATTGGAGCTGCTCAGTGCCGGCCGAAGGCAACGCTGGAACCTGCTGCGGAAACCAGCGGGGCCGGTGTGGGGTCCGGGGACATCCCGCCAAGCCCGGCTGCAGAGGGGAGCTGGGAAAAAGGGACAACCGTGAATTTTCAGCAGATGTGACTCTTGTTTTCCTCCTTTTGGGAACCCAGAAGGACACCTAGAGCCCGAGGGAAGGATGGAGAAGGGTCCCAGGGGCAGAAGCGACCACCTCACCTGCAGGAGAAAAGAAACAAACCCGGTTCTTTCCAGCAGTAATCTGCAAAGGTTTTTGGCCGGTGCATTTGCAGAGGCACAACCACGCTCTCACGTGGAAGCGGTTCAGGGAGCGTCGCTCCGAAACGCCGCTGCAGTGAGCAGCAGCATCCGGAGAAGCACCGGCTCTCCGTCCCGCACTGCTGCTCCGTGCATCCACCCCGATACCCACAAGGTTTTGCAAGAAGCCCCCACCAAACCCCCTCTTCGGGGGGAGACGGAGGCCCTGGGGAGATGCAAATCACGCCATAGGGGCTTCTGGAGGCATCCGAGCTATAAAAGCTCGTTAGCACATAGAGTAGGGCAGGTAATTCCCGACTTCTAGGCACAGCTTTGGGAGCAGATGAATGGAGCATTGAGCCCTGGGGTGGGAGACAGCGACGTGAGTATTTACAGAAACCACGTGTGTGTTTGTGAGGAATGTCAGAGACGCTAATAACTGGCTCTTTGGAAATATCGGGCAAAAATCTTGCTCATGTCTAGGAATAAGGATACAGGAAGGAGGAAAAAGTCAATATGACCTGAAAATCCCCAGACTGGGACGACCAGGCAGGCTGGGCAATATGATTTATTCTATTAATAAGCCAGAAAGAAGGGCAGGAATAAATGCTGAATGCATTTTTGGTAGCCGCAGAGGGCTGGGAGCCGCACGGCCAGGGAGGAGGTGTGAGCCTCTTCAGGGTCCCAGCACAGGCGAGGCACAAGCCGCCTTTGACAGGGCCATTTTCTCCCTGGCTTTTCTGGGAGCCGGGAGCCAAGGAAAACATGGGACTTGTTGATTTTGTTCCTGGGACATTGTAAGGGGCTCTTTCAGCCCAGAACTACTGTTCAGAGCAGGGTGGCGGGGGCTGGAAGCTCCTTCCCAGGGGTGGGAAGGGACAAAGCCCTAAAGCAGGTTACTGGGACAGGATCCCCGTTCCCAACTAACCGCCTCCAGCTCCAGGAAGGAGCAAAATCAAGGGCGATAACACCCAGCGCACAACTGTAAAGGCCTTTTAACTCCAGCTCACAGCAGCTCTGGCTCCTTCCTCCATCAAATTGGGCTAAAAGACCTCCACACTGGGAGTGCCTGAGCCTGCTGAGAGTGATTTATTTTAACTAGAGGGTGAATTACACAAAATAGCCTTCCCTGAGCAAGGGCTGCTCACTAACAGCGACGCTCCAGCTCCTGGTGCAGGGATGCACCTCACAGCTCGTTTTATTTAACAGGGAATCATGACAGGCGCACAAAAAAAAGAAAAGATACCTTACTTTTTTTTTCCTCAGATCTTTACTTGCAGTAAAAGATAGAAAAAGGTAGTAAATGAACTTGGTATAAAACACACAGAGGGGAGAGAGAGGGGGTACAAACCAGCCTACAAAGAACACAACCTGGTGGGAGCAAGGGGTGCAAGGGAGAAATTTTGTACAAAACTACTGCTTACAGGTAGAGAAAAATGTATAAAATATCCCTCCCTATCTAGAGACAAAAATACAAAAGTGGACATTATTTCATTCTTTACTTATACTTAAAAAGGTTATGTACACGAGAGAAAAGAAGCAGGTTCAGCGGCTTGGGAAGCTTGTCAAACACTTGCCGCTTCCTCCCACATCGCACTTGAGAATAAATTAAAACAGTTGAAAGCATCAGCACAGCCCCATCCAAGACCATCCGGGGAGCCCAGAGGAGCGAGGCGCTGGGGACAAAATGTTCAGAAGCATCAGGGCATCCCCAAAAATCCCATTTTTGGAAGGGTTTAAGTGCTTCTGAATATTTTACTTCTTCCCCCATGAGAGATGGGGATGCAGCTCGTCCTCAAGGCTCCTGGGAGTCGCACGCTGAATGTACTCGCAGATACCTTTGGAAGCACTTCTCGAGTTGACTACGGTGCCTGCCTTCAATGCAACCTTTGACCTTGCGTCAGCCTTTATCCCCAGGCAAAACATGTGCAAAATATCACGGAGAGAGAGGAGCGATTCATTCCGCTCAGCTGGGGCCCTCCGCACAAGGACAAAGGTGGCAAGAAGCCGCGGCCCCAGCTCCTGCGAGGAGGCAAAGCCAGGGCAGGAAAAAAAAAAAAAAAATAACAACAAAAAAAACCAACAAACCCAACGCACACGCAGACTTTGTTCTTTGTCACTCTGGAAAAAAATGTTTGGAAATATATACAAAACAATTCGATGGCGCATCAGCTCTACTCTACAGTTTTGTACCTGAATTTCCGTAAACGGTTGATGCTAAAGAACTGGGAGACCAATTCCTGGGGAAGAAAAATGACTCTGCAAAAGTGGCGTTTAACAAACAAGTTACTTTCAGAGATCCCCCAGCTCCTCCGCGCCAGCCTCGAGGGACGCCCGACCTGCTTCCAGCCCCCTGCCCAGCTCTCCGAAGCCCACAGCCAGGCTGTCCTGAGAACCGAGCGTGCCAGGTTATAATCTTAGGATAGGTGACCAGGGACAGAGTTTGTGATGGGTGAGAAAACGCTGGCTTTGAGGACAGAGGGGTGATAATACAGGAGTAGAGGACACATCAAAAACATTCCTCTACAAGCAAACCCTCCCTACATCCACCCCCAAATAGGCCACTCAACTTACAGCTCTCCCAGTGCGCAGAGCATCCAGAACCATGTAAGTGCCTTCCCCTCCCCTGAAATCCAGCCTCCCCACCCTGCATCACGCCATCAGCTCAGCAAAGCTGGCAGCAAGAGCTGCAAAAAGCAGAAAAATAAAAAGTTCCTTGAATGTCCAAAGCTGCCCCCTCAAGTCTCAGCACCTGAAATTGCTTGTAAAAATAGGTCTTGAAATACAAAAAAAAAAAAGAGGAAAAAAAAAAGGCAAGTGTGCTTCTGAACATTTCTATTGCGCATTGGTCCATGAATGGTGTTTATCAAAAATATGATACAGAGTTCGTTTGCTGTGTCTTTGACTGAAGCCCTGGGCAGGTCCACGCCTGCCACGGCTCAGGCTGCTGAGCAGGGCAAATCTGGGCACTTCTGATACAATCTTGCAAGGAAGCGGCTTTTGGCGCAACGTCATCATAACAGCTTGCGATGAAGGATTTCCCAGGCCATTCGCTTTCGGAAATAGGGCATGTGTTGCTTTGGGTGGGGGGAAAGAGAGAGAGGAGAGAGAAAACATACATCAGCATGTCTTTCACTGCTGGACCACGCATTGAGCAGCCGTTCTCCCGGGTGCAGCTTTTTAAGTGGTGCCTTTCTTGGGGGAAAATTTACTTTCTGATTATTGAAAACAGGACAGCAGATGAGATCTAGGTAATAATGTAACTCTGACAATATTCTCTAATAATTAGAAGTAAAATATTCACGCATGGGATATTCCATGGAGGCCGACAACGTTAACTAACACTGAAGTTCCCTAGGATTCCGGCCACAACACCCCACTTTCATTACCATTGTGAGTGGGTCCCATTATGGGTTTGTGAACTTTCCCCAGCTGCATTGGTGACATGCCCCATGGATTTGTGTACAACAGCATGGATTTGGGTACAACAAAAGACCCAAGGATGGCTTTAGAGGAACAAATTTGCTCCAGTGCCTTGTGTCAGCTCTACTCCAAGGAGCAGCAGTACAGTCCCCACGCACACTGGGGGCACTTTAAACGCACAGAGAAGGAAGCAAAGGGCATTTGGAAAAATCAGAATATGCACAAGTAAGTGCCACGTGCCCATCTCTCCCCAAGAAAAGGGGCATGCCAGGGTGGGGTTTACCTGAGTGAAGTTGATGGGCTTGTCTTTGGTAATGCAGTCAGCGTATTTGCAGGCAAACATCCCGCAGTCGCTGCCATTCATCTGCTGCGGGATCTCCTTTAATGGAAGTACACAAAACCAAATGTCATTTCCAGAGGAGCCAGCCCCCACACGCTTGCTTCTAAGGATGAACAGCTCCAAGTGAAGGACCTCTCTCAAATGAATCCTGACAAGGCAGGTCTGCATGCATGGGCGAATGCCAGTGTGAGCAAGGGGAGATGAAGAAAAGAGGGTGGGCAGCAGGAATCAAGGTGGCACTGGGGCACTCCTGGCTCAATAAAGCCTCCCTACTTCCATGTAGGGCTGGCTGAGAATCTGCAGTAAAGCAGCCTGCCACTGAAGATCTGGGATTTGTTCACCCCCTAGAGTCACCACGAGAACGTGTCCGGTGCTTCTGGCTCAAGAACAAACGCGAGGACCAAGAGACCCCTTCTCCAAACCTCTGACTGCACAAACCTACCTGACTCTTCTTACTCAGCAACGACCAGCCATTAGTGTCGAACTCTTTCCTTTTCTTGTCAAGACTTTCCTGTTTTAAGTATTGCCTGTAGGAATAAGAGAACAAAGAAAGCTTACTTAGAGGAACAGGGGAAACCAGCCAGTACACTATATGTCAGTTTACCTAAGATGTCCTCTGCCATGTTTGCAGAATTAATGCAAAATTGAAGTCCAATATTTTTGTCTCAGTATTGGCCATTTTAAAAAGGGCTCTATAGACCTGGGCTTTGAGGCGTTCAAAAGAAGGACCAAGCAGAACTTAAAAACTCATCCAAGAAAACTACCTGCCAAGCAGAGAGTCAAAACCACAAATAAACCAGTGAGAACAAATCTAATTCATCAGCGAGTGACTCATGGCAGAGAAAAGCTCTGCAGCCACAGGGCTGCCTCAAAAGGCTCCTGCAAGCAGAGCGTTATACTTGAGGGGAGACTGGGGAGCTGAACTCCGTCTCCAACGGTGTCCTGTGAACTGGTGCCTCTGGTGTTTTGTGGACCTTACCTAACATGAAGATAGACAGGAGCAAATTTGTCACAACCTTAAAATCATCCCAGCAGCTCTGGAACAACCACCCTGTGTGTAAAGCGTCAAAAACACCACCACGAAGCTCCTCTCCAGGCTGGTGGTGGGTTCAGCTTCCTGGCGGATGTTCTCCTGGAGCTCTTCTCCCAGGTTTCCCTTCCACTCCCAATTTGATTTCTTCTTACCACAGCAGAAGACAGATGGCAAGTGCTTTCAAGGAGAGGCAAACTAGGGAAGATGACCTGATTTTTCTCAGATAAGGTCCAAGGCTTGGGGATGGAGGGGAGGCAGCCCTGGGAAAAGCCACACCAGTCCTCCCTGAGATGCTTTTATAGGGATCGAGTCAAGCAGGGAGCAAAAGTGGGAGAAGGAGCCAGCCGTGGCGGGGGTGGGATGTCAAATACCTTTCACAAGCCTTCAGCAGAGGGAGAAGAGCCGCAGAGCCAGTCCCATTCCAGTTCCTAGAACTGGAGAACAAGGAAAGCTCAGGGGTACTGGCCCATCTCCTCTGCCCAAAGAATCTTCCACCAGTTTGGCCTAAATTATACCACTGGAAGAATAGAAAATTAGGGTTTTTTTCCTGCCTCCTTGAAAAAGTTTAGAAACTCTACCAAGACCATGCCCAAAGCATGCCCAAGCAACTGCCAGGCATTCTGCTTTGCAGACATGAACACCCTGAATCATTCCCTTCACTGAGAAGTATGGAAAGGGAGCTCAGGAAGGACACAGACATAAAGGTAGACTTAATGGCCCTAAAGAAGCCCCTCTCTGTTGGCTGCCAACATCATTAAGTGACACTCAGCTTTACAGACACCTTCTGCTCATCTTGGTTACCAAAAGGACTGGGAAGATCTACAGAAACCATCTCCTGCACATTTGGTATCTTCTCAAAACAGCCTGAGGAGCCTTCTCACTGTCACGGCTGTGATCAGAAAGTTTGGAAAGGAAAAGCAAGGGATTAGATGCTGCTGGCTCGAAGGGAGGGGTCAAGAGAGCATCTGGCGCAGAGAGGGAGGCGGGTTTGGCCGCCAACGCGGGGAGATGTGCCATCTTTCGGAAATCTGATCCACAAAGACTTGGCTAAATCGCATCTTGCTGTTAGTAAACGCCGAAACGCGATGGGAGAAGGGGGTGATGCAACCCGCAGACAAGACCAAAAGACGTAGGGTCACACTTGGTGTCTTGGTGCCAGTCAGAACTTTTCTCTGTCATAACTTTAAAAAACTGTTCAAAGAAAACTCTCCTGGGCTGAGGAGTCCCTGAAACACCCAGGGGCCGCTGAACCAAGTACTCAGAGTGGCAGCAGAACCACCCAGCTGCCTCTGGACATGGAGACAGCCCCATCCTAGCGACTGAATCCCTAGAAAGCAGCCAGAAATAGGTTTTGCTGGATTTAAGAGTGTCGAGGAGGGAAGTCTCCCTCCTGGCAGTCCCCCGAGACCAGATCAGGTCCAGACAAGCATTTTC
This sequence comes from Gypaetus barbatus, assembly GCA_028022735.1. Classification (NCBI taxonomy): domain Eukaryota; kingdom Metazoa; phylum Chordata; class Aves; order Accipitriformes; family Accipitridae; genus Gypaetus; species Gypaetus barbatus. Next base: position 1,003,860 of record CM051547.1, on the reverse strand, counting down.
TATCAGCCTTCATTAGCTGGACACACACTCCCAGCCCAGTTCCCCAGCACAGGGTCTGCTGGCTGCCAGCAACTGCTGTAATTGCTCTTGGGAAGCTCTCTGCTTGGCTGCTTTGACTCGGCTGCAGTTTGGACAAGACAAGATCAGCAGGGGGTAAATCTCAGGAAAAAAAAAACAAAAAAAAAACCCCTTTCACTGAGCATGAGAAGTCTCCATATCTCATCTCCAAAAATAAAACCTAATGGATGGATGAAGAAACTCCTTGCAACAAGTTCAAAATAAGGGTGAACTGACCCTCCAGCACGGTGGCTGGAAGAAGGGAGTAGACTATCTGCATCACAATACAAACACGGTGAAAACATTAATTAATTAACAGCCTCATTTCAATTGCAATAAAAAAAAAAAATCCTGGCAATTACTGCCTACTACAGAACCTACTTGAATCCTCAGCTAAAAAAAGAGCAGCAGCACACGGCCCACTCTGTTCTGCACATTAGAGACAGGGAGTGAGGCTGTGCAGATAATAAAAGGATGCATCACACGAGGAACCGCGACGAGCTTCCAAGCAACGTCTCCGCGTGGACCAGGTCTGCACATATGGAGCGGGGGTGGAGAGAGGATCCGAGTGCGAGACTCGTCTGGCAGACAGGGAAGAAACCAGTGAAGTTTAAATGGTGCTGGAGATTCAGCAAATAAAGCAATGAGGTGGCTTCAGCACATCCAGTTTTATCTGCAACTACCACAAGCCACAGCTGCAATGCCGACACATGCACAGCAGCCAGGAAATTCTGAGTTGTCTTCTAGAAGAGCGAGGAAATAACCCACTATGCACAGTTCACATCAACTGTGACCATCACCTGTGTGGTTTCCTAAAAGCAACCTCCAGCAATCTAGCCTGCACACAGAGATCAGTGAACATCAGACACATCATGTAAGAAATACAGCACCGGTCCTGCCTAGGAAACAGCCTGAACCACCTTTTTAGGAGGGGACTGAAAGAAAATGCCTTGACTTCAAATCACAAGACAACTTTGGGAGGCAGAACTTATTTAATGAACTTTGTCAGGACCTCGAGGAGAAAAAGCTTGACACAGAATTTTTAAGCAGAATTACAAGCCAAATCAAAACCCAACATGTCTGAGATGCCCCATCAAATACTGCAGGCTCTTAATCTCATTTTCCTAAATCTGAAAATGAATTTTTGCCCTCTACAGGGCTTACACACACACACAAAAACCTGACCAGGTGCCTTAGGGAATTGTTGAAATCAACTCCACAGCATACTGCCAAATGTCCAAGAGCCTTGAAGTAAAGGGCATGTAAAGGTAAGCATTTCAAGCGCTGCTGCTAGCAGGCGATAAGAAGATTTCACAGGCACAAGTCACTTTGTGCTCTCTATCCCCTAAGATTTCCTCCAGCCTTGGTACACTAGAATCAAGTTTTTAACTAATTTAAACAGGCTGGTTTATGTCTGCTCCAAAACACAGACCCTTCCAGCTGAGCTGAGATACCGAGCACTGTGTTTCCCAAGCAGAAACCCCAAAAAACAGGGCAGCTTTCTTAAAATCCTCTCCAGGTCTCACACCCAAGTTGCGTGAAAGCCCAGATGCTGAAACAAAGCACGGCAGCCACCAAACCATGAATATCTGCGGTCCCTACTCATTCCTAGTCTGGCCAAGTGGCCCTTGTATTTAATCAGTTACCTTCCCTGTGCCTCAGTTTCCCTCCTCTGTAAAGTCTGGCTAATGGTACAACACTCACCACCTTTAGGAAGCTCTAAAGATTGAAAGCATGAAAGGGTCACTAACCATGAATAGGACCTCCGTCCCTTCTTCCCGGTGTGATCCTCCCACTGCATTCAACCAATAAAAGCCTCCTAAAAGGAAACAGAGGGAAAACAATTATGTCCAGGGCAACAGTGACCTGAAATCCCGGCTCTCTACCACTCACCCTGCGTGGCCGAAGCACTTTGTATCCTCTGGTACTCTCTACCACCAGTTTGGGGACCTGCTTCCTCGCCCCAGACCCCTAAACGAACCACGGGCAGGACTCCTGCGTCCCCCTCTCACCTCCCAGGTGCTTCATTTCACCAGACATCCATGCCTTCTTCCTTGGAATCAAAGAAATTCAGGCTGAAAGGAACTGATTTCACCCAGACCATCCCTGCCCTAAGGCAGGCCAGCTCTGCTTGCACTGTTCTTGAACAGAGACAGAAGCCACACTGTGAAGCTAAGAGATGCTGCCCTGAGCCATTTCCAAAGATTTTATACTCTTCCTTTCCCTTTCCTCCCGTTAGGCCAACATAACAGAACAGTGTGGAAAAGGGAAACAGCTATTTTTACAGTTATTTAAATGAACTCAGTGAACACAGACTGCAAAGCACCTGAACTGGAAAACAAAGGTGCTAAACGGACTGGAAATGGCATTTGTCTGCTGTCTGTCTTTATCATTATTCACATTCCTTGACTGAATGAGTGACGCCTCCACTGACATACTCAATCTCATGCCAGAAGACTCAGGATCAGATTCCCAAGTCAGCGTCGGAGCGAAGCTGAGACAAGAAACAGAACCGACGGCCGACCCAGGGTCAACATCAGAACGACAGAGGAGCTGATGACTGTGTTTCATAAACCACTTTGCAATCTGATTTGTATCAAGCCTGACAGCCCTACGTGACTACGGACCTTCGAAAAGAGGGGGTTTTTTTCACCCCTGCCCAGAAAGTAGCTCATTTTTAATTGCACTCCATTCAGGAGCAGCTTCCAAATACGGGAAAACAGTTCTGGATTTTACATGCAAGCACCTCTCTTCTACAAGGGCTCAGAGAGTAGGCAGCCAGCTCCGCTCCCTCCTGGAGCACCCCTCAGGATGGGAAAACCAAGACCTCCTCTGCAGTTTGAACCCAGGAAGAACAACTTTCACCCAGCTCCGGTTTGGAGGCATGGTACTGCATGTAACGCCTTGCTGGAACTCAGTACAGAAGAGATCCGTGCAAACCTTTATCCACAGCCTGATGCAAGAGACGCTCCTGCACCCTACGTATACCATCACACTCTCCAGAATCTCCTTCTCGAAACAAAGGGCCAAGCTACTGAGGTGATCTTTGCCACAGGCAGGAGAAGCTCCCACCTGGAGGAAGGGGCCAGGAGATGCCATTTCTTCTAGTGGCTGCAGGACAAGGGAAGGACCCCTATCTCTCAGGGCCCAAGAAGCTGTTTTCCTGCTAAAGATGATGCCCAAGGTGTCTCTGTAAGACTGGTAAAGCCTGATGTCCTTAACAGAACGGGTCTGAAACCTGCCTATACCCACAAATGTAACACCAGTCTCACTGACAGATCTTCTGGGAAGAGATGAAGACAAGCCATCAGCACAGGACTCTCTCGCAGACCAGCTTTGTAAGTGTGGACTGTGTCAGCAATGCGTGGTGAAACACAAAGCATGAAAACCAGGATGTTCCTCTGAATCCTCCTTTCAGGACCCAGAAAGGGACTGTCCCCATGGAAGGGTTGTTGCTTCCAGAGCAAGATAAGAAGCTGTCTGATTTTGAAACAGGCACAACTCAAATAACTGTTACTCACAACAGTATCCTGCAGGCTTCGCTGTTTATTCCACCCATGGAGTCGTAATAGGTGATGGTTTTTTTCCTGAAGTCTACAACCTACACGAAGAGAGATTCGTTAATAACGCACCAACACAAGGAGCTCATCGCTTTGCCAGGACACATGCTCTGCCAATAGAAAGAAGTTAAGTTTAGACCATTTCACAGCAGAGAAGGATTTCAGAGGACTTCTAACACCCTTGGTACAGCCCTCCCCAAAATCCCCCCTTGCTGCTGTGTTATTTAACCACTTGAATCTCTAAATCAGGCTCTCCTCAGAGCACCCCAGTAAAACACAAGAGCACTCTGTTATCCTTATTGTTAAAGCCACAGACAGATAAGTTTACAGAGGCTTTGCTCCACCTGACGTGTGCATAACTAAGCAGTTCAAGACACGAGTCCCCCAGGTGTTTTTTCTGGGGCCCCATGCCCCATTTCCACACCACCGCCCATCCGCGTGAGCACCGCCTTTCCGGGCAGCTTAACAATCTGAGGAGGAGGTTCGAGCTAAGGAGGCTGACGCAGGCTTAAAAGCCACGCGCGATCTGTTACTGCACAGGTGCCAGCAGCCAAGAGAAGGGACGGAACAAATCAGGGGCAGGAGGTAGAGAAAGCTGTGCAGTATCTATCATCTAAATCTCCCTAAAACAACCCTGTGGCAATGTCTCTAAAGGCAAGTTTGTGGGAATGTGGAAATGAGATCTTTCTCCGGAGAATAACCTAGCCTAACGTGACCTTCACAGCTGTCTATTTTTTCTTTAAAGACTAGAAATGCACCAGAAAGTTGCAGCTATCTTTTTATTCACTCTAGACTTTGATTTTAGCCAGAAACACAAATTTCCCCCCTCCATGCACAAACACCTGACAACTGCATCACTCAAGAGCCATGAAATTTTAGCCTCAACCACAGGTGAAATTATAGGACAACCTGCTCCAGCTATGCTCTACTGTGAATAACTAAAGCACTCACTGCTAGGCACCAGTGCACTCCCAGATGAATAGGCACCAAGAGGAGATCCACAGAGAAGATATCCACTTTTTTAGTCCACCGTTTCACAGCTTGGTACCCTGCTGTTTTTAATTTGGTAAAGAAGAAAGTATTGAATGCATGAACTGCCGGCAAACCCTTCTCTTTGCTCCGCTCCATCAGCAAATTCATGTAGAAATTAATTATCTGGGAAAGAAAAAGCATCCAGGACATGTTAGAGTGTTGACACTTCTGCATAAGGTGCTCTGTCCCTGTGCAAAATTAGGTAAGAAATTGTTTTTGCCTCCACCTGTCCCTCTGAAGACCTGCCCCCAGGGGGATTTACAACAGCTCCACAGCCTTAAAACCTTCAAAAAATCCAGAAAGACTTAGGAAAGTGGTCTTCTATGTTTAAGATTTACTTTTTTTTTTTCCCCCTGATCATGTCCATGGTCAGTCCCACTCCTCCCAATATTATTATTTCTTCAAGTGCCTGGTCTACACAGCGGTTTCCCCACAGATACACTGCTCCAGAGCGTGAACCACAGCCCACACCTACTACTCACTCTCTGACTTGTTTCAGCATGGAGAAGGCAGGCACGTTTGTTCACTTCAACCTACTTTAAATTGCCAAAGAAAAATGTCTTAACAGTCCAAGGTAGATGCCTCACCTCATCGTTGAGCCAGTTCAGATTATTGAGGGTCTGAATGTCTTTTCGAGTGATTGTTAACCGAAAAGCTTCACTGAGGACCTCATCCTGGTTCCCACCTCGGAATACGTTCTTTATTTCCTTTTCCATTTCCTACAGGGAGGACACAGAGAGCATTAGAGGGAGAGTTCCTGCTATTCCCATCACAAAGACTGGATTCAAACCCAGGTTTATTCTTTGCTCCTTGAAGGATAAACTCGCTACAAAATGTACATGGCAAAAGGGAACAGCTACCTGTTTCCATGCACAGATATCAGGAAATCACATTCGTATTTAGATCTTTTATGCACACAAGCACCTGTTTGTGTACACTAGATCCAAGCAGACTTACCTCAGTGATCTCAGGGAACTCCTCTTCGCTGTCAGCTGACTTAGCATCTTCTTTCTCTTCCGGGACCACCGTGACAGGGATTTCCTTCTCAAGGGGTACTCGAAGATTTAAATCCACCAGATCCTGCACCGAGTGTTCTTGTTCCTGCAACCGCTGAAGGAGAGACCTTTAAATTAGGTGGTGTCCAAGGGAGTCACTTCCCCAGGGCTTGCAAGGGAGCTACATGGGGCCCATTCTTCCAGAAGATGCAGAAAGAGACACGGAGGGTGAGCATTTATCCTGGCCATGGCACTACCAAAAGCTCTGCCATGGGAAGGGGAAGGAACAAAGACACCAGACTCCAAAGGAGGAGATTTTTGTCATTTTTCCATTTCCAATTTGCTTTCTATTCTGTGGTTTAACATTCGGACTTGCAAAGACTGTTCTTTCAGTAACTGCTCTCTGTTACCTGGCTTTGCAGCTGCAAGGCCAGTGCTTTCTGCTCTTCAATTTGCCGCCACCTCTCCCGAGCTCGTGAGTCATAGACGCTGGTCCTGAAAAGCACAGTTTATGTGAACAAATCAGTGTCTTATTTCTACACACGAACACTCACGACAGGAAACAGAGCAGGAAACATGTACTTACAGTTCTTTGATCCACAGTTCTGCCTGGAAGAACGGGAGGCTAGAAAGGGGGAGAAAGGACAGGTGTAAGTGTCCTCCTTCACATGGAAAGTAATTGCCTGAAAAGTGATTTGTAAGTATTATCTGAGGACAGCCCTACTGCTAGAGCGATAGTAAGAGCTACAGACAGATCTGCCAGTGATTTGCAGCCAGGTCTCAAGAAAGAGGTTTGATGCATCACACTCAAGTTCCTGTAACTACAGCAGACCGCTGTCTCTTCACGAGACGTTCAGAAAGCCGCTGGTCACCTCCTACTCTGCATTCTCACCTCTCTGTGGAATTAAAAAAGCTAGTGTAACCCACCCCTTTCCTCCAGACACCATTTTACAGACTCTTACCTTGGTGCTGGTGTTCTGGAATCCTTTACCTTGAGCAAAATGACTGAGTCCGACCCTAAAGAAAGTAAAGTTTGTGAGGATAATAACATTCCATAATTACTACCCATTTCCACAACTGCTGCAGGAGTCCAAATACAGAGGGGGAGGGAAAAAGCATGCTTGCCACATACATTTAAGTCGATTACCAGGTTTTGAGGCTTCATTTTGGGTTTGGTTGGTTGGGATTTTTTTTACCTTCAGACTGTGTGTTAGATGCTGGTAGATTTTCTTGCTGATGCTGGGCTGTGGAGTTACTGGACTCAAAGATATTGGAGGGATAGCTGGGGGTGGAGTAGAGAGACGGTTTGTGTGACGGCTGCTCCTGTGCTCTAAGAATGCTGGTCGCTGAACTGGCTGGTGCAACGCTGTGAGCTTCAAACAGCTTTGAGTTCTTGCTGGGAGTTTCTTTCACTATGGTTTTGCTGGAATTTGAACACCTGGACCTAGGAACAACAGAAAGTAAGCTCCCAGTGAATACATGTGGCATTGTCGGCTGGGGAAGAGCATTTTACATACTCACAGATGGAAGGGGAATAATGAAGAGGACTTGGACGTGGAAAATTGTTTTCCTGTGACCATCTGAAGCAACTGCCTGTAGATCTCTCGCTCTTCCTCTCGAACAGTCTGCAGGGAAACAACCAGATACATCTAGCCAACATGATTTCAACAAAGACACTGTGAATAGCAAGCAGATACACATGGAAGTACAGATTTAATTGGTGGAAGCACATCCAGGGGTCTTCAAGAGTTCAGCCATCAGCCTTGATCAGACCAACTGCAGCTGAAGTCTGAACGTGAGCAGAGCTGAAGCCAGCTTCTGCCTGGCAGAAGGAGCAAATCCAGCACAAGACAGTCAGTCAGAGCTGCCTCAAGCACTTCATGGTGCCCAAAAGAGATCTCCTCAGAAAAATCCACCCACTAAACGGTCTCCCAGCCTTTTCTTTACCTCTTCCGCCGTGCTGATGAACCGCCGGGGAGTCTTCTTGGGGCTAAGCAGGCTGCGGCGACACGGACCGCTCCAGGAAGGACTCTGAGCGGGTTTGATTGGAAAAGCTGATGCATGGCAATGGTGGTTTGATTTCCCTACAAAACTGTTGGACGTCCCACTGTGAGGAGAGAAACAAACCCCGCTTTTGTTGGACTTTATGCTTGCTTTAACCCGTAATCTCATTCTCCCCCATCCCCAAACCCAGTCAAGAACGAGGCTACCTAACTGTGATCAGAAATTGGTATTTTATTTGCATTTTAAGAACCATCTCAAAGCTGAAGTCTGGCTCTCCGTCAGCTTGATCTGAAACCACTCCTGAGGCCTGTGCGGCCAAACAAATGCCACCAGGTGGCACTGCGAGGCCGAGGAGCCACAGCTTGGAAAACCCCAGCCAGACCTTCCCGCCAGATCCACCAGCTCCTGCTTCCATCCACGCACCACAAAATGGCTGAACCTCACCTGGAGACACCACTCTCAGCATTTTTATTTATCGGTAAGGGCAGATGCCCTCCCTCACCTTGCTCCTCCGCACTCCCACGCTCAGGCTCACCCAACAGCCCGTGAAAAAACACATAGGTCGATTTGGCATTTCTCCCATTGAAATTAATTTTCCCTATTTGCAGACAAACGCTGGCCACTATGGGGATCTTCAGGAGCAATAAAGACTTGACCCGATCTAGAAAAGTCTGAAGCAACATGACTTTATACCAGCTGCAAAAATAGCTCCTGCACCTAGCACTGCAGGCACTAACCAGCACATTTTCATCACAAAACGACGACATGTTATTTCTCCCCCAGTTTCCCAGTGGTGTAACGATGTTCCCATTCCCATCCCAATACACCAATACACTCAAAACTGGTCCGTTACGCCACTAACTTCTGTAAGAGACAGGTTCCTCCAGGCTGTGCGCTACTTCTACTCTCAAAACCAGTGCTCACAACCTTTGTCTTTGCCACGGAGAGGTTATAAACACCAAAAGGCACCTATGGACCCGGCCAACCTTGACCCATGCAACTATTTCCACCCTGAACTTGCTCTGCATTAACACCAGTGCCTTGTATGCGTAAAATTCCCACCTGAAGCTCCCACAAGGCTCTGCGAGGAGGGTTAAAAGCAGAGGGGATCTGTACGCACCTGAGGTTTTTGCGAGCTTCAAGGTAAGAGCCTCGGCTCACCCTCGGCTTCTGTGGCACAGAGCCCAGAGGGGGAATCAAGCCCCTCCACTGCCCGTTGGCGCTGGGGCCAAAGGCTCGAGGCTCCCCCACTGCCCGGTAGCTCTCGGGACAGGGGACTTCTGCAGGGGAGAAACACGGCAGCAGTCAATAAAGTGCCACATCTTCCTCCCCAAGCTGCTTAGGGGAGGGAACAGCCAAAAAAATGACACTCCAGGGCAGAAAACAATGTCTTACCTGGGCTGTAATTGAGAGCGCAGGATGCATTTCCAGCGGGGCAAGCGAAACCGCTGATCTTGTTGGGTAAAAACTGTGTGAGAAGATCGCAGCTTTTTATTAGAAGAAAGCACAGCTCAATCTTAAACCCCAGGTGCAGTAAAACTACGGGGAGGGGACGCGACACGTTACAGCTCCTCCCCAATCACATCGTTATAAATTAGCGATTACTGAAGCAGACTGGTGCAATAACACACCGGTGCTGGTCTGACAATGCAGCCAAAGTGTCACTCGCTCTCCCGTCCTCTCCTAAAATCCACTCTGCCGGTGTGATGGCAATTTTAATGAGGAGAGAAAAACCAAACGCTGATTTCATCTTGTTACAGGGCAAAAATTATCAGCTCCACAGCAACGCCGGCAACTCGTCGAGACACAACTGCAGCGTCAAGATACGTGCACGCACTTGCCGAGGCCATAAGCCGAGCACACCCACGCGCGGGTTTACCATCCACGGGCAGATTCCACGCGTGATTTCCATTTTACACGCTCGCCAGTAACTAACAGCGCAAGCGGGGCTCTCGCGGCGCAGAAGTGCTGGGCGTTACCGAGATGGGGCTGTCAAAACCACCTGGCAGGTTTTGAACTCAAGGCTCGGGGGATGCTGCGCAGAGAGACCCTGCCCACAGGCGCCTCCGACCCACAGGGACACCAAAGGAAGGGCGAAAGGGGGCCAGAGAAGCCGCTAGCCCCAAAAACCACGTGTGCCCCCCCCAGGCAGCGACCGGGGGGAGCTCGCTGCAGCAACGCCGGGGCCCGGGGAGCGCGGGCGAGGATCAGCCGGCCTCCGCACCTTGCTGTCCGGCTGGGAGAGCGGATCCCGCAGGCCGGCTCGCGAAGGCAGGGGAAAGGCCTTGAACGCAGAGCCGTGGGTGGCCCGCGCCGCGTCCCGGGCCTCCATCCTCATGGGCTCCGCCGCCGCATCTGAAGAAGAAGAGCCCCCGTCAGCCCCCCCGGAGACGGCTGAGGAGAAGCGGCGGAGCAGTCTCTCTCCCGAGGGGCCGGGCCGGCTCGGAGAGCGGCGGGCGGGCGCGGACGACTCCGATTTTCCTTCTAAAAACAAAGACAACGAGAAAAACGTCAGGAAAAGGCACGGCCCCCACCGGTCAGCGCCCGAGACGGGCTGGCGGCGGCCCCGGGGATCCCGCCGGGCCGAGGGAGCGGCTGGCGGTACCGGTCGAGGCCTCCCGCCGTCTACCCCTGAGGCGGTACCGCCGCCTCGCACAAGCTGCGCCCGGCCGGGGGCCGGCTCGCCGTCCCGGAGCCGCCGGCCGGGGCAGGCCGAGGCTGAGGCCCACCGCCGCCGCTCCCGCCGCCGCTCCCCGCCCCCCCCCACCGGCCCGGCCGCCGTACCGGAAGCGGAAGCGTCCCGAGAGCGCGCGCGCCTTTCCCGGGCTCGGTGGCGGCTGCCGGCAACGAGGCGGACGGAAGCGGAACTCGACGCCGGGCGCAGCGGAGCCGGAAATGACGCCGAGAGAGACGGCAGGGAGGGGCACGGCCCTAGCTGGGGAGGGGGGGGGAGGCGCATGCGCTGTTTGCGGGTGGCGGGGAAGAGGAGGGCGCCCCCTGGCGGCGCGGCGGTCCCGGGGGTGGCAGCCCATGGAGGGAGGGGAAGCGGGGGGGGGGGGGGGCTGTGTCACCCTATGGGGTGTCATCCGGGGGGGGGTGACGACCCCTATGGGGGGCTGCCACCCTATAGGGTGTCCCCCTGTGCGGACTGGACCACCCTGTGGGTGTGTGTCACCCTGGGGGGGGGGGGCTCACGCTGTGGGGCGTTTCCCCTATGGGGCAGTGTCTCCCCATGGGGCATCCGATCCCATTACAGCCGATCCCTACAGCCAGTCCCGTTACAGCCGATCCCTACAGCCGATCCCATTACAGCCGATCCCTACAGCCGATCCCTACAGCCAGTCCCGTTACAGCTGATCCCTACAGCCAGTCCCGTTACAGCTGATCCCTACAGCCGATCCTGTTACAGGTGATCCCTACAGCCGATCCCATTACAGCCAATCCCTACAGCCGATCCCGTTACAGCCGATCCCTACAGCCAACCCCATTACAGCCGATCCCTACAGCCGATCCCGTTACAGCCGATCCCTACAGCCAGTCCCGTTACAGCTGATCCCTACAGCCAGTCCCGTTACAGGTGATCCCTACAGCCAGTCCCGTTACAGCTGATCCCTACAGCCGATCCCGTTACAGGTGATCCCTACAGCCGATCCCTACAGCCGATCCCGTTACAGCCGATCCCTACAGCCGATCCTGTTACAGGTGATCCCTACAGCTGACCCCATTACAGCCGATCCCTACAGCCAGTCCCGTTACAGCTGATCCCTACAGCCCATCCCGTTACAGGTGATCCCTACAGCCAGTCCCGTTACAGGTGATCCCTACAGCCAACCCCATTACAGCTGATCCCATTACAGCTGATTCCTACAGACAATCCCGTTACATCTGATCCCGTTACAGACGATCCCTACAGCCGCTCCTGTTACAGCCGGCTGCAGCACACCCGATCCCATTACAGCCGATCCCATTACAGCTTGTTCCTGTGGGCACACCCACTACAGCCAATCCTGTTACCGCCGATATTGTTACAGCTGGTCCCTACAGCCAACCCCATTACATCCGAACCTGTTACAGCCGATCCCATTACAGCCTGTCCCTGTAGGCAATCCCATTACAGCCGATCCCATTACAGCCTGTCCCTGTAGGCAATCCCATTACAGCCGATCCCATTACAGCCTGTCCCTGTAGGCAATCCCATTGCAGCCGATCCCATTACAGCTGGTCCCCATGGGCGCTCCTGCTACAGCCAATCCTGTTACAGCCGATCCCGTTACAGCCGATCCCGTTACAGCCGATCCCTACAGCTGATCCTGTTCCAGCCAATACCATTACAGCCAACCCCACTACAGCTGATCCCTACAGCCGACCCCGTTACAGCTGATCTCGTTACAGCCGATCCCATTACAGCCGATCCAGTTTCAGCCACTCGGGTGACAGCGGCGGGCGGGCGATGGTGACCCTCTCCGAGCTCTCCCCCGAGACCTCCCGGCTCCTTGTCTCGGCCGCACTCTCCCTTGCCGCCATCCTCCTCTTCCTCACCTTCCTCCCCCCTGCCCCAAGAAGGGGACACCCGCCAGGTCAGTGCCTGCTGGTACCAGCAGGGAGGGCAGACTGGTACCAGTAATGCGTACAGACTGGTACCAGCAGTGTGAGCAGACTGGTGCCAGCAAGGAGGGTAGACTGGCACCAGTAAGGAGGACAGACTGGTACCACTAAAGAAGACACACTGGCAGGGAATACAGACTGGCACCAGTAAGGAGGACAGACTGGTACCACTAAAGAAGACACACTGGCAGGGAATACAGACTGGCACCAGTAAGGAGGACAGACTGGTACCACTAAAGAAGACACACTGGCAGGGAATACAGACTGGCACCAGTAAGGAGGACAGACTGGTACCACTAAAGAAGACACACTGGCAGGGAATACAGACTGGCACCAGTAAGGAGGACAGACTGGTACCACTAAAGAAGACACACTGGCGTCAGCAGGGAACATAGACTGGCACCATTAAGGAGGGCAGACTGGCATCTGCAGGGAATACAGACTGGTACCAATAAGCAGGGCAGACTGGTACCTGTAAAGAATACAGACTGGTACCAGTAGGGAGAGCAGACCAGTACCAGCAGGGAATACAGACTGGAACCAGTAAGAAGGACAGACTGGCACCAGTAAGGAGGGCAGACCAGTACCTGCAGGACCATGCCCCCCCGTACCGGGGAGGGGACACACACCCCCCCCCCCCCGCTGCCAGCGGGGCCGTCCCTCCCTCCGGGGGCCCAATTTAGGGGCTGGCGGGGCAGCGGGTGCCAGTCTGAGGGTGCCAGCAGTACCGGGGGGGACCTCGCCACCCTTCCCAGCCTTTTTTTACCCAATTTTCCTCTTTTTTCAGCCAAGAAGATGGCACAGACACCACCGGGACACGGGCACACTGAGAACCTGGGCGCCGGCAAAGCCATCGCCGTCCTCACCTCCGGGGGGGATGCCCAGGGTAAGGGACACCACGGTGACCCTGAAAGCCAGTGGTTGCGTGAGGGTGGAGCCCCATTTTGGGGAAAAACCAGGTGAAAATGGGACTTTGGTGGACAGATCCTGTGGCCAGTTGAGTTGCTCCAGTGTTTTTCTCTGGGTTGCAGTTTTGCTGGGTGACCTTGGGGGGATGGTGGGGTGAGGAAGCTGTGGGGTAGAGTTAAGGGGAGTTTTGGGGTGGAGGGGGGGGTCTGGGTGCATGTACCCCCTGCCAAAATTTGGGGGAGCTTGAAGGGACGGCGGCAGCACTCTGGCATGAAGCAACACCAGAGAAGTGTTAGCGTTGCCCAAAAACGCAGGGATTCAGCCCAAAGCTTGTCCTCTGCCCAGGTGACCCCGGGGATGGGGGGGTACCCCACAGTTGGGAGGGGGGGGGGCCTCATCCAGCCTGCGGGGGTCTCCGCTTGGCTCCTCACCACCACCGCGCTTGTCACCCGGTGTCATGCGGCGCCGCTGGTAAATGTCAACGGGGCAAAAATAACCCAGGCAGCTGCGGGGCCGGATCCGTGCTGGAGCGGGGGGGCAGGGGGTTTGGGGGGAGGCAAGCTGGGTGTTGTGCAAGGTGGGGGGAAACGATGGCTCTAGGGAGGGTCCTTGGGGGCATCCCAGGGTGACGTTCTCCTCCTCCCCCAGGCATGAACGCAGCCGTCCGCGCCGTGGTGCGGGTGGGCATCTACACCGGTGCCAAGGTCTACTTCGTGCATGAGGTCGGTGCTGACACCCACCCACCCTCCCCAATTTTCCCAGACCCCCCCCACACCCCAAACCCTGGAGGGGGGTCGTTTCAACATCAGGTTGTGTCCCCCCCTCCCAGGGCTATCAGGGGCTGGTGGACGGTGGGGACAACATCAAGGAGGCCACGTGGGAAAGCGTCTCCATGATGCTGCAGCTGGTGAGCAGCGGCTGAGCCCAGCCAGCTCAGTGCACCGATGGCAGCGGTGGGGGGGGATACGGTGTAACCCTACCCCATGGCACCGGGGTCAACCCTGAAAATAACCCGAAACCGGAGCCGGGATGGGATGGGGGGGGTGGGGGGAGGGATGGACAGACGGACACAGGGGTGCTGGGGGGGGGGACGGGACCCAGCACCCATGTGGAGGTCCTGCAGGGGGGCACAGTCATCGGCAGCGCCCGGTGCCAGGATTTTCGGACGCGCGAGGGACGCCTGAAAGCCGCCCGTAACCTGGTGAAACGCGGCATCACCAACCTCTGCGTCATCGGCGGCGATGGCAGCCTCACTGGCGCTGACACCTTCCGGGCCGAGTGGAGCAGCCTCTTGGCCGAGCTGGTTAAAGTGGGTACGTGTGTGTGTGTCCCCCTCCATGGGACCCCCTCCCCCCAAGATTTCTTCTGCAGGGTGAAAAGAAAAAGGGAGTTTTGTACCAAAATCAGGGGGTCTGCACCAAAATCAGGGGGGTTGTACACAAAAAGGGGGGGGTTCCCCACACTGGAGATTTGTGCTGGTGTTTGGCCCCGTGGGGATGTTTTGGGGGGGGACACAGAGGGAAAAGGGGGTGTCCCACCCTGTGGCAGGGGGGATCACGGCAGAGGAGGCAAAGAAGTCGAGTTACCTGAACATCGTGGGCATGGTGGGCTCCATCGACAACGACTTCTGCGGCACTGACATGACCATCGGCACCGACTCGGCGCTGCACCGTATCATGGAGATTGTAGATGCCATCACCACCACGGCCCAGAGGTGACGGGGACCCCCCCGGGTCCCCCACACCGGGGGGGGACCCAGGTGTCCGGGCCCCACTCGGGCTTGCCGTGGGATGAAACTCGTGTCTCCCGCAGCCACCAGCGGACCTTCGTGCTGGAAGTGATGGGTCGCCACTGCGGGTACGTCCCCGTGCCACCACCCAGATCCGGTTCCCGATAAAGAAAGTCAGGAAAAAACCCTGAACGGCCTCTTTTTTACCCGCTCCAGCTACCTGGCACTCATCACCGCCCTGGCCTGCGGTGCTGACTGGGTCTTCATCCCCGAGTCCCCCCCTGAGGATGACTGGGAAGATCACTTGTGCCGGAGGCTGACGGAGGTAGGACAGGCTCCGGCAGGCGCCTCGTCCCCATCCCCATCCCCATCCCTGTTGTGACCCCCCCGTCTTCCCCCTCCCAGACCCGCGTGGGCGGCTCGAGGTTGAACATCATCATTGTGGCCGAGGGCGCCATCGACAAGCACGGCAAGGCCATCACCTCCGACGACATCAAAAACGTGAGCGGGGAGGGCGGGGAGCAAGCCCCCTTTTTTTTTTTCGCCAGCCCTTTCCTGGTCCCGCTACAGGGCTGGAACCAGGTGCATCCCTGTCTTGCAGCTGGTGGTGAAGCGTTTGGGATATGACACCCGGGTCACCATCCTGGGCCACGTCCAGCGTGGTGGGACGCCCTCCGCCTTCGATCGCATCCTGGTAGGCAGCTCCCTCCCACCCCTGCCCTGGGGAAAAGGGAGGTCCGGGGGGGGGGGGTAACGTCCCCATCCCTGTCCCCACAGGGCAGCCGGATGGGTGTTGAAGCCGTCATGGCTCTCCTGGAGGGGACCCCCGACACCCCTGCCTGCGTCGTCAGCCTCTCGGGCAACCAAGCCGTGCGCCTGCCCCTTATGGAGTGCGTCCAGGTGGTGAGTATGGGGGGGGACACGGACAGGACCCCCAGGAACACCCTCTGCACTCCCCACAGATGGGTGCAACGCAAACGCGGCCGATACGATGCAAAGCCGTGCGGTGCGATGCAAACGTATCCAATGTAGAGCAAACCCAGCTGGTGCAATGCAAACCCATCCAGTGTGATGCAGTCACGCGGCATGATGCAAACCTGGCCGGGTGTGATGCAAACCCATACGGCGCAACGCAAACCCAGCCCGTGCGGTGCAAACACATCCAATGCAGTGCAAACCCAGCCGGCGCGGTGCAAACCCATGTGGTGCTATGCAAACCCAGCCGGCGCAGTTACAAACCTGGCGGGTGCAATCCTAAGCCGTTCAGCGCGATGCAAATGCCGCGGCACGTTGCAAACCTGGCGTGGTGCAAACCAATCCATCTTTGCAACCCACCCATCTTTGCTCCCCACAGACCAAAGATGTGACGACGGCGATGAACGAGGGGCGCTTTGATGACGCCCTGAAGCTGCGGGGCCGGTGAGCGTCTGCACCCTGTCCGTGGAGGGGACCCGGCACTCCGGCCACCTCCGGGGCTCCCACACTCACCTTCCCCCCCTTTGCAGGAGTTTCCAGAACAACTGGAACGTGTACAAGCTGCTGGCACACATTCGCCCTCCCTCCACCAAGGTACAGCAGTGGGGAAGGGGCGACGGGGTCCCCCTTGAACCCCACAACCCCTCCAACGTTGGCTCCTTTGTCCCCGCAGAGCGGCTACACGCTGGCCGTGCTCAATGTGGGCGCCCCGGCTGCTGGCATGAACGCGGCCGTCAGGTCGACCGTGCGGATCGGACTTATCCATGGGCACCGGATGCTGGCGGTACACGATGGCTTCGAAGGGCTCGCCTATGGGAAGGTGCGATCCCCGAGGAAAAGGGGGTGCATGGGGTATGGCCCCGAAAAGCGGCAGCCACAGCCCCACAGGGAAGGGAGATCCCCTGGGATGGGGGTGCTCGACCCCCTTCCTAATCCCAGCACGGCTATGCTTCATCCCGCTGTTGTTCCCCAGACTGGGGGGCACCAGGTTACCCCAATATCACTCCAATACGGTCATGGCAAGGCCAGTGCACCCCAAAATCCCTCTCCCCTTCCCCTCTAACTTGCTGCTTTCCCCCCAGCTGGAAGAGATCAGCTGGGAGAGGGTCGGCAGCTGGACAGGGCTGGGAGGATCCAAACTGGGGACAAAGAGGTAATGCACCGCCCGGGGGAAACCCCATGGGGGGGTCCCCCCAGGTCAAGCCCCCCACCCCAGGCAGGCTGAGCCAGGGAGGTTTCACCCTCCCAGGACCTTGCCCAAGAAATACTTTGAGGAAATCAGCACCAGCATCAGCAACTTCGGCATCCACGGGCTGATCATTATCGGCGGCTTCGAGGTGAGCGGGGAAGGGGTGGCAGGGTGTAGGCAGCTGCCGGCACTGTGCCCGTGCCGACACCGTGCGCCCCGCTGCCCGCAGGCTTTCACGGGCAGCCTGGAGCTGATGGAGGGGAGGGCCAAGTATGAGGAGCTCTGCATCCCGCTCTGCATCATCCCCGCCACTGTCTCCAACAACGTCCCTGGCTCCGACTTCAGCATCGGCGCCGACACCGCGCTCAACACCATCACCACAGTGCGGCCCCGCACCCCCCAGCCCCCTCTCCTCATTTAACAGCAGCAACACCCGTTAACCTAAATCCCTTTTTTCCACCCCAATTCTTCCACCTCCACAGACCTGTGACCGCATCAAGCAGTCGGCGGCCGGGACCAAGCGTCGCGTCTTCATCATCGAGACCATGGGCGGCTTCTGCGGCTACTTGGCCACCATGGCGGGGCTGGCAGCTGGTGCCGATGCCGCTTACATCTACGAGGAGCACTTCAACATCCGTGACCTGCAGGTTGGGGGGCCCCCCCACACCCCATGTCCCCCCTACTCCAGGCATCACCATGGCCCCAGGCCACATTTATTCCCAATTCCAAGCCCCCCAATGCCCATTTCATGATCCACGTAGGTCAACGTGGAGCATTTAACTGAGAAGATGAAGACGACGGTGAAGAGGGGGCTGGTGCTCAGGTACATCCCTGGGGTGGGATGGGATGGGGGCAGGGGGGGCGACTGAGACCTGCCACGCTCATGCCATCCCCCCCCCGAGCCCATCTCCCTCCCCTGGTGCAGGAACGAGCGATGCAACGAGAACTACACCACCGACTTCATCTACAACCTCTACTCGGAGGAGGGGAAGGGTATCTTCGACTGCCGGAAAAACGTGCTGGGGCACATGCAGCAGGTACAGACCCTCCCCAGGGAACAGGAATGTGGCCCCCAGGCATAAGGCTGCAGGTTGGGAGACCCTTGCTCGGGCCTTCCCTCTGTTCATCCAGTGACTTCTCCGGTGCAGGGCGGCACCCCGACCCCCTTCGACAGGAACTTCGGCACCAAAATGGGTGCCAAGGCGGTGGCCTGGATCACCGGAAAGATCAAGGAGTGCTCCCGGCACGGTGGGTGCCACACCAGTGGGGTTTCTCTGCCTTGTTTCCAAAGGCCCCTACCCTTCCCCACAGCCACAGGGTGGGATGGCCAAAAGAAGATGCCTGGCTCTTTCCCAATGTGCACGCGTGTTCTGATATCTCAATACAAAGGGCTCCCCTGCAGATTTTGGGGGATGCTCTCCCCTCCTCGAGGGTCCAAAACGCTGAGCTCGCTCCCCACCTCCCCTCATAGGTCGGATCTTCGCCAACACGGCCGACTCGGCTTGTCTGCTGGGTATGCGCAAGCGCAGCCTCGTCTTCCAGCCCATCACCGACCTCAAGGAGCAGACGGATTTCGAGTAGGTGTCCCCCTCCCCCCCCACCCCAAGACCACGCCCCAACCCCGGGAAGGATAAATACAGGCTGGGAATGCCTCCCCAGGCGATGCAGCCTTGTTTCCACCCAGGACCATCACACCACCCTCTCTCTCTCGCCCAGGCACCGTATCCCCAAGGAGCAGTGGTGGCTGAAGCTTCGTCCCATCCTAAAAATCCTGGCCAAGTACAACATCGAGCTGGACACCTCAGAGAAGGCCCACCTGGAGCATGTCACACGCAAGAGGATCTCACTCGAGTCCAACATCTAAGAGGCGATCACCAGCATGGCTTCCCCTGTCCCAGAGCGTGTCCCTGCGTCGCTCTGGGGAACCTTCGAAACAAGTGCTCCTCGTTGTAGCTCGCACCCCCCCGGGAAGCCAGGCAGCACCTCCATGCCCCGAGGGCACCCGCTGCCTCAGCAAAAGACCAGTTTTACCGAAGCAGAGGGTTTCCTCGGGGTTGGTTTAGGTATTTTATGGGCTTTTTAAACAGAGAAGTTGTTCCCCAAGTGTTGCAGCAGGATGTTGCAATGAGCTGAGAGCAAGCAATCTGGGTAGAGTCCCTAGGGCACCACTTTAGTGTTAAAAATTCAGAATTAAAATGCTTCAATAAACTCACCACTCGCTTGTGGTGGCAAACACGAATCGTGCTCCAACCCTCCAGTGCTCAGCCCCTGGGGAAGGCGAACATGGCTCCCACAGCCCCACAGGCACCCCTGGTCCCGACAGCTTCATTTCCGAGCACAACAGGGAGGAATAAAATACATATAATCTGATTTTTCTCCTCCAAGTTTCTCCTGTAAAGTAACTATCAAAGTTTACCCTCCTCACTTCACCTCCAAGAGCACAGGGCAGCTCTCCCAGAGGATCCCTGGGTGAGGAACACGCACGTGGAGGATGATGCAGCTCAGTGCATCATCAAGATCTAAAAAACCCCAGACAAGGGCAGAAGCAGGGGTGTGAAGGGTGGGCTGGGAGCAGTGAGGGGGATTGGAGGGGGCAGGCTGTGGTCGGAGGTAAAACCCACACAGAACTCATCAGCATGAGGGTTTAACAAGGCGTCATCACAGACAAGGTGATGTTACTGTTCTCAGAGGTGTGACGGGAACTGTATGTGGTGCCGAAAACAAGCACGGGAACAAAACCACCAGCAGCAGCACCCCCAAACCCCACCCTGACGCACACTCCCTGTTCAGGGAGCACCCCAAAGGAGCAGGGCCAACCCCCTGCGCTCCCTCAATGACCCCATCCACAAGTGTGCAACACACACACCTTCCAGCACGCGGCGAGCCATTTATTTCTGTAAATACATGACGGTGCGTGCGGGGATGCCGTTGCCACCGGGAGCGAGCCGTGCTGAACAGGGAGCGGGCGCTGCCCACGGGGGTCCTGCCTGGTGCCCCGCTGCCAGCACATCCTCACGCCTCCTCCTAAAATCTGTATATACACACGTGTACATAAAATCAACAACAAAATGGTGAGTTGATGGTGCAAAACCAAAGCAAAGGAAGAGCTCGGGTGGGTTATCGCATGGCAGACGGGAGGGAAACCCTCTGCTCAGGGGCATGGAGCATTCTGCACTCTGAGCAGAGCTACTCTGGAGAGGGAGGGAAACATTTCCTCCGCTCACATGAATTACAGCCCCAGAAAAGTGTTGGCTTTTGAGGCCTTCCCACCCTCTTCCCTTCTACAGCACTGATGCATCTTAAAAATTATAGATAAGAAGGGAAAAATACACTTCCATGCGTTGAAGGGATGCCCCACGTCTGCCCGAAGCACCGGGAGCCGCAGACACACAAGGTCTGCCCTGTCTGTGGGGTGTTGTGCTGGGGCAGCCGTGGTTGCGTGCAGGTGTTCGCGCCGAGCGAAGGTGCCAGCCCGCACTTTTACACAACGTACAGGCTTGCTATGCGCACTTAAGGTGAGTTTTTCCACCAGACTTCCAGCTGACACATCCCACAGAACTTCTCTGGGTCTGACAACACCTCCTCTTGACTTCCTGCCTCAGGTCCTTCAAAGAAGGAGGGTTTCCCTGTTCTCCCCACACCCAGAAAGCATTCCTTTCCCCAGAGTCTGCCCCAACGCAAAAAAAGGGGAAAAAAAACAGGTTAATCCAACAGCTGGGATATAATTTGCCATTAAAGGGGGATCACTCATCTCACGAGGCCGAAATTGAGGGGAGAGCGTGTGGGAGGAGCCGCCAAGCAGGCGTTGTGGGCAGAGACACAACATGGAGACGTCTGTGAGCAGCACTGGTGGATCCCTGCTGCCCTGCACCAGCCCAGGCAGAAGAGCAGAGCAGGATGAAAACTGGGACGGTGACCGGGGAGGGGAATCCGGCACCCGCGAGTCCCAAACCAAGCGGTCAACCTCACCCCCAGTGCTGCCACGAGGAAGCGGTGACGAAGGGAGCCGAATGCCAGCACAGAAGAGCCCTGGCGCCTTGTCTTTTGCTTAACTAAGGAGCAACACGTACTCCTTCAGGCAGGTGGGCAAGGGCAGCTGCTTCACCGCCTCCGGCAGGAACCGCACGCCCAGGCTGCGGCGTACGGCGTAACGCGACAGCGTCTGTAGGGTACCAGGGGCCGAGCAGAGCAGCGTGAGCTTTTCGCAGAGCTGCTGATCCCTGGTCACCTCCCAGGGCATGCTGCCGTTTTTTCTCAGCTCAAAATGTCCGATAGCTCGATGGAGAAGATCGAAGCAGGAATCCTCGCGCTCCGTACCCAATCCCCGAACCAGCAACGCCACCAACCGCGAGATGGGGGTTTGGCCTTTCAAATTAACCACCCGAACCTCTGCCCCGAAGTCGAGCAGGATGCTGACGCTCTCCAGGTTACCCTTCATGGCCGCCCAGCTGAGCGGTGTGTCATTGTTGTAATCGCGGGCATTCACCAAGGCACCGTTCTCCAGCAGCGACCGCACACACTCGGCATTGTTCTTGAAGGCGGCCCAGTGGAGCGGGGTGTCCTTATTGCCATCCAGAGCGTTTGGGTTGGCTCCGTACTCCAGGAGGATTTCCACACAGGTTTCATCCTTTTCCGCTGCGTAGTGAAGGGCTGTGCGGTTGTAGCCATCCAGGGCGTTGACCTGCAGGAGAAGAGGAGGGAGAAGAAAGGATTTGGGGGTCACTGAGGTACCCCAGCTCCTGCCGGCATCAGGGGAAGCTCTGCTGGTGCCACAGGAAACTGTTTCCACATCACGAATTTAGTGGATTGCAAAATGATGCAGGTAGTGGCGGGTACGACCTCCCAGCGGCCAGAAGGAGCTGCCAAAGATCAGGCAATATATAGGTTTCAATTCTTCCCTCGGGCTTCCACTGCAAAACTACCCTCCCTCCCCGGAGGAGCGGGCACCCCCAAGATCCTGGGCACAAACATTTCGCTCCCTACTGGGACGATAAACCTTCACCTGGAGCCATTTTGCCCTGCGAGGGGGCACAAAACCGGCACCACTTAAAACAGTCGGCTCAAATCTCAGCTGTTTATCAGCACCCACTGCCGCCTCCCAACCCTTTTCAAAGGGACCTTTGCATATTTAACATGGTTTTGTTCTTTAAAAGCCTTTACCTCCGCTCCCTTCTGCAGCAGCAGCTCGACGCAGTCAGCGTCAGCCACCATACAGGCGCAGTGCAGCGGTTTCAGGGTGCCGTGCATGCAGTTCACGTCCGCGCCCTGCGAGAGCACAGGAAACCGCAGCCGGGATTAGCAAACCCACCCGTTCTTGGCCCTTTTCCACCCCCAAGCCAGCAGCTGATGCGCCTCAATTTGCATCGTTAGAAAAGATTTATTAATAGACATCCAGCATAATGCTCCCGCGCAAGCCCTGGGGTTTGTTTTCAGGCCGGGAACTGCAGTTGCACAAAGCTCCCCGCCGGGCAAAAGCACTTGACAGTATGTGTCCCTGCTCCCAGGCTTGGTTTTAATTAATTCATCATCACTAAACGATGCCTGAAGAAACCTGGGTGCCGCAGGGGTCTGGTATAACCCGTGCAGCCACTCTCTGTCTGCCGGCTCTCTGCTCCGGCAGGATCACGAGGAATGGCTGGTGCGAGGCCGACAGCGGGCACAGTGCGGGGGTGGGGGGAGGTTGGAAAGGCAAGCAGGGTACCCTGCCTCTGGTAAATAAACCGGCAGCCGTTTAAAAGCCACCGGCAAGGTTCCGGCACGGCCTGAGCTGCCCTGGGAGTATCCCCAGGTGGGACACAGCCCCGGGCTGAACCCGGGAGCTCGTCAGCTTTGAAAGGGCGTCTCCGTGGAGGTTTAAGATGCTCCACGGAGCCCTCGCCACCCGAAATAGCTCAGCAGCTGCCCTGATCAGCCAGGTTTAGCCAGGGCTCTCCGCTGCCCGTAACAGTGACCCAGGCAAAGACAAAGCTCCCAGACCCCCCCCCCTCCGCGGGGCCAAGGAGGGGGTCCAGCCGCAAAAACCTCACCCCGACGGGCGTTCAAGCAGCGGGGAGTGATGCCCGCAGCCGGGCCCGGCCCTTCAGCCGCGAAACGGGGTCGGAACCCCCCCCACACACACACCACCCCCGCAGCACCGGGGCACCCCGTTGGCTCACGGAGGAGGTTCTCCACCTCGGCCCCCTCCCCTACAAACCCTCCGTTTCCTTCCCAAGCGTTTCGCAGCGCCCCAGGGCCGGGCCAGGGTGGGAGGTCGGGGGGGTGGGGGGGCTCACCCTGCCGATGAGATCCTCCACGTTGTCCCGCGGGAAGGAGCGGATGGCGGCGATGGTGCGGATGAGCCGCTCCGACAGCGAGTACTTGCTCTGGATGCTCTGCATGATGTACCACATAGTGCGGGTCGGCCGGCCGCCTCCTCCTCCTCCTCCTCATGCCCCGGGCGGCCCTCACCGAGCCCCCGGCGCCAGGCCCACGCCGGGCCCCCCCGCTATAGCGGGGAAGGGCCGGAAGAGCTGCCCGGGCCGCACCGAGCGCCGCGGGGAGGAATAGGGCGTCCCGGGGTGGGGGTCCCGGGGGGTCCCGGGGGTCCGCACGGCCTCGGCGCGGCCGCTCCAGGCCCAGCGGGAGGCGGGAACTCACCGCCACCCGGAAGTGACGGGCCTGCGCAGCGGCGCATGCGCAGGAAGAGACCGCGCCCCTCCCCTTTGCCCCGTCTGACCTCTCCGCCAATCCGGTTCCCGGCTTCCCTCGAGGCTCCGCCTCCTCCCGGCTTTTCCGCCCCCGCCCTCGGGGTCCCGCCCCCCCGCTCTTTGATCTGCTCCAATCGCCGGCTGCTGCCGCCCATAAGCCCCGCCCCCCTCCCGGCTCTCCACCAATCCGCCCTCTCGCTGCGCACCCGTTGGGTTCCGGTGGCCCCAGCTGGGAGCGCTGAGGGGGACCCTGCGGACCACCCCACCCCCCCCGGCCCCGGCGTCACCATGGCAACGGGGCCTGGCGCACCCCCAGAGCGCCCCGGGCCCAGGCCCGCAGGTGCCACCCCAGGGGGACAGCCGGTGCTGGGTGGCACCGGGACGTCCCTGCGAGGGTGACACCGGGAGGGTGACACCGGAATGTCCCTCTGAGGGTGACACTGGGGTGTCCCTGCGAGGGTGACACCGGGAGGGTGACACTGGGGTGTCCCTGCGAGGGTGACACCGGGAGGGTGGCACCGGAATGTCCCTCTGAGGGTGACACTGGGGTGTCCCTGCGAGGGTGACACTGGGATGGCCCTGCGAGGGTGACACCGGGAGGGTGACACCGGAATGTCCCTCTGAGGGTGACACTGGGGTGTCCCTGCGAGGGTGACACCGGGAGGGTGGCACCGGAATGTCCCTCTGAGGGTGACACTGGGGTGTCCCTGCGAGGGTGACACCGGGAGGGTGACACTGGGGTGTCCCTGCGAGGGTGACACCGGGAGGGTGGCACCGGAATGTCCCTCTGAGGGTGACACTGGGGTGTCCCTGCGAGGGTGACACTGGGATGGCCCTGCGAGGGTGACACCGGGAGGGTGACACCGGAATGTCCCTCTGAGGGTGACACTGGGGTGTCCCTGCGAGGGTGACACCGGGAGGGTGACACTGGGGTGTCCCTGCGAGGGTGACACCGGGAGGGTGGCACCGGAATGTCCCTCTGAGGGTGACACTGGGGTGTCCCTGCGAGGGTGACACTGGGAGGGTGACACTGGAATGTCCCTCTGAGGGTGACACTGGGGTGTCCCTGCGAGGGTGACACCGGGAGGGTGACACTGGGGTGTCCCTGCGAGGGTGACACCGGGAGGGTGGCACCGGAATGTCCCTCTGAGGGTGACACTGGGGTGTCCCTGCGAGGGTGACACTGGGATGGCCCTGCGAGGGTGACACCGGGAGGGTGACACCGGAATGTCCCTCTGAGGGTGACACTGGGGTGTCCCTGCGAGGGTGACACCGGGAGGGTGACACTGGGGTGTCCCTGCGAGGGTGACACCGGGAGGGTGGCACCGGAATGTCCCTCTGAGGGTGACACTGGGGTGTCCCTGCGAGGGTGACACTGGGAGGGTGACACTGGAATGTCCCTCTGAGGGTGACACTGGGGTGTCCCTGCGAGGGTGACACCGGGAGGGTGGCACCGGAATGTCCCTCTGAGGGTGACACTGGGGTGTCCCTGCGAGGGTGACACCGGGAGGGTGACACCGGAATGTCCCTCTGAGGGTGACACTGGGGTGTCCCTGCGAGGGTGACACCGGGAGGGTGACACTGGAATGTCCCTCTGAGGGTGACACTGGGGTGTCCCTGCGAGGGTGACACCGGGAGGGTGGCACCGGAATGTCCCTCTGAGGGTGACACTGGGGTGTCCCTGCGAGGGTGACACTGGGAGGGTGACACCGGAATGTCCCTCTGAGGGTGACACTGGGGTGTCCCTGCGAGGGTGACACCGGGAGGGTGACACCGGAATGTCCCTCTGAGGGTGACACTGGGGTGTCCCTGCGAGGGTGACACTGGGATGGCCCTGCGAGGGTGACACCGGGAGGGTGGCAGCGGAATGTCCCTCTGAGGGTGACACTGGGGTGTCCCTGTGAGGGTGACACCGGGAGGGTGACACCGGAATGTCCCTCCGAGGGTGACACTGGGGTGTCCCTGCGAGGGTGACACCGGGAGGGTGGCACCGGAATGTCCCTCTGAGGGTGACACCGGGGTGTCCCTGCGAGGGTGACACTGGGAGGGTGACACCGGAATGTCCCTCTGAGGGTGACACCGGGGTGTCCCTGCGAGGGTGACACTGGGGTGTCCCTGCGAGGGTGACACCGGGAGGGTGACACCGGAATGTCCCTCTGAGGGTGACACTGGGGTGTCCCTGCGAGGGTGACACCGGGAGGGTGGCACCGGAATGTCCCTCTGAGGGTGACACTGGGGTGTCCCTGCGAGGGTGACACCGGGAGGGTGACACTGGGGTGTCCCTGCGAGGGTGACACCGGGAGGGTGACACCGGAATGTCCCTCTGAGGGTGACACTGGGGTGTCCCTGCGAGGGTGACACCGGGAGGGTGACACTGGGGTGTCCCTGCGAGGGTGACACCGGGATGTCCCTGCGAGGGTGATACCGGGAGGGTGACACTGGGGTGTCCCTGCGAGGGTGACACCGGGATGTCCCTGTGAGGGTGACACCGGGAGGGTGACACCGGAATGTCCCTCTGAGGGTGACACTGGGGTGTCCCTGCGAGGGTGACACCGGGAGGGTGGCAGCGGAATGTCCCTGCGAGGGTGACACTGGGGTGTCCCTGCGAGGGTGACACCGGGAGGGTGACACCGGAATGTCCCTCTGAGGGTGACACTGGGGTGTCCCTGCGAGGGTGACACCGGGAGGGTGACACTGGGGTGTCCCTGCGAGGGTGACACCGGGATGTCCCTGCGAGGGTGATACCGGGAGGGTGACACTGGGGTGTCCCTGCGAGGGTGACACCGGGATGTCCCTGTGAGGGTGACACCGGGAGGGTGACACCGGAATGTCCCTCTGAGGGTGACACTGGGGTGTCCCTGCGAGGGTGACACCGGGAGGGTGGCAGCGGAATGTCCCTGCGAGGGTGACACTGGGGTGTCCCTGCAAGGGTGACACCGGGGTGTTCTTGAGCTGTGTGACACCGGGGCATCACTGTGGGGACGGGGTTTGGGTGTTTTTCTGCCTGTTGGGGACAGTCAGACAGTGGCTGAGCCGGGGACAGGTCTGTGCCCGGGTGTGACGACTCCTCCTGCCGCAGACACCTGAGCGGGCTGTCACCGCAGCCCAGCCCTGTCACGCAGGATGGCTCGGCAGCCTGAGGGGTGACAGCCCAGCTTGGGGGGTGACCCAACACCCCGAAAGGGGGACTGTCCAGCCTGAGGGTGACCCGACAGCCTGATGGGTGACGGCTGAGCTTGGGGGGTTACCCAGCCAGGTGACAGTGGGACTCACACCCCCAAACCTGTCCCCCAGGGGCGGGGGGGGACACTGAGCCGCCTGTGCCGTGGCACCAAACCCCCACATTGACCATCGCTGCTGGCTCCCACCGCCACCAGTTCAAACCAGTGACTCCCAGTCCGGCTGCCCGCTTCCCCCAGCCAACCGCTGCCAGCCCAACCCTCGCTCAGGCTGGGAAGGGTTAAAACCATAGAGCTGAGCGGGGAGCCGGTGGGAGCTGGGAGCTGGGGGTCCCTCCTGCCCGGGGGGGGGGTCCCCAATGGAGGTGGGGGGGGCATTGTGTGCCCCCGTCTTCCTCATGTGTGTCCCCCGCCGGTGGCTTCATCCAGCTGCAAACATCTGGTGGGAGAGTTTGGGGGGGCTGGAGGACCCTGACTCTCAGCCCAATGCCCCCCCCAGCTGCCAACATCTGGTTGAATTGGGGTGCTGGGGGGGGACACTGGTACCCCCTCCATTTTGTCCTGTCCCCCCCTCCAGCTGCAAGCACCTGATAGGGTGTTTTGGGGGTGCAGGGGGAGCTGTGTCCTCCCCGTGTCCCCCCCCAGCTGCCAACACTTGGCACCAGGCTGCGGGGGGCGGGGGGGCAAAAGACCCACCCCCACCCCCCAACGACAAACCCCCAGCGCCAGCGGGACCCCTAGAAGGGCCCCGTTCCCCCCAGTGCCCCCACAAAGCCAGACACATCGCGGGAGGGGACACCCTATCCCCCCCCAGACACACCAGAGTGGGGGGGGGACACCCCAAGACCCCCCCCAACCCAGGCTCGTCCCACTGCCGAGCCCAGGCCCGCAATGGCGGGGGGGGCCCCCCCCCACCTCCTCCCGCACCCCTTGGCTATACCCCCCTGGGGGGGGGGTGTCCATTCCCCATGGCGGGGTGGGGGGGACATATTTGGGGTCGGTGGCGGGGGGTCGAAGCCCCCCGACCATAGAGCTGCGCCATCCGGCAGCCGGCGGGAGCCGAGGGCGGCCATGCGGGAAGGCCCTTCCGCTAGCGGCCTCCCCGCTCCCCGCTCCCGCTTCGGCCCACCCATCGCTCCCCACCGCCACCCCCCCGGGGCCCCCCCGGCCCCCCGGCCAGGCCGGCCGCAGCGGTGAGTCGGGGCCAGGGACTCCCCCCCAAAGAGGAGGGTAGACAGCCCCCCCCCCCCCTTTTTTCCCCTTCCCGGTGCCCCCTGAGATGGCGGCGATGCTCAGGGCAGAGTCAGGGGGGCGAGCGTAGCCCCCCCCCCCCCCAACCTCGGGGGGCCCCTCCATGAGAGGGGTGGGGGGCATGGCGGGGGGGATGCTGTTGGGATGGGGAGGGGGATGCTTCAAGCCCCAACCCATGGCCTTGGTGCCCCCCCCCCAGCATCAGGAGGGGAAACTGAGGCATGGAGGTGTTTGGGACCCCCTCTGGGGTGCAGCCAGGACCCCCCCGGGGGTGCCCTGATGTCACCCCATCTCTTTGCCTGCTCCTTCTCACTGCCCTGGGCAGGGTCCCCCCGTCTGAGCGTGCTGGGACAGCGGCGATGGACACGGAGGGGGAGCCGTCTGCCCGGGACCCCCGGGACCCCCAGGACACCGAGCTGCCGGAGGGGACCTCCGCAGGTGAGCCCCCCCAAAGCAGCACCTGGCCACAGTGAGGGGCTCGGCCGAGGTGTCCCCACGCGGGGTGTCCCCATGGCATTGTGGGGAGTGGGGTGGTGAGTCCTTTTTGGGGGTCCCCTGTGGACCTGCCCCGACCCAGCTATGTGGGGATACCCCAACCTTGCGGCATGGGGATCCCCCAATCCTGGAGGGTGGGGGGGACCCTGATCCTGGAGGGTGTGGGTGTCCCACTCCCGTGGCATGGGGATACCCCGATCCCAGGGTATGGGGTGCCCCAGGGATGTGGGGTTATCCTATTCCCATGGCATGGGGATACCACAATCCCACAGCACAGGGATACCCCAGTCCTGGGGTGTAGGGAGGTCCCATTCCCATGGCACAGGTGTACCCCAATCCCAGCGTATGGGGGTACCACAATTCCACAGCACGGGGGTACCCCAGTCTTGGGGTGCAGGGATGTGCCATTCCCATGGCATGGGGGTATCCCGATCCCTTGGCATAGGGATGCCCTGATCCTATAAGGAGAAGATGCTCCGGTCCCGGGGTGCAGGTGTCCTGGTCTCATGGCAAGGGGATACCCCGATTCCAAGGTGTGGGGATGCGTCAGTTGCTTGGAGTGGGGATACCCCCTTCTCCCGGTGTAGGGATACCCCAATCCCTGGGTACAGGGATACCCCAACCCCACAGCAGGAGATGCCCCGATCCTGAGGTGCAGGGATGTCCTGATTGCATGGTGTGGGGATGCCCCAGTTTGGGGGTTCAGGAATGTCCCATTTCTGTGGCACAGGTATGTTCCAATCCCGGGGTGCAGGGGTACCCCATTCCTGTGGCATTGGGATACCCTGATCTGGGGGTGTAGGGATGTCCTGATCACACGACATGGGAACGCCCTGATTTGGGGGTACAGGGATGCCCCGTTTCTGTGGCCTGGGGACACTCTGATCCTGGGGTGCAGGGGTGTCCTGATCACACAGCATGGAGATGCTCTGATCTCGGGGTGCAGGGATGCCCTGCTCCCACACCATGGCGATGGTCCCAGTCATGGGGTGCAGGGATGTCCTGACCCCACAGTGTGGGGATGCCCCGATCTCGGGGTGCAGGCATGCCCTGATCCTGGGGTGCAGAGATGTCCCGATCCCATGTCATGGGGATGCCCCGATCCTGGGGTGCAGGGATGCCCTGCTCCTGCACCACGGGGTTTCCTGGTACCCCAACTCCAGCCATGGTTTGCAGAGGGAATTTGGGCTCCGAGTCCCCCTCGGTGGTGCCATCTGCGTGCATCCTGCCCAGCGTGTGAACCTCCTCCTGCCCCCCGAGCCCGGACACTTGTCCTCGGGGTGGGATGGGGCGGTTTGGTGGGGACACACAGTGGGGGCTGAACTGGGAGTTAAACCGGGGCTTGGGAGCAGGACAGGGGTGTCACTGCTGTCCCCAAACCAGAGAGGGGACGGGGAAGCTGGAAAAGGGATGGAGAGGGGGCAGCAGGGATGGGGAAGGGACAGAGGGGCTGGAGAAGGGGAAGAAGGAATGGAGCAGGTACCAATGGGATGGAGAAGGGGACGAGGGGATGGGGAAGGGACAGAGGGGACAGAGAGATGGAGAAGGGGCAAAAGGGGTGGAGAAGGGAGAGACTGGACGGAGAAGGTGCCAATGGGACAGGGAAGGCACAGCGGGGACGCAGCCCTGGGCCCATCCCCTTGCCCTCGGTGCCACCCGTCCCCACGCCGTCCTGCCGGTGCCCAGCTCTTCTCTCCCTGCAGCCCACCCCAGCCCACCGGCCTCCGGCAGCGAGCCACCTGGCCGCCCGGCGAGGCCGCGACGGAAAGCACCGGCACGTCGACCGGCCAAAACGCCGGGACACCCGGGGGGCCTGGGACCGCTGAAGGAGCTGCTGGGGCTGCGGGGGGGTCGCCTGCGCCCCACCATCTGCAGCGAGTGCGGGAAGGGTTTCAGCCGCAGCTCGGACCTGGCACGTCACCAGATCACCCACACCGGCGAGAAGCCCTACACCTGCGGCGCCTGCGGCAAAGGCTTCAGCCAAAACTCCAACCTGGTCACCCACCAACGTATCCACACCGGCGAAAAGCCCTACGCCTGCGGCGCTTGCGGCAAACGGTTCAGTGAGAGCTCGGCCCTCATCCAGCATCAGCGGACCCACACCGGCGAGAAACCCTATAGCTGCGGCGAGTGCGGGAAACGCTTCAGCGTCAGCTCCAACCTCATCCGGCACCGCCGCACCCACACCGACGAGAAGCCCTACATCTGTGGGGAGTGCGGGGACGGCTTTCGCCACAAGTCCCAGCTCCATCGGCATCAGAAGCTTCACGCCGCGTGATGGGGATGGGGACACCGGGATGGGGATGGGGACGCCGGGATGGAGATAGAGGGATGGGGATGCAAGGGTGGGGATGGTTTTTGGGGTGCATCCCCAGCAAGGGGGACCGGCATTGCCCTGGCAAGGGCTGGGGACTGCAGCGGTCAGGAACGGGGCTGGATGCTCCCGCAGCGGAGCCGGGGTTCGGCACCTGCACCCCGAGCACCCCCAAAGCCAAGGAGGGTTGTGGGGGGGTGGGTACAGGGTTGGGGTGCGCGGGTCTGCCGATGAGATCAATAAAAGGTCCCTGAGCAGCGGCGTTTGCTGAGCATCGTCCTGCCATGCGGTTCCAGGGACACCCCCGGCAGCGTCACCCCTAGGGGATGAGGCGACGGTCATGGCGGTGGTGGCACGACTCCGGTGACGCCAACGCCACCGTGGAAAGGTTTTTCCCATCCTCCTGGTCGGGGCTGGAGCGGAGCCGGGTGCCGCAGCGCCAGGTGCCCCGCGGGGACGGCTCCCACGCCGGCTGCCGCCACGCGCCCGCACGCGCCACCCAACCTCCCCAGGGCAGGGATGGGGACGGGGACCTGCTGCTCCCCACCCTTGCACCCCCAGACCCTCCCGAGGGCTGCGGGGGCTCAGCGGGGGGGTGGTGGGATGCAGAAGGGGATGCCGAAGGCACCCCAAAACCCTGACGCCCAGGGCCGGTGCTGAGCTGGGCTCAATCCCGTTAATGAAGGCGCCGGCCTCGTTGCATAATTTCCAACCATTTTTTTGCTGGAGCGGGGCGGGGGGGGGGGAATGCACGGGGTTGGAGCCAGAGCCATTACACAAAGTGGGGGGGTTAGGGGGGGTTCTGGTTGCTCATTTTTCCCCCCGTCCCCCCATCTTCCCCAAAAACGAGCCTCGTGTACTCCCCCCAAATCCTCCTGCCCGGGAATGTTTTCCAAGCGGAGCAGGGAAAAAAAAAAACAAAAACCCGAATCCACGATTCCCCGGCACCCCTCGTCCTCCCCACCAGGATCCATCGCTCGGCTGTGGGGTTTGAGGGTGTCGTGGTTGGGGACCCCCCTTCCAAGGTTTCACCCCTATTTTTGCTCGCCGAGTGGAAAAAAGCATCCGGCTCGCGGCGAGGCGGCAGCAGGGCCGGGGGAATGGGATGACGCTGGGACCTTCCTGTTCCCGGCCTCCCCCGAACGCCAGCCTCGCGCTCGGGGGCCAGCGCCAGCCCTCGCACCCCCAAACCCCTCACCAGGGACCCCCCAAACCCTTCGCTATCCACTCCCAGACCCCATCGCGCCACCCCATCCTTCGGCCTCGGAGAGGTGAGTCGAGGGCCGGCGGGTGTTGGGGGGGGGGGACGACACACACATGGATGAGCCACTGTCCTTGGGGTTGGCTGGGGGGGGACAGGAGATTGGGAAGCCCCCCCAAAAAATGGGACACCCCCCCATCTTGGGTTGGGGCTGGGGGGAGCTGCTGGTGGGGGGCAGGGAAGCGGTGGTGGATGGCGGGGGGGGGTCCTGGTGCTTCGGCTTTCCTTTGTGCCTTGCGGCCCCGGCGCTGCGGCCCCCACCCCAAAAATAAATGGGGGGAGGGACTGAGGGAGGGAGAGGGGATGGAGGGGGCAAAGGTGGGGGGCTGGGGGCTGCATCGGCCTTGCAGCACCCGTGCCCCCTCCCAGGGTGATGTGCAAGACCCCTTCCCCCCCAGATGCAGGTGGGGGGCTTGGCGTTCCTCCCCCGGACCCATTTGCCCCCCCTGGAATGGGCCAGTTCATGTGGGAAGTGGCTCCAGCCCCTCTTTCTCGTGGCCCACCAACTTGGGGGGGCCCAGTTTAGGGTCAAAGGACACATGGGGGTCCAGCGGGATTGCTGTGCCATGCCTCAGTTTCCCCCACCCTGGGGTGCGGGGGTAGCACTGGGCTGGGAATTCATCTTTTTCAGCCCATTTAGACCCCAAAGTGCCACAGGGCCCCCCCCAAAACCCCTGAGCAGGGCCCCGAGTGCTGGCAGGCAGAGCTGGGGGTCTCGAGTGTGGGGAGGGGTCCCTGGGAGAGGACCGGCACCCCCCTGACACCCCGGGGGGGGGGCATTTGGGCTCTGTATGCCCTGAGCACCTGGGGTGGGGGTGAGGCAGCGTCCCTGGGGGGGGCACTGGGCACCTTTGGGGTGCACTGGGCAACCTGGGGGGTGCACTGGGCAGCTCTGGGGGTGCACTGGGCACCTTTGGGTGGGCACTGGGAAACCTGGGGGGTGGCACTGGGCAGCTTTGGGGGGGTGTGAGCTCCTTTGGGGTGCCCCAGGCATTTGAGGGGGTCACGGACACCTTTGGGGTGCACCGCACGCCATGGCAGGAGGGTGCAGGTGGCTTTGGGGTGCACCGGGCACCAATGGGGCACCCTGAGGGGGGGGGGTGTGACGGTGGGCCCCTTCAGGGTGCACTGGGCATGCTGAATGGGGGGGTGCAGGCATTTTGGGGGTGCACCAGGCTTCCTGGAGGAGTGTGGGCATCTTCAGATGCAGCGGGAGCCTCCAGGGCTCCCCAAGGGGGGACTGTGAGCAACTTTGGGGTGCACAGGGCACGCTGGGGGGATGTAGGCAACTTTGGGGTACACTGAGCATCTTTGGGGGGGTACAGGCAATGCTAGGGGACCCTGGGAGGGGGGTACAGGCACCTTTAGGGTGCGGCTGGCATCCTGGGGGGGGATACAGGCACTTTTTGGGGTGCACTAGGCACCCCAGGAGAAGGGTACAGGCACAGCAGGGGTGCACCAGGCATCTTGGGGAGGGGTGCAGGTTCTTTTGGGGTGCACCAGGCATCTTTGGGGAGATAGAGGCACCAATGGAGCACCCTGGGAGGGGGGTACAGGCGCTTCTGGGGTGCAGTGGTCATCCTGGGGGGGGGGATGCAGGCACTTTTGGGGTGCACGAGGCACCCTGGGAGGGGGGTACAGGCACCCCTGGGGTGCCCAGAGCACCCTGGGGAGGAGGACGCAGCCACTTTTGGGGTGCATTGGGCACCCCAGGAGAGCAGTACAGGCACCTTAGGGGTGCACTGGGAATCGGGGGGGGGGGTGCAGGCAGCTTTGGGGTGCGCCGGGCACCCCCGGAGGGGGGGGGTAGAGGCACTTTTGGGGTGCAGCGAGCATCCTGGGGGGGGGGTGAGGGTGCTTTTGGGGGGCTGCGGGCACCCTGGCGACGCACACCCGCACCCGGGGGGGGTCCCTCCGCGATGCCGCGGGGGTCTCTGCGGCTCGCTGCCCCCCCCTCCCCCCCTCCTCGGCGGGGGCCGGGCCCGCGCGGAGCCGCCGCCCCCTCGGGCCGGGCGGGCGGCGGAAGCGGCGGAGGCGCCGCCGCGCCGGGGCCGGTGAGCGCGGGGGGACGGGGACGGGGGGGGGCAGCGGCGAGGCCGGCCCCCCCCTCCCGGCCCCGGGGATGTTCGGGGGTACCCGCGCCTCCCCCCCCCCCCCCCAACCGGGTCCCCTCCGCCGGTTCCCTCCGGCCAAAATGGCCCCGGCCGCCGCCCGACACCGGCCCCCCCCCCCCCCCCCTTCCCCGCACCGTGAGGGCTCAGGGACCCCCCCGGGACGGATCCACCCGTCCCCCCCCGGTGCTGCAGGACCCCCGAACGGGGCGGGGGGGACACGACACACGACTCGTGCGGGAGCAAAAGGGGGGGGGGGGGGGAGCACCCCGGGAGCGGGGGGATGCACAAGGGCTAAGGGGAGGTTGCAGCCCACCCCCCCAGTCCTGGGGTGGGTGGTGGGGGACAGATCCATGGAGTGGGGGACAAGTGTCCCCCCCCCGCAGCTGCAGGGCCATAACCACCCGTGTCCGTGTGCCCCCCCCCCCAGATCTCGGGAGCCAACGCCAGGGCAGAGCCGCGGGGCCGAGTCCGGAGCAGCAGCGGGACCCCCCGACCCCCCCGGGAGCCCAGGTAATGCGGCAGAATGGGGCCCCGGAGGGATCTGGAAGGGGGGGCACGAAGGGATTTGGGGTCACACAGAGGGAATTGGGGGGCGCACGAAGGGATTTGGGGTCGCACAAAGGGATTTTGGGGCAGCACGAGGGGATTTGGGGTGGCACAGTGGGATCTGGGGGCGGCGCGAAGGGACCTGGGGTGGCACAAGGGGATTTGGGGCAGCGGAGAGGGATATGGGGCAACATAAGGGGATTTGGGGTGGCATGAAGGGACCTGGGGGGCACAACGGGACCTGGCCCCCCCCCAGCAGCTCTGAGCCCAGCTCCCGCATGCTCCAGTGTGGCCCGAGCACACAGGAACTGGCCATGGCGCAACAGGAAACGAGATGCAAATTGTCATCAGGGAGGAGGAATTCAGGATGAGTTTCGGGAGCCTGAGGGGGGGGCTCGGGCCGGGGAGGGGGGTGGTGGGGGTGGTCCCGTGTCAGGTGGGGGAGCTCAGGGCTCCCCACTGCCCTGCAGGACACCGGGGTCCGCTGGCCGCCCCCATGGAGCAGGAGGAGCCCTGCGTGGTGGAGCTGCACGACTCGGACGAGGGGGACATGGTCCGGAGGGTCTACATCGGTGAGGAGGGGGTGAGGGTGGGCTGGGGAGGGAGCACCCATCTCTGGGGGGGGCGCCTGTCCCCGGGGGCGGGGGGGGGGCCAGCCCCCCCCCCCCCCCAGCCTCTCTCCCTCCCCGCAGCCGACGACGGCATCGTGAGCGATTGCGAGGACGAGGTCCTGCCCCACGAGATCATCCAGACCGTCATCCCCCACAGCCCCCTGGCCCCCAAAAGCAAGAAACGAGGAGGGCAGCCCAGCTCCGGTGCCGCGACATCGGCGGGGGGCTACGGTGAGGAGGAAGAGGGGGAGGGCGTGGGGGGACGGCACCGGGGTGGCCGTCAGCGCCCCTTTATCTGCAACGAGTGCGGGAAGAGCTTCAGCCACTGGTCGAAGCTGCTGCGGCATCAGCGGACTCACACCGGGGAACGGCCCAGCACCTGCGGGGAGTGCGGCAAGAGCTTCAGCCAAAACTCGCACCTGGTTCAGCACCGTCGGACGCACACCGGGGAGAAGCCGTATCGCTGCGGGGACTGCGGCAAGAGCTTCAGCTGGAGCTCCAACCTCATCCAACACCAGCGCATCCACACCGGGGAGAAGCCCTACACCTGCGGGCAGTGCGGCAAGAGCTTCACCCAAAGCAAGAACCTCATCAAGCACCAACGCACCCACTCGGGCGCCCGGCCCCACCGCTGCGGGCAGTGCGGCCGCGGCTTCGCCCAGAGCACCAACCTGCTGAAGCATCAGCGGGTTCACGCTGCCCGTGGCCAACCCTCGCCCTGCCCGGAGTGCGGGCAGAGCTGCCGCGACGGGGCCGAGCTGGAGCGTCACCGGGCGCAGGCTCACGGCCACGAGCCCTACATCTGCGTGGAGTGCGGGGAGAGCTTCGCCAAGAGCGCCACGCTCAACCGCCACAAGCGCGTCCACAAGCCCCTCTTCGTCCGCTGAGACCGGCTGGGGGGACACAAGGGGGGACGCATGGACTGCGCTGCGGGCAGGGGGACGAGGCGACACCACACCAGGGGACGTACGGACTGTGCTGCGGGCAGGGGGATGAGGTGACGCCAAGCCAGGCCGGACACCGTTGTGGTTCGTGTGGCCCCCAATGGACACAGGCTGGACCTCGGTGACCCCCCTGTAGGGGATGGACCCTATAGATGTATATACCGGGGATGGGGGGGGGGGGGGGGGGGGCGGGACGGACACACGTAGGGTAGAAGCCATGGGGCACCACCAGGCAGACCCCGCGCTGGGGGAGCGGAGCGCGGCTGGATGGGGCCTTGGCCGTGGAATAAAGTTGTTCTGTTTGGGGGAAGGTGGATTATTTTGTCTCAGGGGGGTAAAAAGCCCCACAGGGGTGTTGGGGGGGGACCTAGCTGAGGCCTTGCAAAGCTGGGCGAGAGAGGCTGGAGATGGAGGGAGCAGCGGGATTCCTGGGATAAGGCTGCCCCAAATCGCATGGCCACAGACCTGGCAAAGCCCCCCCCAAGCCCACACCCCAAAAGCACCCCACTTTGAGAAGTCAATTAATTTATTCCGTGCTGTGGCAGCAAGATGCTGCCTACAAAAAGGTGGGGCTGGTGCTGCCAGGCACCATGGGGGTGGAAAGAGCTGCTGGAGAACCGGGACAGGGAGAGCCAGGATGGGGTCGGGGGCTGCGCTGCGCCCCACGCCTCCCTCCAGCCTCAGCTCCCATCCCAGCGGTGATGGCGAGGAGGGCGGCCTGTGAGGCTGAAGGCTAAGCCTTGGTGGTCGCACCCTGCGTGGCTCCCAAGGCTGTGAGCTGCTGGATCTTCTGGCTCATCATTTCCACCACGGCTGCAGGGAGAGAAGGGGGCTTGGGATTCGGGGGGAGGGGGGCTTCTGGGGGTGCCCCCCAAGAGCGAGGAGGGAGCCAGCTGCTTACCCTGCTTCATGGCATGTTTCTCCTGCAGCGCTGGCTGGATCTTCTCCATCTGCTTTGTCAGGAAGTCGATTTTCCGCTTGAAAAAGTCTCGGGCGTCGTCTGCCGTCTGAGGGAAGGGGCAGCAAGGGAGTTAAGGGGGTCCTCCGGGGCACAAACATGGGGAGCAGATCCCTGGGGAAGGCACCGAGCCGCCCCCCCAAACCTGACAGCGTCCCTCACACATGCCCCTTACCTTCTCTACGTAGTAGCCAGTTCCGACATCGATCAGGACACGCTCGACATCCGAGAGCTTCCCTGGGACATACATCTGGAAGGGCGTGTTAGGGAAAGCGGGCAACCGGGAGGGTTAACGGCTCTGGCAGGAAAGGCGGGGACAGAGCCTGGGTGTGCCGGTAGCGGCACCACGGCACTGGTTTGGCACAAACAGCCCCGAGGGGAGTGAATCTGGGGGGAGGCGAGAAAGGATACGGAGCTGGTGAGGGGCACCAGCAGGTCCTTCCCTGTGAAAAAGCAAGCAGAGGCGAGTGAGGGGAGCCCACAGGGCCACAACTCAACATCTGGGCAGGGTGTTGTAACATCTGGGCCACTCCAGCAGCCCCCTCAGCCTCCCTGCCGGGCATGAGGTGCCAGAGCCTGGGCCAAAAGAGCTGACACGGGGGCTCTGGGTGGTTTGCTCAGAGCAGGGCTTGGTACATCTCACCCCTAGGGAGGAAGGAGTGATTTTGGGGAGCAGCCGGGGCCGGCAAGGCCAGGGAAGAGGGTACCAGCTTCTGGGGGCTTGGCACAGCTCCCCCTGGCCCAGCCGGGATGGGGGGGGGATCCCACTCGCCTTCATTGCTCTTGTTGAGCACGTTGAGGCAGTCCTTGGCTTCCACATACTTGGTCTGCACCACCTTGAGCTGAGCGATAGAGGACGAGAGGAACTCCACCTCCTGGCAGAGAGCACACCCCCGTCAGTGGGGAGGGGGCCCCCGGCGCTGGGGGGGGCAGGAGGGAGCCTGGAACAGCCCCAAAGAGCGAGTGCTGGAGCCCCAAGAGATGTCACGGGGGGGGGGGGTCACAGTCCCACACCCAGCAGTGTCCCCAAGCCAGTGTCACACAGGGTGACATGGGGCTGAGGCACCTCACCCGGTCAGCTCCAGCCTTGCCACCCCCTCAACCCAGCCACCCAGTTTCTACCCCAGTATTCCCCAGAGCCCAGTCTGGTCCAGCACACCTCCCCCAGTTC
The DNA here is from genome assembly GCA_028022735.1 of Gypaetus barbatus. NCBI lineage: Eukaryota > Metazoa > Chordata > Aves > Accipitriformes > Accipitridae > Gypaetus > Gypaetus barbatus. Next base: position 965,275 of record CM051547.1, on the reverse strand, counting down.
CAAACAGCTCAGTCTGCCTCCACACATCGCCCCCCCGAGTCCGGGCCTGTCACTCCCACCCCAGCCCAGCCTGGTCCCACACGTCCCCTCCCGCCTCCACAGCCCAGTCTGGTCCAGTACAGCCCCCCGCCCCAGCCCCTCCCAGCCCAACCCGGTCCCACACATCCCCTCCCGCCTCCACAGCCCAGTCTGGTCCAGTACAGCCCCCCGCCCCAGCCCAGTCAGGCCCCACACATCATCCCCCAGCCCCTCCCAGCCCAACCCGGTCCCACACTGCCCCAGGCGGGCGGGCCCGGCCCCACAGAGCCCCCCCCAGCCCCACACAGCCCCCCCCAGCCCCCCCCGGCCCGGCCCCACCTGGTCCAGCTGCCCCTTGAGCAGCTCCAGCTGCGGCAGCGGCAGCTCCCCCACGTTCACCGTCTGCGCCATCTTGGGCCGCCGCGACGCTCTAGCGCCGCTCACGCCTCTCGCTGCTCCGCCGGACGCGCGCCCCCTAGGGGCCGGCGGCCGGCAGCGCTCCGAGGGGGAGGCAGCAGCCACCCAAAGTCGGGGGGGGGGCAGCTCTCTTGTAGGGCCCTAATAACCCCCCCCCCTCAGGGAAAAGGGTCCTTCCCCCCGTGAAAGGGGCATCCAAGGTGCCCCCCCAGGGGCAGAGACTAAAGCCCAGCACTGTCATGGGGATGGAGCCCTCAGCAAGCAGCCCCCCCCACCTTCCCAGGGCACCTGGGGACACCCCCCCCCCCCCCCAACACCAAAAACCAAGGGATGGGGGAGGGGGGGGGGGGCCAGCAGCAAAGGCTGGGGGCTCTGGGTCACCTCCAGCAGCAGAGGAGGAGCGCAGGAGCCTTGGAGACCTTCCCCAGGGTGGGGGGTCCAGCCTTGGGGACAGTGAACAAATGGGCAACAGGGGGGGGGGGACAGGAGGGAGCAGGGCAGTAGCTTTATTGTCACAGAACACGCAAATAAAAACACTTTCATTAAAATAAATTAAAGCAGTTGCAAATACAGACACCCACCCCCCCACCTCCCCCTGCAAGTCCCCAGCTGCCTCCCTGCGGGGACGGCGGCCCCCCAGCCCTCACTGCAGGCAGACGGGCAGCCCGTAGGCAACGGGGGCTGCCCCGACGAGGTACTTGAGTTTGGGGGCTTGGCGGGCCTGGGTGACGTAGGACAGGAGCGGGGCACCCGAGCCCCCCCTCAGCCAGCCCTGCAGCAGCGCCTGGGCATAGCGGTCGATCTCCCGGTCTGTCACATCCCACAGGTTCCCCAGGACGAAGGGACTGGAAGAGAGGATGGCGTTAGACCCGCTCCCACCCCAAAAAAACCCGGCACCAAGCATACAAAGCCTCTGCCCCCCTTGGAGAGACAGCCCCCCACTCCATAGCTCACCAGCCAGCCATGATGTATTTGAGGACTATGCCGGAGCCCTCCAGGCTGCCGCGGACGGCGAGCGCAGCGCTGCTGCAGCCGAAGAGCAGGGCAACGGCACGGCAATCCAGCCGGGCGATGGTCTGTCCGTCCAGTAAGCGGGCACCTGCTCCGTGGCCTGCGTAACTATGGGAAGAAGCCCCCCAGGTGAGCCCTGGCTGCCCTTGTACACCCCCCCCAGGGTGTCCCCAAACAGCCCTGGTGATGCTCACATGTAGAGGTCGTGCTCCAGGAGGGCTGCCTGCATCTGCTCCGGCCTTGGGACGGCTCCTGTCACACCTCTCCAGCCAGGCTCGCTGTGGGAGAGCTGGTGAGAAGGGGTGGGGGGCACAGACCATGCCCCCTAACCACATAGCCCCCCAAGATCTCCACCCACCTCTCAAACCAGCCTCGAAATCGTTCCTCAGTGCCCAGGAGGTTGCTGTGCGGGTTGAGGACGTAGAAGGTGCTGCTGGGGTTCACGCCGCGGCTCAGCACAGACCCTGACTGCTGCTGGAGCAGGGGAGACGAGTGGGTCCCAGCCCAGTGCAAGGTTTGGGGGGGTTCCCCCAAACCCCAGGGCTGGGGTACACGGGGTCTCCCATCCTCTCACCTCCTGTGCCAGGGAGTAGCTGAGCAGGAAGCGCAGGGAAGGGAGCCTGGTTACAGGCACAGCCTTCAGGCACGCCATGCTCTCCCAGGGCAGCTTCTGCAGGTGCTGGGAGGAAGAGGAGGAGGAGGAAGGTGTGAGCAGGAGGGAGGTAGCAGAGCCAGGAGGAGGTGAAGCAGGAGCTGGGGTCTCACCTTATCCAGAACCAGGACAAGGGAGCCACCCGTCTGCGTGGCACAGGCTCTCCGCTTCTCCACCGCCTCCTGCAAGAGCAGCTGAGCCTTGCGGGGCTGCGCTGGGCAGAGGCTGAAGGCCAGGGCTTGCACATCATGGGGGCCAAGGAGGGAAGCAGCGTTCAGCACCACCTGCGAGGAGGAGGAAGGGTTGAGCATCGGCAAAGCAGGGGCTCAGTTCCCCCAAACCCTGCCCCAGCCCGGGCACCTTGAGCAGGGTGGGATCCGAGTCCCTCCAGCCACACTGGCAGAGCTGGGTGTGCAAACGGGCGGCTTCCTCTGCCAGACCGGGCTGGGGGCTGGTGGGGATCAGGGCCCCCCTCCAGCAGCCCAGCACCTGCGTCTCCAGGGTCTCAATGAGGCTCTGCAAGAGGTCAGAGAGTCACTGGGGGGGTCCGGACCCCCCAACCTCCTCTGAAGTGTGCCCCACATCAGGGTGCAGGGTGGTTTTCCCCCACCTTCATCCTGCGGTCCAGCTCGGAGCGGCGCAGCCACCACTCTCGCTTGTCTGTGCAGCTGTTGGCTTCCTTCTGCTCCTTCTGGATGGCGTCGAAGTCGCTCAGCACCGAGCGCAGTGGGGCCTGGAGGAGGAAGGGAGCCATGATCCGAGCCCCAAACATGACTGGGCTGCCCCTCTTCCATCCCTGCCCTCACCTTGGCGAGCGCAGTGGGGATGCGGATGTTCACAGGAGTGGTGCCCTTCTCCAGCCGTGCCAGCAGCAGCGTATCCCCTACGGAGCCAGGCTGGATGCTGATGAGGGTCAACACGCACACTGTCACCCCTGAAAGTTACACCCAGACCTTAAGGACAGTCCCAAGGGCACCATCCATCACTCCACACCCTCCTGGGCGATGAGCTGCCCGGTCCCTGTGCTCCCATCAGCCCTTACCACTGGGGATCTGCTGCAGCTGCGTCTGGAAGCTGTCCCGCTCCTCAGACCCCAGCCCTGTGGAGCTGAACATGAAGAGTCTCTCAAGCTCGGCGAGGTGGTGGCTACGCTGGGCAGTGCTCCCCTCCTGCAAGGAGAGCCCCCGGAGCTGCTCGGCCATGTCCCCCGCTGACTTCTTCTCTTTGCTGCAGAGGGAAAGGCAGTCAGGGGGGAATAGCCACCCTAAAATCACCTTTGCTGGGGCTCTGCTGGTGTTGGATGAGCCCCTTCTCCGTGATGCTCTGGGGATGGAGGGAGGTGAGCCCGAGGGACTCACTGAATCTTCCTGTGGATGATGCTGAGCAGCTGATGGCGAGTGGTGACGGAGACTGACTCAGAGAGCAGGTACGCGGTGAGGAGGGGGTCCTGGTTCCCCATGGCCAGAGCCAGGAGCTGGCAGAGCTGGCTGTAGAGCGCACCGGGAGGGCAGTGGCTGATGCAGTTGAAAGCATCTGTCAGGAGCTCAAGGACCATGTCCAGCGAGGAGACATCTGGAAGGGACAAAGCAGCAAAACCCCAGGGCAGGATGAGCCGCCGAGCCCTTGGGCAACACTCAGAGGAGCGGCAAGGGGAGGTAGAGCAGGGAGCAGAGGGGACAGACCTGGCGTCCCCAGCATGGCCACCAGCTCCCAGTCCAAGACCAGCATCCCACACACTGGAGGCTTGCAGACCAGGCACATGTTACCCTTGGGCAGCGGCCTGATGCCCACCCAGCCGCTCGCCCACTCCCCCTCCAGAGGAAATGGTGAGGAAATAGGACAAAAAACCCCCCTGTGGGTCAAGATAAAGACAGGGAGGTCGCTCACCAGTTACCAGCCCAGCCAGAACAAACCCAATTTGGGGAAAATTAACTTATGACCAATTAAAATAGATTTGGGTGGGCAGAAAGCTACGTCCTCCACACTCGCCAGAATGGATGTGGCAACCCAGAGAGAGCTCCCACGAAACCACACAGCCATCCAGGTCTCAGGCTGCAGGGAGTGCCAGAGCCTTTCCCTATGAATGGATGGCAGTAGTGAGAACAGCCGTGTGAGGTGTGACCAAGTGGATGATCTGCTCAGCAGTGGCAGAGCTACAGAAGGCAGTAGAAAGGTGAAGGAGCATCAGGGAGTCTAAGAAAGACTGCTGGAACCATGCTTTACCCTTCCTGAGACAGAAACAGGAACAGCCACCAGAAAAACCCCAAGATCAAGGGGATCCTGTATCCTCCCCCTGCCAGGCTGAAGGCAGTAGCTGAAAGGAAAGGAGTGAACGGAGGCAAGGCCATGCTGGAGGCGGCAGGCGAACCCCCTCCTTGCCCACCTCGCCTTCCCAGGTGCCTCTGTACAACAGGCATAAGGCTCGGGATGGGGAAGGCCAGTCAACGGATAATGTGGATGATGGGCCAGCTACACCAGAGGCGTTGCTGAGATCAGAAAGACCTACCCCCATATCACGACCACCTCCACGAGGAAGACAAGACGGGTTAGGGTTGTGGGTGACTCCCTTCTGAGGGGAACAGAGGGTCCGAGATGCCGGTCAGAGCCTCCTCTTTGGGAAGCCTGCTGCCTCCCTGGGGCCTGGGTTAAGGACAGCACTAGGAAACTTCCCAGCCTGGCATGGCCCTCGGGCTATTGCCCATTACTGGTCTTCCATGTGGGTGGCCATGAAGCCACAACACATAGTCCAAGGGTGATCAAAAGAGACTTCAAGGCCTTGGGACAGTTGGGAAGGGAATCTGGAGCACCAGTTGTTTTTCCCTCTCTCCTTCCAGTTGCGGGCAGTGACATTGGAAGAAACGGACGGACCCAGTCTATTAATACATGGCTCCAGGGCTGGTGTCACCAACAGAGTTTGGGCTTTTTTTCGATAATGGGATGGCCTACATGGCACCAGGCCTGCTGGCGTCAGATGGGATTGACCTTTCTCAAAGGGGGAAGACGATCTTTGCTCATGAGCTAGTGGGGCTCATTGACAGAGCTTTAAACTAGACTTGGAAGGGAGTGGGATGAAATCAGGCTTGCTCCCAACAAGCTGTGGGACAACAGGCCAAGGCTAGAGGGACGCGGTGCTAGCGAGGAACCTCAGCCTGTTGCTCTGAGACATGCCGGGTACACTGAAAGTCTTACAGAGATGAGCCAGGGCCTCCTGAGGTAATAGGAGCCAAGAGGGAAACACCGGTGCAACACCTCAAAGGAATTAAGGGGTGTTCCTCTAAGAAGGTGACATGGCCAACAGCCCAGATGAAGTGCCTCCACACCAACGCATGTAGCATGGGCAACAAACAGGAGGAGTTGGAAGCCACCGTGCTGCTAGAAAGCTATGACCTAGTTGCCATTACTGAAACTTGGTGGGATGAATCCCATGACTGGAGTGCGGCTGTCAAAGGCTACCGGCTGTTCAGAAGGGACAGGCGAGGAAGGAGGGGCAGAGGGGGTTTCCTCTACATCAAGAAATGGATCGATTGTGAAGAGCTGCCTCTGAAGAATAGCCACGAGCAGGTTGAAAGCTTATGGGTAAGAATTAGAGACCAAGGCAACACAGGGAACTTTGAGGTTGGTGTCTACTGCAGGCTGCCCAACCAAGTGGAGCCTACTGACAAAGGCTTCGTACTCTAGCTACAGGAGGCATCGCGCTCACAGGCTCTCGTCCTGCTGGGGGACTTCAACCACCCCAACGTCTGCTGGAAAAGTAGCACAGCGAGCTGTAGGCAATCCAGGAGACTCCTGGAATGCATTGAGGATAACTTCTTAAGGCAGGTAACAGACAGCCCTACCAGAGGGGATGCGATACCGGAGCTGTTGGTCACTAATGCAAATGAGCTAATTGGTGACATCAAGATTGGAGGCAGCCTGGCCTGCAGTGATCATGCACTGGTGGAGTTTGCAGTCCTGAGGGATATGGGTCAGGCAAAGAGTAAAGTCAGGACCCTGAATTTACAGAAAGCAAACTGCTAGCTGATCAAGGAGTTAGTCAACAGGAGCCCCTGGGAAACTGCCTTCAGGGACAGTGGAACAGAACAGAGCTGGCCGATCTTTAAGGATGCTTTCTATAGAGCACAAGAGCTCTCGATCCCCAGGTGTAAGAAATCAGGAAAGGAAGGCAAGAGAACAGCATGAGTAAAGTCAAGACCTGCTGGTCAAACTAAAGGGCAAGAAGGAAATGCACAGGCAGTGGAAGCAGGGACAGGTATCCTGGGAAGAGTATAGGGACGTTGTTGGGATGGGGTCAGGAAGGCCAAGGCACTGCTTGAGCTGAACCTGGCAAGGAACACATAGAATAAGAAGGGCTTTGACAGGTATGTCAGCCAGAAAAGGAAGGTCAAAGAAAGCATAGCCCCCCCCGATCAACACAACTGGTAACAAAGGACGGGGAGAAGGCTGAGGTACTCAACAACTTTTTGTCTCAGTCTTCACTGGCAACCTCTCTTCCCACACCTCTCGAGTGGATGGACCGCAAGACGGGGACTGGGGGAGCAAAGTCCCTTCCACAGTAAGAGAAGACCAGGTTTGTGACCACCTGAAGAACCTGAACATACATAAGTCTATGGGACCTGACGAGATGCATCCCAGAGTCCCGAGGGAATTGGCCGATGTAGTTGCCAAGCCACTCTCCATGATATTTGAAAAGTCATGGCAGTACGGTGAAGTCCCCAGTGACTGGAAAAAGGGAAACATTGCACCCATTTTTAAAAAGGGTAGAAAGGAGGACCCTGGGAACTACCGACCTGTCAGCCTCACCTCTGTGCTTGGGAAGATCGTGGAACAGATCCTCCTAGAAGCTCTGCTGAGGCACATGGAGGACAGGGAGGTGATTCAAGACAACGGTTCAATGTCCAGATGGAGATCAGTGACAAGTGGTGTTCCTCAGGGGTCCGTACTGGGACCAGTACTGTTCAATATCTTCTTCAATGACATAGTGGGATCAAAGGCACCCTCAGCAAGTGTGGGGATGACACCAAGCTGGGAGGGGCTGACATGCCTGAGGGAGGGCATGCCATCCAGAGGGACCTGGACAAGCTCGAGGAGGGGCCCCCTGTGAACCTCAAGAAGTTCAACAAGGCCAAGCACAAGGTCCTGCCTGCAGGTCGGGGCAACCCCCAGTATCAACCCAGGCTGGGGGCTGAAGGGATGGAGAGCAGCCCTGCCCAGCAGGAACTGGGGGTACTGGGGGACAAAAAGCTGGACATGAGCCGGCCATGTGCGCTCACAGCCCGGAAAGCCAACCGTCTCCTGGGCTGCATCACCAGCAGTGTGGCTGGCAGGTCGAGGGAGGGGGTTCTGCCCCTCTGCTCCGCTCTGCCCAGACCCCCCCCCGGAGCACTGCATCCAGCTCTGGGGTCCTCAGCACGGGAAAGACATGGACCTGCTGGAGTGGGTCCAGAAACTCCTTCTCCCGGTGCCGGGGAGCAGCCCCTCCTCCTCCTCCTCAGATCATTTGCCCTCCGCCCCTACAGTGGGTTTTACCCATTTTAAATATGTTTTTGCAGAGGTGCCACTGATTTCACTGAGATGCTCAGCTTCAGATTTCCTCCCCCTACAGCTCCCCAGCACCAAAACCTCCCCACCCACACCAAGCTGGGTGCTCACCGCCAGCCTTGGGCAGGGTGGGGGAGAGGGTCCCCTCCAGGCGCAGGTGGTCCCCGCTACCCAGCCATCGCGCTGCCAGGACATCCTCGCCGGCCTCTTGCTGCAGGACCTCGTGCTCCCCGTCTGCGCCCTCCTGCCTGCGCTGAGGCAGCCGTCTCCTGCCTGCAGGGAGGGACAGAGGCACTTGGTCCCTGGGACTGGTGACAGCAGTGGGGACAGCAACTGCTTAGGGGTGCACGAAGGCAGGACAGCCCCCCCCCCCCCCCCCAATCCCTGGGGTAGCCCAGCTCACCTGGAGCTCCCTCCTCTTCCTCAGAGGCCCGCAAGACCTCAAAGCTGATCTCAAGCTCTTCCTCCACCTTCTCCTCTTCCTCAATGGTCCTCAGAAGCTCCCGTTCCTCCACTCTCTTTCTGGGAGCCCTACGGGTCATCCGCTCCCTCTTCTCCTCACCAGCCCCGGCTCGGCGGGTGCCTGGCCGCCCTCTCCGGGGCTGGGCACTGCTGCTCTGGCCGCCGAACCCCAGCGAGCTTGCCTGGGACCCCATGGATTTGGCAGGCAGAGCTTTTCGGGCACAGGATGTCTTGCGGGTAGCTGTGGGGGTCGGCCCCGCTTCAGGATCCTCCATGTCACTGTCATCACTGAATGTCACCTAAAGAGGAGGGATAGGGGGGTGTCGGGGCTGGTGCCAGGCGTGCTGGGCTGCCCCTCGCCTCCCTCCTCGCTCACCTTTAGGCGAGACTTGAATTTCCCCAAGACTTTGGGCGCTCGCAGGTGCCGGGACTTGCCGGCCGGCGGGGAGGATTCGCTGAAGATGGTGAAGGGAGTCCTGGGGCCAAGGGCTGCGCGTGCCTTGGCGAGGGGGACAGGCTTTCTGGTGCGGAGTGCAGGGCACTGTCACCGGCTGGATGACAATGGGGGGCACCTCACTGTCTGAGTCACCCAGAGCAAAAGCGTCATCAGTGTTCGGCACAACCAGGGGCTTTGCTCTCTGGGTCTTCTTCACTCTGGGCTTGGGCATGGCAGGGGCCAACGCTGTCTTCTTTTTGCGCCTTTGGGGTTCAGCCTTGTCCACCTTGAGGGTCTGGGGCACGGCTGCCACTTTGGGCTCCGTCGGAGTCAGCATGGGCAGCTGGCAGTTCCGAGAGCTGGCAAAACCACCATCCACGGAGCTGCTGTGCTTGGAAGCCAGGCGGCGAACAGCAGCTGTGGCTTTGGTGAGCAGCAGGCTGGCCCTGGAGACCTCCAGGCTGGGCAGGTGGGGGCTGCAGGACGCTAAGGTGGTCAACCCCGTCTGCAGCTCCTCCTGCAGCTCCTCTGCCGGCCGGGGGCTGGCCAGGCTCTGAAGGGCCAACGCAGCATAGCCAGTGGCCACCAGATTGTCCAGCAGCTCCAGTGCAGGCAGGTCCCGGCCAACGGAGCCTCCCCACAGCTTGTCTCGCAGCACGGCGGCAAAGCGGGTGGCCACGGCGGCACAGCGCGGCAGCACCTCGTGGATCAGACCCAGCCCCTCGGCCGTGCTGCCCGCTGCCAGCTCACCCTGGGCACAGGAGAGGAGCCAGCGCAGGCAGAGAGCCGAGAGGGCCAGGTCGGAGCAGAGGCGGCACAGGCAGGCTGTCGGGTGGGTGAGGAAGGCCAGTCTCTTCTTCCTCTCGGGCTTCAGCTCCGGTGAGGCAGTGAGAGCATCTGCCTTCTCCAGCCCACTCACCGTGGCCACAAACTCCAGTGCGGGGCCCTTCAGGAAACCTTCCTCTTCCCTGAGGGGCTCAGAGATGGAGTCCCTTGGCTTCTTGCCCTCAAGTTTGCCTTTCCTGGGCAGGACCTTCATCTGGCCTTTCTGCCTCTGGCTGGCTCCAAGCTCTGTGGGCAGAGGGGAGGGTCATTTCGGTGTCTTCCCTGCACAGCCCTCCCCCAGCTCCCACCACAGCCAGCCCAAGGAGGGGCGCAGAAAGCCAGACCCAACGCTCTGCTTTCCCCAGCTACGCCTTTATCAGCTGGAGGAGTCACTCAATGAACCGAAACGTGGTCCAGAGTCATCCCCCACCTCTGCACCCTCCGGAGTGACGAGGCTCAGCTGCTCCAGCAGCATCTGCACAAGGCTGATCTTTCACCCCAGCCCAAAAGCGGATGCAAGAGGGGTTGTCCCTGGCACTGGCCGAGCTTGGGGCTCACCTCAGCCCCCCCCCTTCCCCTCCAAGCCCGGAGCAGGGACTCACCAGCATCAGACTCCAGGAGGAAGAGAGCCTGCTGGAGGTCAAAGTGGCTCAGCTCCAGCTCACTCTGCTGCAGCTCCAGCTGGGCCTTCAGCACCAGGAAGGAAGTGCACCTGGGAGGGGGAGAAAAACAGCCCTCAGAGCCCCCCCCCAACAGCTGTCACTCCATTCCCAGGGCCATGTGGGAGGCAGGCAGGCTGGTAGCAAGGAACAAGCTCACGTCTGGCCTGGCAAGCTGAACTCACGGGATAACACACCCCAGAGCAGCTGCTTGTTCCAGACCAAGCTGAGAAGGTGCCAAACCCTCCCACCAGGGCCAGTCTCCCACCAAGGGACACAGACACCAGTGTCCCCTGTGGCTGCAGGGCAGCTCATCCCTAACCTAGCATTCCCCAAGTCTGGGGCCAGGCTGTCCCCCCCACTCCATGGTCAACTCACCACCGGGCGGCTTGCAGTTTCACAGCCAGCTTGACGGCCTCCAAGCAGAAGGCTTTGGCTTTACACACCACCTCCAACCTGCCGAGGAGAGCCACAAGGTGCTCCGAGCAGGCCAGCGTGTCAGCCAGCACTTGCCACTTCAGCAGCAGGTTGTCCCCTGCGAGGGAGGACAGGAAGGTGACCGGAGCTGCTCCTCCCAGAGAGGCAGGCAAGGAGCCCGACTCTTTCCGAAGGAGCACCTGGGTTTTGGTCCATGCCAACAACCGGCTCACCATAATCCACAAACTGGACATCGGCTGCTGTTTTCTGACAGCCCAACACATCACTGCCCATCAGCAGGAGGATGATGCTGCGGAAAAGCTTCTGGGCTTCGACGAGAGCCGTCTTGGGACTCTTCCACCCTGTGCGAGGGCAGTCATGGGTATCTGCACCAACCAAGACCCTCCCCAGCCCCCGCACAGAGCAACTCCACCAGATTCCCTCTCCTCGCCCCAAAGGAGCTGCTTTGGAGAAATCCAGAGGTGAAACGTTTGCACAGAGCTTCGTCCATGACCCCTATCAACCTGGTGCTCACCGGCAGGGTTTTAAACATCCCCGGCAACTTACCTTGCACAAAGATCTGCTCCCGGAGCTTGAGCGAGAGGCGGGCAGCAGGGAGGCTCAGGTAGACAGCCACCAGCTGAAGCACATGGGCTCGCAGCAGGTACCAGACCTTGGTGCTTTTTTGCAGAGCTGGGTTCTGGAGCACCTCCAACAACAGGGTGAGACCCTCTTCAATCTGCAGAGGGAGAAAAAGAGTCACCATTCGTGGTCCAGGGTGTCTCCACACCCAAGGTCCCTAGCGAGAGGTATTGAGATAGCCAGACAGAGCTGCTGCAGTCTCCTCTTGCCCTCTGACACTACTTCTGAGGCAGAAAAGGGTTTTTAGGAGCCTTACCCGGTGGCTGACACAACACAGCTGGCTGCGGAGCAGGAAGCAGGTTTGCTGCAGCAGCAGGTAGGAATCATTGCTGCTGTCAGCTTTCTGCAGGCAGGACTCCATCTCCTCCAGGAAAAGCTGGAAACCAACGCACCAGCCTGAGGGCTGCAGCCTCAGGGATCAGCCAAGCTCACCCCACAGCCCTTTCCCTCCCTGCCAGACTTACCTGGGCATAGCTGGGGCACTCCAGCTGGAAGAGCAGCTTGGTGAGCTGGCACAGGGCGCGAGCCATGCCCAAGCTGTCCCCGAGTGCGCTGCACAGGGCTCTGACCAGGAGGTAGCTCTCCATGGCTTGCAAGGGCTGGGGTCAGGAAAACCCTCATGGTTACTCTCAGAGACCACCTCAGAGGGACTCTGTGTGCCTGGGGAGGCTGCCATCCCACTGACCACCTCCCCAGCAGCATTACCTTGGCCATCAGCTTGTAGAGAGCTGCCAGGAGGTGCAGGGAGGCTACAGTCTGCTCAGGGCTGCGCACGGCCGGGACGCCCGGCGTGGCCAGGAGCTGCTTCCACAAGGCAAAGGCGTCGTCCAGGCTTTTGGACAGAGCTGAGGGCACACCACAGGTCTGAGACATCCTGACCCAAAACCAGGCACTCCTGGAAAGCCTCTTCACGAAGGGCCCAAACCCGCCAGCATCCTCACCAGTCTCTGTCACCAGGTTGAAGGAGATGCCGTCGTACAGGAACCTGTTCTCCAGCAGCCTGCCTTCGTAGTTGAGGTCGTTGGGCTCAAAGTCACCCAGGTTCGTTAGCCCCTGAGGTTTGGCTCTCTGGTCCCTCTCTATGCTCTGCAGCGTGGGAGAAGGCAGCAGTAACACATGTTAAGAGACACCACAGTGTTTACCAGCAGGGTCTGGGTGGCTTTTGTTGGCCCCAGTGCAGAGCTGAGCATTGCCAGCAAGGCTGAGGAGGGCACCCGACGCGTGCACGGAGCCCCATGGCGTTTCTAGATCTGGACCCGTTTCAGCATCCCACAGCCCCCCCTCCACCACCCCCACCCACCTGCTCCAGCTTGGACTCTAGGGTGCAGATGTAGAGCCAGAGCAGAGCCTGCGCCTGGTCATCGAGGAGTCGGTCCCGGTTCTGGGCGCTCCTGGGCACCAACTCCAGCAGCCGCAAGGCTTCCTGGACGGAGTCCAGGGAGGAGCTGCCAGACAGAGGGATTAGAAACAGCCTTCTACCCCCAAAACCTCAGGAGCATTTTAAGGGAAGGGATAGATACACCCCAGAACCCCAAACAGAGCAAACAGCCAGAGCACTAACGCTCCAGATCCTTAAAACTCCCCCTGAGGACCCTCAAATGCTCCTTGGCGATGCTCAGAGACACAGGGAGGTGATCCCGGCGCACCAGCATCCACCCACCAGTCTGTCTGCTGGGCGTAGCTGTGGTAGCACAAGACCTGGGCCAACTCTGTCAAGCTGATAGCTCGCTCATGCAGGCGGCCGCTCTCCTCCGAGCAGATCTCCAGCAGGTCACAGAGGACGTTGTAGCGTTCCTGCCCTGTGTCAGCTCGCACAGTCTTGTAGGCCTTCAACTCCGCAAAGAGGACAGTCACCAAGGTCTCTGCATCCAGGCTGTGCCCCTCCAAGCCTTCCTTCAGGGTCCTGGGGGAAACAGGAGCTGTAAGGGGGCTCTGTGCAGAGCGCAGTAGAGCCAGGCACATCTCGCAGGGAGAAACATCGTCATTTTATTGGCTTGGGAACCACAGCTCTCAATACTTCCACCCCCACGCACCAGGCAGCCCTCCAGGTCTTACCGTAACTGTAACTCCTCGGCCCCCTGTTTCGCAGCATCTGTTTTGACTCTGACCCAGAGGGAGATGGGCTCTGCCAGCAGCTCCCCAATCTGGCCCTGCAGCGCAGCCAGCCACTGCACCACACATGCCAGGGCTCTCTCCAGCCGCCCCAGCTTGCGGTAACTTTCCACCTGCAGCCTGAAGCATTTGTGCAGCTGTGGGGAGACCACAGAGAACTGGCTTCAGCGCCCAGTGGGAGCAAACTCCCTGCTTCCCATGTCCCACACCGCAGCCCTCTTCCCCACCTGGGCAAAGGGAAGACCTGGGAGCAAGGAATTGGGGTTGTTCCAGGAGCAAAAGCTGGTCCCATCCTCTCCTTTACTCCCCTGGCCCTGGGACCAGATGGTTCAGTTCAGCCCCATTCAGTTCTGCCAGAAGCATCAGACAAGCGCTTACCCTCTCCGGGGGTATCTCTGGACACGCGTAGGCATCTGCTGTCTGCAGCCTCTTGCAGAGGAGCTCGCAGACAGAGCTGGCCTCCTCGTGAAGGTTCTGGTTGTAGAAGATATAGGCCAGCTTGAACGTGCATGACACTGCCGCAAGTAAAACCCAAATATTAAAGATGTGATGGAGAGAGAATGACCCCTCTCCTTGTCCAGCCGGGGACCATCACCCTCTGCCCTGGCCCCACCAGCCATGTGTTTTGCATGACAGCGAACCCCCTCGTTGCTCCCCAGGTACACAGACCCTGAGCTCTGTGACTGCGTTCGACCCCAGCCGGGGCTGAGATGTTGAGTTTGGTCCCACCCGCCGCAGCACTGACCAGTGACGTCGAGGTACTGGGCTCGCTCGCTCTTGGGGAGCCCCTCCAGCGCCTCCAGCATCCACGCCACGCTCCTCCTGCAGCCTGCCGTCAGCCGCTCCAGACCCGGCCAGCCCACTGCCTGCAATGGCTGCGGGGAGAGGGTGGCTGGCAAGAGGCTGCTGGGGACCCACAGCCCCCCAGAACCCACCCAGGGTGGCTCGAGCAGCCCCTTCCAACCCCACCAACGTGCTGCCTCTGAAGGCAAAAGCCACCCAGCACCACGAGGGTCCTGCCCACCTCCAGTGCCAGCAACCATCCCCTCCACTGCCAGTACCTGGGAGCACTGGAAGGTGTCGTAGGCCACACTGGCAAAGAGCTGCAGGCTGCGGTAGAGCAGCTGCTTCACCATGAGCTTCTGTTTGACTCCATCAGGAGGAATCTGCAGAGGGGAGAGAAGGAGAAAAGTGGCGTTCGTGGGGCCTGGGCAGCACTGGGCACTGCTGCTCAGGACGGGGACGCCGGAGAGGGACACTCTGCTGATGGATTAAGGGGAGCATCGAGCCTGGAGTGGGGTTACGAACCTTCCAGCTGCTAACAGAAGCTCTGGTTGACCACGCTACGTGGTCACCCCACTCCCAGCCCCAGCCTTACCCTCTCCAGCAGCCGGTGGAGGACACGGCAGTGCCCCTCGGTGAAGGCACAGAGGCCGAGCACGTCCTCCCGGCCAAAGGGCCACTGCTTGCTCCTCTTCGCGTACTCGCCCAGGGAGGAGACGATGAGCTGGCAGCTCTCAGCCAGCACCCTGAGGAATCGCTCCGAGGCCTCCGCTGCCGTGCTGAGAGCTGCCACGGCCTGGGAGAAGGGCGGCCCCGCGGCGCAAGCGCCCTCAGCCAGCACCTGGCTCAGCTGAACCCCGGCCTCCAGGAGGGACAGAGGGTCACCAAAAGAGTTCACAGAGCTGCCGGCGGCCCCCAGGAAGCCCCTCGCGTCCTTTACTGCCTTCTTGGCTGCCTTGTACTGGCCGCTCTTGCAGAGATGCCAGCACTGCTCCAGGGTGAGCTCGAAGAAGCAGAAGGATCGCTGGAGGGTGGGCGGCTCCGTCACCTCCTTTCGCAGAGCTGCGAGCAAGCAGTCCCCAAGCTGCCGGCCAAGGAAAGCCGAGGACGGCGCCCGCTGGGCTTCGTACAAGGCGGCGGCGGCAGCTGCCTGCTGCGCCGTCTGGGAGGTGAAGAAGGGGGGCTGCAGCGGCAGCAAGGCCGCCCCATCCTCCTCCAGCAGCAGGAGGAAGCGCAGGGCTCGCAGACGGACGGAGAGGACAGCTCTACCCTCCTCCTGTGGCCGGTCAGGCTCAGCCAAGGCGTCCGCCCCTCTCCAGAGCACGCTGAAGCTGCTGTGGACGATGGCTGTGAAGTCCTTGGAGGGTGCCTGGCCAGGGCGGTAGGTCAGCAGCCGGGCACGGAGGAGGTCAGCCACCCTCCAGCAGGCATGGCCGCTCCCCCGGCCGGCCGTGTTCCTCAGCAGGTGGTAGAGGATCTTCTCCAGGTAGAGGGGAGCAGGCTGCGGCACGGCGGTCAAGTAGCCCTGGCACGCGGCCTCGGCCACGGCCACCAGGCTGGTGGTGTGTGCCGGGCAGCCCCCGGGCTTGGCCATCTGCTCGACACAAATCCGCAGGACCCTGTCGCAGACCTGGCTTTTCTGCAGCCGGGAGGCCTGGTTGGCATCGGAGGCACCTCCCGGGGAGTGTAAGAGCCATTTCTGGGGAGGGGAGGATGTCAGACCTCTGGCACCCAGCCCAGAGCCTTCCAGGGGGGATTTCCCCCCCCCGCAGTGCCAGCAGCGGAGCCCCCCGGTCCCCGGCTCACCCACAGCTTGGCGAGCAGCTCAGATATGCCCTCCCAGCCATCCATTTGGGCGGCGAAATCAGCTCCTTTCGGGTGCTTCCTATGTGACACCAGGCTGGGGCGGGCAGGGAAAGGTGTGGGACCCCCACAGCTCCCAGCCCCCCTTCCGGGCTCGCAGCCTCCCCAGTGCTCACAGGCAACTCCCAGCCCCACTCCCCAGGCCCCCCCGCTGCTCACAGCCCCCCACCACACCATTCTCCAGCCCCCTGGGAGTCCCCAGCTCCATCTCCAGTCCCCCCAAGACCCACAGCCCCACTCCGCTCTCCAGTCCCCTGGGGGACCGCAGCCCCCCGCAGCCCCACTCCCGGGCTCCCCTATGAGCTCACAACGCCCCCCAGCCCCACTCCCCGGCCCCCCAACGGGCTCACAGCCCCCCCCAGCCCCACTCCCCGGCCCCCCAACGGGCTCACAGCCCCCTAGCCCCACTCCCCGGCCCCCCAACGGGCTCACAGCCCCCCCCAACCCCACTCCCCAGTCCCCCTACGGGCTCACAGCCCCCCCCAACCCAATTCCCGGGCCCCTCTACGGGCTCACAGCCCAATTCCCTGGTCCCCCTACGGGCTCACAGCCCCCCCAGCCCCACTCCCCGGCCCCACTACGGGCTCACAGCCCCCCCAGCCCCACTCCCCGGCCCCCCTACGGGCTCACAGCCCCCCCACAGCCCCGCTACAGGCTCACAGCCCGCCCAGCCCCACTCCCCGGCCCCACTACAGGCTCACAGCCCCCCCAGCCCCATTCCCCGACCCCCCTACGGGCTCACAGCCCCCCCACAGCCCCACTACAGGCTCACAGCCCCCCCAGCCCCATTCCCCGACCCCACTACGGGCTCACAGCCCCCCCACAGCCCCACTACGGGCTCACAGCCCCCCCAGCCCCATTCCCCGGCCCCCCTACGGGCTCACAGCCCCCGCAGCCCCACTCCCCGGCCCCCCTACAGGCTCACAGCCCCCCCAGCCCAATTTCCCGGCCTCCTTACAGGCTCGCAGCCCCCCCCAGCCCCACTCCCCGGCCCCCCTACGGCCCCAGCCCCATTCCCCGACCCCCCTACGGGCTCACAGCCCCCCCAGCCCCATTCCCCGACCCCCCTACGGGCTCACAGCCCCCCCACAGCCCCACTACGGGCTCACAGCCCGCCCAGCCCCATTCCCCGGCCCCCCTACGGGCTCACAGCCCCCGCACAGCCCCATTCCCCGGCCCCACTACGGGCTCACAGCCCGCCCAGCCCCATTCCCCGACCCCCCTACGGGCTCACAGCCCCCCCACAGCCCCACTACAGGCTCACAGCCCGCCCAGCCCCACTCCCCGGCCCCACTACGGGCTCACAGCCCCCGCACAGCCCCATTCCCCGGCCCCACTACGGGCTCACAGCCCCCCCAGCCCCATTCCCCGACCCCCCTACGGGCTCACAGCCCCCCCAGCCCCATTCCCCGGCCCCCCTACGGGCTCACAGCCCCCCCAGCCCCATTCCCCGACCCCCCTACGGGCTCACAGCCCCCCCAGCCCCATTCCCCGACCCCCCTACGGGCTCACAGCCCCCCCACAGCCCCACTACGGGCTCACAGCCCCCCCAGCCCCATTCCCCGACCCCCCTACGGGCTCACAGCCCCCCCAGCCCCATTCCCCGGCCCCCCTACGGGCTCACAGCCCCCCCAGCCCCATTCCCCGACCCCCCTACGGGCTCACAGCCCCCCCAGCCCCATTCCCCGGCCCCCCTACGGGCTCACAGCCCCCCCACAGCCCCACTACGGGCTCACAGCCCCCCCAGCCCCATTCCCCGACCCCCCTGGTGCCCAAAGCCCCACTCCCAGCCCCACCGGGAGTCCGCAGCCCCCCGCCAGCCCCACTCCTCACACTCTCACAGCCCCCCCCGCCCCATCCCCACTCCTCGGCCCCGCAGACTCACGCCGCTGCTGCTCCGCCGCCTGGGTGCTGGCCCCCGCCGCGCGCCCGTTCAAATAACCTCGGCAGCCAATCAGCGCGCGGCTCCAACGGCCCGCCCGCGCGGGGCACGCCGGTAGTTGTAGTCCCCGTCCGCGGGAATGCGCATGCGCACTGTGACTCGTGCCACGGGGAGGGGGAAGGGGGGGGGTGGCAGCTCCGGGACCCCCGTGCGATGGCGGGGATTGTGCAGGGACCTCTGTGCAATGGGGGCCGGTGTGCAAGGCCCCTGTGCAACGGGGGCTGGTGTGCAGGGACCCCCGTGTGATGGCGGTGGTTGTGCAGGGACCCTCGTGAGATGGGGATGGTTGTGCAGGGACCCTCGTGCAATGGGAGTCCATGTGCAAGGCCCCTGTGCAACAGGGGCTGGTGCGCAGGGACCCTTGTGCGATGGGGACAATTGTGCAAGGCCCCTGTGCAACGGGGGCTGGTGTGCAGGGACCCTCGTGCAATGGGGGTGGTTGTGCAGGGACCCTCGTGCAATGGGAGTCCACGTGCAAGGCCCCTGTGCAACAGGGGCTGGTGCGCAGGGACCCTTGTGCGATGGGGACAATTGTGCAAGGCCCCTGTGCAACGGGGGCTGGTGTGCAGGGACCCTCGTGCAATGGGGGTGGCTGTGCAGGGACCCTCGTGCAATGGGAGTCCACGTGCAAGGCCCCTGTGCAACAGGGGCTGGTGCGCAGGGACCCTTGTGCGATGGGGACAATTGTGCAAGGCCCCTGTGCAACAGGGGCTGGTGTGCAGGGACCCTTGTGCGATGGGGACAATTGTGCAAGGCCCCTGTGCAACGGGGGCTGGTGTGCAGGGACCCTCGTGCAATGGGGGTGGCTGTGCAGGGACCCTCGTGCAATGGGAGTCCACGTGCAAGGCCCCTGTGCAACAGGGGCTGGTGCGCAGGGACCCTTGTGCGATGGGGACAATTGTGCAAGGCCCCTGTGCAACAGGGGCTGGTGTGCAGGGACCCTTGTGCGATGGGGACAATTGTGCAAGGCCCCTGTGCAACAGGGGCTGGTGCGCAGGGACCCTTGTGCGATGGGGACAATTGTGCAAGGCCCCTGTGCAACGGGGGCTGGTGTGCAGGGACCCTCGTGCAATGGGGGTGGCTGTGCAGGGACCCTCGTGCAATGGGAGTCCACGTGCAAGGCCCCTGTGCAACAGGGGCTGGTGCGCAGGGACCCTTGTGCGATGGGGACAATTGTGCAAGGCCCCTGTGCAACAGGGGCTGGTGTGCAGGGACCCTTGTGCGATGGGGACAATTGTGCAAGGCCCCTGTGCAACAGGGGCTGGTGCGCAGGGACCCTTGTGCGATGGGGACAATTGTGCAAGGCCCCTGTGCAACGGGGGCTGGTGTGCAGGGACCCTCGTGCAATGGGGGTGGCTGTGCAGGGACCCTCGTGCAATGGGAGTCCACGTGCAAGGCCCCTGTGCAACAGGGGCTGGTGCGCAGGGACCCTTGTGCGATGGGGACAATTGTGCAAGGCCCCTGTGCAACGGGGGCTGGTGTGCAGGGACCCTCGTGCAATGGGGGTGGCTGTGCAGGGACCCTCGTGCAATGGGGGTGGTTGTGCAGGCCCCTGCCATACTGCTCTGGCCAGGACAGAGTTATTTTTCTCAGCAGCAGCCTTGGGTTCGGCAGCAAAACGGCCAGCGTCTGATACCGCCGGCGTGTTTTGGCTGCTGCCGAGCGGCCTCAAGGCCACCTCCGGTTCCCATGTGGCTCCCACGGTGTGCGGGACCCCCCCCTGCAGTGGGTGCGGGTGTGCGGGGACCCCCACGCAGCAGCACCTGGGGTTGTTACAGAAGAAGTTAGAATAACTGCGCTCTTCTCTCCGAAGAGTCGTTTCGCAGGAGCAGCTCGGGACCAGTAGCCGAAGGAGCCGACTGACGCCCGAGGTGGCAGGAACCGACCCAGCCTCGGCTCGCTGATAAAACCAGTGCTGCAAACACAGAACTGGCCAAATCCGGCAGATAGGAGTGGGACGAGGAGATGAGGAATGAGGGAACGATTCATGGAATCCCGGAACGGTTTGGGTGGGAAGGGGCATCTAAAGGACATCCAGTCAGATGGGGCAGAGGGGTTCCAGCCCTCAGATCATTTCCATGGCCCCCTCCAGACCCACTCCAGCAGGTCCACATCTTTCCCGTGCTGAGGACCCCAGAGCTGGACGCAGTGCTCCGGGGGGGTCTGGGCAGAGCGGAGCAGAGGGGCAGAACCCCCCTCCCTCGACCTGCCAGCTACGTAATCCCTGAAATTCTCCCGTGTTCCTGTCCCCTGCAGCTGTGGGTCGGCTGCCCAGCAAGTGGGTGACAGCTTGGGGCTCTGGGGGGGTCCAGGCCCAGCCCCCCCAGCTGATGGTGGTGGTGTCACTTCCAGAGCCTCTGATGGGGGAAATCAACCCCGTCCCTCCGGTGTGGCCTCAGCCCTGAGCCTGCTGACACCGGGGATGCGGTTGTGCCCTGGGTGAGTGCCGGGGGATGCAGAGCCCTTCTGGGCCCCCTGTCCCCCCACCAAGCGTTCAGAGGAGTGGGGGTCCCCCCAGGAGAGTGTGGTGCAAGACTTTAAGGGGGATGAGGGCCAGGGGGACCCCAAGGTGGCAGCACCGGCTCTTCCCAGTGTCTTCCCCAGGCACCTGCTGTGCTGGGGGGGGTGTGGGGGTGTCTCAGGGCTGGGGGTGACCCTGGGGCTGGGCGGAGGAAAACTGGGGTCAGGGAGGGACCCTGGGAGTGGGTCTGGGGGACATTTGGGAAGAGGGGTGTTTCTCGAGAGGTTGGGGACACCATGTGGGGGATGACCCTGGGGAGGTGGGGGGCACCCTGGGGAGGTGGGCATTGCCACAGGGAAGAGGGATCCCACCCCCCACACACACCCACAGCCACCCCCGGGGGCAGCCGGGACCCTGACCCACCAGAGGACCAGGATGGGGACGATGGGGATGCACCCACGGACACCGCACGGACAGTAAAATCGTTGATGCTGCACCTCGTGGCAGGGTCTCTGGGGTGCTGTGGGCCCGGTGGGGGGCGAGCCCCTAGCCCTGCCAGCCCTTCCCGGGGGTCCCCAGGCTGCCGGGCCCCCCCCGGCCCCAAGCAGGCGGGAGCCGTGTCCTCCCGGCCGGTGGCCACGCGATGGCGGCACCGGCCCACGGCCACGCAGGGACAGGGCTGGGGACCGGGGTCTGCAGGGCTCGGCCGGGGGGGACGCGGCGTCCCGCAGCTCCGCTCCCACCCGGGGGACCCCAAACACCCCCGGGGCGGGCGCTGTCCCCAGCGTGTCCCCCGACGGTGGCAGCCGGAACGGCGTGGGGGGGCGGGAAGGTGACAATGAGGGTCCCCACCAGTGGCCCGGAGCTCCTCACCACTGCGGGGACAGGTGGGGACAGTCAAGGAGCGATGCTGGCACAGCCCCCTCCCCGGGGGTCCCCTCCGTGTCCGGCCCCCCCCGGGGAGGCGAAGGCAGCAGCTGCACATCCAAACCCAGAGTGTTTTATTGGGGGGAACAGGGAGCCCAACGATCGGCCGCGGGGACGGGGACAGCAGCGGGACACCCCGACACCCTTGGGGGTGCTGGCATGCGGGGGTGGGGGGACACTGGTGGGGGTGTGGGGGTGATTTTGGGGTGGGGGGGTGTGGAGGAGCCAAGAGGGGCGGGTGCGCAGGGCAGCGTGCGGTGGAGGGGGGGGCACATCTGTCCTCGCGGGTGTCTCATCACACCCATTGCTGTCGTGGGGGACGGTCACACCAGCGGGAGCCGGGACACCCCCCCTCCAAACACCCCCCCCACTGCCCGCAGGCCCGTCCCCACGCCGGGGTGGTCGGGGGGGGGGGTGGAGGGCGGGTGGGCTCAGTCGGGGTAGATGATGAAGCCGGAGAAGGTGCTGTACTTGTTGGTGTTGCCGCCGTGCACTTTGCCGCCGTCCAGCTTGACGAAGACCTCGTCGCCCACGTCCAGGTGCAGGATGACGCTGTTGCTGGCGTAGTCGTAGTTCTGGTCCGCGTCCTGCGCGATGGCGCTGGCCCGCACCTGGGGGGCACGGCCGTCAGGGACATCCCCCTCACCACCACCCCGCCATGCCTGGGGGGGAGCCTGGGAGTGGGGTGTGGGGCTGGGAATGGGGGAGCTGTGCTGCTCTGGACCCCCCCAGCCTGCTCAGCCCCTCTGTCCATCACTGCTCAAGGTCACGTCACCCGTCTGTGGCAGAACCGGGCAAGGGAGCCAGCGTTCCCCCCCCTCCGCTCCCTAACTGTTGCCGGCCAGCAACGGTGACAGGAGGGGACAGGGACAGAGCCCCTCCCGCACCCCGGGGTCCCCCAGGATAGGGCCACCCAAGGACGGCTGTTGGAGCTGGGTCTCACCATCGGTGCTCGGTCCCGAGGACCTGCTGGTGACCGGATCTGGAGACCCCCGGGACCCTGTGGGACCCCAGGGCCCTCTCCTGCCCCATGCTCCCATGCTGCCCCTGGGGACTGGGGATGCCCCGGGGGGGTGGGGGCAGCTCCTGGGGGGGGGGGGGGGTGGCTGAGCTGGCATCGACCGCGCTGGATCGATCCTTGTTTCTCCCATAATAAATGGGAAGCGTCCAGGGCGAGGCGGTGCAGGAGCTGCTGGCCGGGCTACGCCTTCGTGAACAAAGGGACCGGCTGGGGGGCACAGCCTGTCCCCCCGATGTTGGTGGCTGTCCCAGTTGGGGGGCACAACCCATCCCCGTCCTCCTCCCCCTCCGGTGTTGGTGGCTGTCCCAGTTGGGGGGCGCAGCCGGTCACCTCCGGTGATGGCGGCTGTCCCAGCCGGCCCTGACAGACCCCACTCCCCACTGGCTCCGAGCCCGGCACTCCTGGGGGAGTGTGTCCCCCCCATCCCTGCGGCAGGAGCCCCGGGGATGGGGCTTTCGTGTCCCCGAGGCTGAGGCGACGGCAGGTGGTGGGGATGGGTGCGGGGTGGCTCCCCCAGTCACCCCCTCCATGGTCCCAGAGGAGGAATGGGATGGGGGGGAGATGGGGCTACTGGGCAGTGGGGGGGAGCAGGGATGGGGAATCAGGGATAGGGGGAAATAGGATGGAGGAAGAGGGATGGGGAGAAGAGGATGGGAATGGGGTGGGGGAATTGGATGGGGGAAACAGAATGTGGAGACTGGGGTGGGGGCAATTGGGGATGGGGGGTGAGGATGGGTGGAGCCGGCATGGGGATCAGGAATGGGGGGAACCAACGATGGGGGAACTGAGATTAAGGGAAATGAGAATGGGGAAACTGGGATGGGAGGAAACAAGATGGGGAAAACCAAGATGAGGGGAGCAGGCGGGGGAAGCTGGGATGGGGGAGCAGGCAGGGGCAGCAGGCAGGGGGAGCGGGGCTGGAGAAGCCAGGTGGAGACGCACAGAGAAACCGGGGCTGGAGGAACTGGGCTGGAACAGGGCGAGGGACCGGCGGGGGGGAGCAGGGTGGGGGGCACGGGGATACCGGCAGGAGCTGTCGCGGGGGTGCCGGTCCCGGCTCGTACCTGCCCGTTCTTCATGAGGTCGGCCCACATGCTGGTGCCGTCGCCGCCGCGCATGAGGACGTGGTAGGTGAAGAAGTAGATGCCGGGCAGGGGGCAGGTGAACTTCCCGCTCGAGGGCTCGTAGTAGTTGCCCACGTTGGTGACCACATCGTCGAAGCGCAGCACCTCGTAGCCCTCGTGGGGCTTCCGCAGCCCCGCGTAGAAGGCGATCTTGGGGCTATAGAAGGAGGGGATGTACCCCCCGGGACCCGGCCCCGGTGGCCCTGGTGGCCCTGGCCGGCCTGGCTCGCCCGGTGGGCCCCGTGGTCCCGGGGGTCCGGGGGGACCCCGCACGCCGGCACGGCCCTTGCGCCCTGGCTCGCCCTTGGCGCCGGGCAGGAAGGGCGGCGGGGAGGCGGCGGGCAGCTCGGGGCCGGGGTAGGGGTCGCAGACCATGCGGCAGCTGCCCAGCATCTCGTAGTGCGCGGCCGCCTTGGAGCTGTGCACCAGCAGCGGGATGGCCACCAGAAGCACCAGCACCATGGCCACGCCAACGGCCGCCCCGGCCACCCGCTTCCTGCGGCTCAGCCGGGAGGCGGCCAGCGCCAGCAGGTCCTCCTCGCCCTTGGGAGCGATGGTGATGCCGGGGGGGCGGACGGCACCCAGCCGCCCACTGAGCCTTACGCCCCGGCAGGGACCGGGCTGGGAGCGGGGATGGAGTGGGATGGGGCTGCGGCCGGCAGTGGGGCTGGGCGTGGGGATGGGAGCAGGGATGGGGACGGGAGCAGGGATGGGGACGGGGACAGGGATGGGGATGGGGACAGGGATGGGGACAGGGATGAGGATGGGGATAGGGATGAGGATGGGGACAGGGATGAGGATGGGGATAGGGATGGTCACAGCAGCGGGGCTGGGGATAGAGCCAGCAGCGGGGCTGGCAGTGAGGACGGGAGCAGGGATGGGAGTGGGAACAGCAGCAGGGCTGGGGAGAGGGACAGGCACGGGGACGGTCACAGCAGCAGGGCTGGGGCTGGCGAGGGGAGCGGAGCTGCGGCTGGAGCTGGGACTTGATCTGGTGAAGGGGACGAGACCGGAGCCGACGACGGAACGGGGAGCTGAGCCACCAACGGAGCCGGGACCCGAGATGGTGACAGAGGCGGGAGCGGAGCCGGGGAAGGGGCTGAGACCAGAGCCGGGGACGGGGTCGAGACCGGAGCTCCTGCAGCAGCCAGGACCGGAGCCGGTGTTGGAGTCGAGACCGGAGCCGATGATGCAACCAGGACCGGAGCCGGTGTTGGAGCTGGTGATGTAACCGGAGCCGGGATGGAGCCGGGACCGGAGCCGGGATGGCGGCGGGATGGTAGCCGGGACCGGAGCCGGGATGGAGCCGGGACCGGAGCCGGGATGGAGCCGCCGCGACACGCAGGGCAACTTCTCGCCAAGTTGCCCGGGAGCAGCACCCCGGGGAGCGGGACACCCCCCCCTCCCCTCCCCCGGGAGCGGCACCCGAGCGGCCCCACCGCTGCCCCGCGCCGCGCTCTCCCCGGTGCGCACCGCCGGGACCGGGACCGGGACCGGGACCGGGACCGGGACCGCGACCGCGACCGCGACCGCGACCGGGACCCGTCAACACCGCCCGGGGCTGTTCTCCGGCAGCAGCCCCCGCACCCCGCTCGGGGTCCCCGGGGACGCGGAGCCCCGGGCCCGCGGCGGAGCCCACCGCCCCCCCCCCGCCGCCGCCGCCGGTGCCCGCCGGTACCTGCCGCCCACGGCGCCGGGAGCCACGTGCCGGGGCCGCCGCCCCCGCGCCGCGCCGCGCCCGCAGCCCCGCTCCGCCCGCCCCGCTCGACGGCACCGGGAACGGCGGGGGGGGGCGGTGGGGAGGGACGGGAGAGCGGGGGGTGCACGGGGAGGGGAGGGTGTGCAGGGTTGTGATGGGTGCACGGCGGGGGGGGGGGTGAGTGTGCAAGGGGGGGGTGCGTGTGCACGGCGCTGTGTGGGTGTGAGCGAGCGGGGGGGGGGGAGCAGGGCTGGGGGGGTGCGGGGGGGGGGGGGGCTGGGTGCACGGCTGTGCGTGGCACGGGGCCTGGGGGTGCGGGGGGTGCACAGGGACACCCCCACCCCCCCCCACGCTGACACAGCCCCGCGCAGGGGTCGGGCAGGCTGGAGGCCGCGGGTCTGGTTTTGGGGGCCCCCTCCCCAGTTGCGCACCCCCAGACCGGGGCGGGGGGGGGGGGGGGTGTCTGTCGGGGCGCACGGTCCCTTCCCAGCCCCGGAATGGGGGCAGAACGCCCATCCCTGGGGGGCTCCGGTCCCTCCAGCTGCCATCGAGGTGCCCATGAGGCCGGGGCTGCTGGGGGTGTCCGGATCCAGCCCCAGTTGCTCCCAGCACCGCGGCGGATCCGGTGCTCTGGGAGCTGATTTACGGCTGCTCTTTTCAAATCTTGCCTGAATTTGCTCCGTTATGCAAAATGACGTCTTGCCCTCTGCGCTCCCAGGAGAGGAGCCGCTTCCCCCCGCTGCCACCGGCCCCTCGCCTGCAGCTTCCCGGCAATTGGAAAAATAGTAGGGAAAAAGAGGAGAAATTGGGCAAGAGCCACCGGCCGCCCTGCTCGGCCCCCGCACCGGGGACACCTCGGGTCCCTCCGTGGGGGAGTGTGGGCCGAGGGCGTCCCCCTGCATGGAGCCACCGGGGTGGGGACGCGCCCATGGGTGGCTTTGCACATGCGTGTCTGTGTGCAGGGGTCCACGCATGTCGTTGCGGTGTCAGCGGCCGGTCCTCCACGTCTGTGTGCGTGCATGGATGCAAGCTGGAGGGTGCGTGGGGGTGTGTGCGTGCATGTGCATGCGTGTGCGTGCTCAGTGCATGTGCGTGCATGCGTGTGTATGCTCTGTGCGTGTGTGGGCATGCATATGTATGCTGTGTGCATGCTCTTTGCACGCGTGTATATGCTCTGTGCGTGTGCGTGTGCATGCGCAGTGCATGTGTGTGCATGCTGCATGCGTGTGCATATGCATGCCGGGGTGCGGGGGGGGGGACGGGCGGGGGAGATGCTCCCACCGTAGCGGCCGCGGGTGTAATTTATCCGTATAGTTTTTAAATTTGCAGGCCTGGCCAGCTCCCTCCAAAGGGCGGCGATCAATCAGCCAGGATATTGGATGGATTTATGGGCCCTTTATGCAGGAGGATCAATGCAATCCTGAAAAACCCGGCAATGTTTGTGCAACAAATTACGGCGGCTGGAGCATCTCCCTTGCTCGCCCCCCGTGGGGACGGGGACGGGGTCCGGGTGCCATCGATGCCACCCGTGCTGCTCCCCAGGTACTGGGGACGCCGGAGTCCCGCCACCGCTACCCCCTCACTGGCTGATCCTAATGAGCAGCAACAGTGAATTAATTAGCCAGGCTGCGAGGGGAAGCCCGAGTGCTAATTAGCCGGCACCGAGGGCTGGTGGGGAGCGCGTGCCCGGTGGCAGGGCCCTGTCTGCAGGGATGTGAGGGGACGCGAGGGGACACCGGGGGTCCTGGCTGTCCCCAGCCCTGCTGACGGTGGGGCGAGGAGGGGGGATCCAACGCTGGGGGTAAAAATAGTGGCAGCGGCAAGAAAGGTCAGCCCCGGTGAGAGCAGCCGTGGGGAGATGGGGAGGGATGGGGGGGTCAGGGCCGGATCCTGCCCGCAGCTCCCGGGGCTCGGCCCCATCCATGGGGGCTGCGAGCCCAGCGCCGGCGCTGAGCCCCTGCGCCGTGCCAGCAGCCACGGCGGGGGTGTCCCCGATCCCTCATGGCTCCCAGTGCCGAGCCGTGCCTCAGTTTCCCCATCCCGGGTGCTCTCGCTGCCCCCCAAGCAGGTCCCGGGACGATGCCGCGGGCCACCCCGATGGGGACGGATGCGTCCCCGACCGCGGAGCCAGCGGCTCCGGGGCCAGAGCCGGGAGCTGAGCCCGGTGCGAGCCACTGGGGCTGGAGGCGGCTGGCAGAGCTGCGGTGCCGGGGCTCAGAGCATGAATAAATGCATAACGCTGCGGCCCCAACGTCCCCACCGTCCCCCCCCCCCAGCAGCCAGGCGAGCTGGCAGCGCCTGCATGGGGAGGGGGGCTTCGGTGCAGCCGTCCGGCGACTCCCCGTTCGCCATCTGCCTCCACGGCCCCCGAGGACCCACCGGCTCGTGCAGCAGCGTGCGGCCCCGCAGGGTCACATCCAGCGCCGGCACGGCCCCGGTGCTCGGTCCCTGAGCCCCAGCGTCGCCCGGTGCATGCCCAGCGCGCCGTGCACGGTGCTGGTGCATGGTCCCTCGCCCGCGGTGCACGGCACCCAGTGCCCACGCATGGCACCCAGTGCCGGTGCATGGTCCCCGATGCCCGCTGCATGGCACCCAGTGCCGGTACGTGGTTCCTGGTGCCCAGGGAACGTCACCTTTCCTCTCCTCATGGCTTCGCCAAACATTTCCCTCCCCATGGTGGTGGTGTGCCGGGATGGCAGACAGATTGGCGTGTCAGCGCGGGCCGCGCAGGCCGGGAGGGAGCCTTGTGCAAATGAATATAGATGGGCTGGAGGCGGCCGGGCGCTGCGCGCTTCATCCAGGGCATGTTTGCAATAAAGCCGGGCTGCCGGGCCGGCCCAAATTGGATGAAAATTGTCCTTGAACGGCGACAATAAACCAGTAGCTGGGGGGGGGGGGGGGGGGAGGGTGCTGGGGGGGGGGCTGCGAGGCCGCCTGGGGGTGACGCCGGCCGGGTGCTGCTGCGGTGAAATGCCCGTCGGGATCCCGGTGCGAGGCCGGGGTGGGATGTGCCAGCACCGTGGGGCTGGTGCCGGGAGCGTCACCCCCGGATGGAGCCCACGGCACCGCAGCACCCACCGTGGGGCCCTGGGGCTGTTCGGGTGCCCCCTGACAGCTTTTGTGGGGTGGCAGAAGCGGCTGAACGGGCAGAGCATCACCTGCACCGGGGGGGGGGGCACCACGTCCCCCACCACCAGCCCTGGCTGGCTCACCCCCGGCACCCAGTCCCCATTGTGCCCCCCAGTCCTCACCCCTCTGTACCAGCACCCCCAGACCTTCCCTCCTGCCCCCCCACCCTGGCTCGTTAGCTTCTGCTGCTAATTGGTGAGGAGGCAACTGGGAGGTTGCTGGTAGGGCCTGGGGGGGGTCGGGGGTCTGGAGCTGGCTGCCCCTCAGCAGTGGGGGGCTCAGGACATGGTGAGCGGGGGGCTCAGGGATGAGGATGGGATGGGACGGGGTGGGGTGTCCCACCCAGGGGTGGCCACATCGTGCCAGGGCTGAGCGGTGCTGGGGGGGGGGGGGTCTCGTCCGCACCCTGAGTTCCCCACATCCCCCCCGGGATGGTGCTGAGCCCCAGCCCTGCAGCCGCTCATGGGGGCTGCCACACACGGGGCCGGATCCTGCACCAGGGCTCAGCCTGGACATTGCCACCCCCATCCCGCTGCGGGTGCCCCACGGAGGGGGGGCAAGGCTGCACCTGGGCCACTGCTGTGATGAGCTGCAGGGTCTCAGCCGTGGGGGGACCACAGTGGTGGCAGCCCTTCACCCATCTCTGGCGGGGGGGCATCCCCCGGGAAGGGGAGGCCAGGGGATCCCGGGGGGGATTTACGTCCCCTCCCGGCTGTGCCCCCCCCCCTGCACTAGCAGGGGCCCGGTTGCGGGGCCGTCCGTCACGGCATGCCGGCGCCTGCCGAGATGGATGGCTGCGGGCCGGCCCGGATTAATTCTCTGGACAAGCGGCATTTATTACGGATGCAGAGGATGTCAGGCGGAGAAATCCATCCCGGCCGGGCAGCAATTAGGCGGCTGGCCGGGGCACGGGGGTCCCGCTCGCCCCCCCCGCCACCTGCCCGGGCCCCCCACGCCAGCACCCCGGGTCCCCCTGCCCTGCGGATCCCCCCCAGCCTCACCGTGGGGTGCCGGGGGTCCCCCCCCTGCGGTGCTGCCCCCCGCACCGGCAGGGCCGGGGGCTCATTGCAGATTCGCCTCATGCCCACCTGAGCCGGGCGCTGACAAATAGACATTTAAATCAGACAATTAGCTGGCCTCCACCGCTGACATTTTTAATGTATTAATGTGCATCAACAGCTAATACATATAAAATTCCCCTAATAACAGCACTTGGGTACCGGGGCCGCGCCGCAGCCGGCGCTGGCAGTGATGTACGAGTCCGGAGGGACTCCGGCCCCGGCGTTTGCATTAATTACCAGCAAACTGACAAGGCAGCGTGACACGCGGGAAGGCGCCGGATGCCTTCAAACAGCCCCGTGGCCGGTTTTTCCAAGCCCTGGCGTGTGAGTGTGAGTGTGAGCGTGTGTGCGGTGCAGCCGGGCGTGCGGAGGGGTGCATGGTGCAGCCGCGTGTGCACGGGCCGGTGGCGCCACGTTTGTGCGCACACGCGTGTGTCCCGTGTCCCTGCGTGTGGGGACACGCTGGCTGGGCTGCGGCGGGTGGGTGTTGGGGTGGGGGAGTGCTTCGTGTTCCTGCTGGGAGCGGGGGGGTATGTCGGGGCAGGTGTGTGCATCGGGACACACGTGTGCATCAGGGCACGCATGCATGAGGACACACATGTGTGTCGGGGCGTGTGTGTGCATCAGGACACACGTGTGCATCAGGGCACGCGTGTGCATTGTGATATGCGTGTGCATCGGGACATGCGTGTGCATCAGGGCACACATGCATGGGGACACACATGTGCATCGGGGCACATGTGTGCGTTGGGGCACATATGCATGAGGACACACGCGTGCATCGGGACACGCATGTGTTCCCAGCGCTGTGCACAGCCACGTGCGGGGACTGGAGGGGATGGCTCGAGGCCGAGGAGC
Organism: Gypaetus barbatus; assembly: GCA_028022735.1. Taxonomy (NCBI): domain Eukaryota; kingdom Metazoa; phylum Chordata; class Aves; order Accipitriformes; family Accipitridae; genus Gypaetus; species Gypaetus barbatus. The sequence continues at coordinate 935,218 of CM051547.1, read as the reverse complement.
CTCCGACCCCGCTGCCTGCAGGGAGGGGTAAGCAGGATGCGGCCCCCGCCGTGGTCCCTGCGTATCCCCGGCCGCGGTCCCCGTGCGCCCGGGCGGTGACAGATGCTTCAATTCGCAGGAAGGCTCCGAGAATCGATGCCTTAAATGCTGGTGGCCGGGGCTGATCAATGCCGCCAATTACGCCTGCAAACAGGTGCTCGGGGGGGGCTGGGGAGCCCCCCATGACCCCCCCCCCGGGCTGGGGCACCCCAAGACACCCTAGGGGTTCCCCTGCAGCCCCCTGGCTCTGCATGTCGGGGGGCACCCAGGGAAACTGAGGCTACCGTGGGGGGCTCCAGCCCCCACCCCCCGCCCCATCGACCGCCGGCCCCTCTTGCCGAAGGCAGATTTGACATTTTTAAATCTAGATACTTAAAGGAATCGATCAGGATGCGAGACCCCTGCCCCCCCGCCCTCGCATCGATCCTGCCCTGAAACGGGGGGCACGGCACCGCAGCCCCCACCAGCCTGGGGGTCCTGGGGAGGGGGGGGTCCAGTGAGGAGTCCCAGCACCCACCCAGGCCAGGGTGCCCCCCCACCCTCTGTTCAGGCTGGTGGGGCTGGTCCCCCCGCCCCCGGCACGGGGCTCGGGGGCAGCGGAGCGTGGGCCGGGGTCCGCTGGGACCCGCTGTCAGAGAGGCAGCCAGGCGCGGGGTGGGCAGCCCGGGGGGGGGGCCGCTGTCAGCCTGCACTGATGGGCAGCCGAGCTGGGGGGGGGGGGCCACCAGCATCCCCCACACCCCATTGGCATCGCAGGGGGGCTCCCCAGGGACCCAGCCATCCTGCTCTCTCAGCTCCCCCCCCGAAACAGAGCTTTGCCCCATTGCACCCCTAAAACCCAGGGAGGGGTCCCCATCCAGCCCCAGGGCAGCAGCGAGGGGGGGGGCGATGCACCCCCAAAGGCCGTCTGGCCGCACCGCCTGGGGGGTTCTGAGCTGGGGGGGTGGTTTGCAGCCCCCCAGGCCCTGCTAACGGGGGCTGAGCCCCCGGCACAGGGCAGCTGCGGGGCTGTTAATAATGGATGAGACCAAATTGGCGGCCGGCAGCCGGTTAATCCCTGCAAACACGGTGGCGGCGGCACGGGCTGAGCAAACAGGGGCTGCGGAGAGTCCCGGGGGGGCCCCTGCACCAGGGGTGGGGTGGTGTTTTGCATCCGCCATGCAGCGGGTACCCCAATACCAGGCACCATGGCATGCTGGGGCCGGCTGCACCCTGGGAGGGGGTACGGGGTTGGGGGTGCCGGTGTGGGGCACCCGGCCCCCCCCCCAGGTCCCCACACCGGTGCAGCGATGCCGATGCCGTGCCCTTTGCCCGGTGTCGTGCCGGGGCAAAGTCTGGTGGGGGGAGCGGTGCTGCCGGGAGCTCCGCAGGGAGAGGTGGGTCAGGGTGGGCTGCAGCCCCGCCGGCACGGGGGCTGGGGGGGTGCACCGGCCCCAGGTGGGCTCATGGGACCATGGGTGGGCTCACAGGGTGCTGGATGGGCTCAGGGGACCCTGGGTGGGCATGCCCCGGTCCTGGGTGGGCATGCAGGACCCTAGGTGGGCACAGGGGGTCCTGGGTGGGCACGCACCAGCCCTGCGTGGGCACATGGCAGCTGGGTGGGCAGGCAGTGGCTCTGGGTGGGCGCATGGGACCCCGGCTGGGCATGCACCGGCCATGGGTGGGCATGCAGGTCACTGGAGGGGTCTGGCACAGCAGGGGGACAGCGTGACCTGGGGTCCCTGACTGCACTGTCCATCCCACAGGGTGCCGGATGCCGGGGCCGTGCCGATGCCCGCCAGGGCGGTGACTCCCAGGGCAGCCCCGCCGAGCCGGTTGCCACAGCCGGGGGGAGGATGGCCAAGCGGCTGCTGGTGGCTTACGGGCTGTGGGTGCTGGGGGGGCCGCTGGGGCTGCACCACATCTACCTGGGCCGGGACAGCCACGCGCTGCTCTGGATGCTGACGCTGGGCGGCTTCGGCGGTGGATGGCTCTGGGACTTCTGGCACCTCCCTGGCTGGGTGGCCGCCGCCAACGGGGCCGGGGTGCCCAGGGACCGCGGCAGGACCGTGCCGGCCCTTAGCCCCCTGCGCCTGGTGGGGCAGGTGATGGTGGGGATATATTTCGGGCTAGTGGCGGCACTGGGGCTGCCCTGGGTACCGGCGCTGCTGGCGCAGCCCCTGGCTGTGGGGCTGGGGGTGCAACTGGTTTCTTCGGTGGGTGACCAGACGGCGGAGGCACCCAGCGTCCTGGCCGCAGCCTTCCTCGCCTCCCTCCTCTTCCAGGGCCGGGTGCTGGCGGTGCTGCCCACCAGCCTGGCCGCCAGCATCGCCGCGCAGCAGCACCGGCGCTACAAGCCCCGTGGGATGCCCCGGCCCCGGCTTGCCACCCGGCTCTACCATCTGGGGCTGGCGTGCCTGGCCTTCACTGCCCCGCTCGCCTGTCGCGGGCTCTTTGGCGCCGTCGGGGTGCTGGGCACCCTCTCGGCCCTGCTCCGTGCCGCCACCGAGCTCCTGCTCCTGCCCCTCCATGCCAGCTGGCTCCTGGCAGAGGTCCTGGGCTTCGCTGGCGGCTCTCCGGCGCGGGAGCACGGCACCAGCTTCGAACCGAGCAGCTGGAGCGAGCGGCAGCAGCGGGCGTATGAGGTGCAGGATGCAGCGCTGGGTACCTGGGCTGGAAGGGGGGGATGCTGCGGTGGGATTCTGTGCTGGGGAGATCCATGGGGTTTGGCTGCTCCCATGCCCTGGAGGGGGAAAACACCCTTTTTGGGGTCCCTTCCAGCTGCTGAAGGCACATGCAGCCCCATGCATGGCCCCGGGGGGGAGCCCAGCAGGGTCCCTGCAGCCCACCCCAGCACGTCCCTCTCATCCCTAGGTCCTGGGCCTCCCGGCCGGCTCCTCCGCCGAAGACGTGCACCGGAGCTACCGGGAGCTGGTGAAGGTTTGGCACCCGGACCACAACCGGCACCGGGCCGAGGAGGCCGAGAGACGCTTCATCGAGCTGCAGGAGGCCTACGAGGAGCTGGCGGGCCCCAGGAGAGCGGCGGCGGGGTGACACCACCGGCAGCCCCCGCCACGCTGGGGGACCAAGAACCGCGGGGGGGGGGGGGGGGTCCCTCTCGCTGCTGCTGCTGCTTCGTTCCTTCACTTGGTCCTTGCGGCACGCGGCGGCAGGGACCGCAAAGCAGAGCAAGGCGTGCGCGGGGCTGCTGATAAATCGTTGCCCAGGGATGGCTGCGGAGCAATGGAGAGGGGCTTGGGCGAACCGTTGCATGGGGGCTTGGGTGAAGAACCGTTGCGTGGGGCCTTGGGCGAACTGTTGCACATCGGCTTGTGCAAACCAAGATGTGCGTGGACCATCGCACGAAGACCCCGCCAGCCCTTCCACGGCTGGCAGCCCCGGTGCACCCGGGGGTGAAGCGGGGCGGGGGGCGGTTAGGGCGGAGCGGGGACGCGAACCCGTGGACTGACGAGCTCAGCCACCCCCCCACCGCCGCTCCTCATCTTCGGCTTTTCCCGGAGAACACTCGGGTGTTTCCGCTGCAGGGCGGTGGCTCTCGGCAGTTTCCGTCCACGTTCGGCACCCGCCGCCCCGCCCCGTTCTGCCCATCGTGGGGGCGGGGAGGCGGGGCTTCGGCACTGCCGGATCCGATTGGCTCTCGGCGGAGATTGGTCACGCCCTTCTCGCGCGCCGGAGGCGGGGGAGGGCGGGGCCTTCGCAGTCGAGTCGGCTGGGCCGCTTCGCCATTGGCTGGCGGGGAGCCTCCCTCCTCGCCCCGCGTCGCGTCCCCGCGCGCCCAGGCGCTCCGCTCTGCCCCCTCATTGGCCAGAAGCGCTGGGCCAGGCCCCCGCGTCGCATCTGAATGGCTGGAGGAGAAGGAGGGCGGGCCGAACCGGGCCTTCCCCGCCCTTTCATTGGCGGAATCCTCCAGGAGGGCGGGCGCGGTGCGGCGTTCCCGCGCCACCATTGGCTACCGAGTGGTGAACGCGTCCCGATTGGCTGACGCGGCCCTGAGGGCTCCTGCCGGGCCGCGGCCCCCCGCCCCCCTCCCCGGTGCATCGCGGCGGCCTGAGGTGAGGGGGGGGGCACGGCGGCGGCGGCGGGCAGGGGCGAGCGGGCCCCCACCGTCCACGGCCGGTGAGTGCGGGGCGCCCGTGGGTCGCGGGGCCGGGGGAGCGAGAGGAGGGGGCGGGGGGAAGGGTGGTCGGCGGGGGAGGGCGCAGCCGGGGGCCGGGCCGGGGGGTCGGGAGGGGCCTCGTGGGGGGGGGGCTGAGAGGCCTTGTGAGGGAAAAGGGGGGGCTGAGGGGGCCGTGTGTGGGAAAAGGGGGGGCTGAGGGGCCTTGTGAGGGGTAGGGGGGTCGGGAGGGGCCCTGTGTGGGGAAGGGGGGGGGTGAGGGGCCTTGTGAGGGGAAGGGAGGGCCGGAGGGGCCTTGTGAGGGGCACGGGGGGGGGGCTCTGCGGGGGAGGGAACAGCCTGGAGGGTGGGCTGCGGGGGGGAAATGGGGGAGGTGGGTGCTGTGTGGGGAAGGGGGTGCTCTGTGCGGGGGAGGGTGTTTTGGGAGGGGAGGGTGGCAGTGATGGGGGGGGGGCTGGGAGAAGGCCTGGGTAGTAGAGGGGTATGGGGAGGAGTGCCCTCCACACACACCCCCCCGCAGCGATGGGGAAGGGGCAGCCAGTGCAGGCCGGCCGGGGAGTGGGCCCACGGGGAGGGGGGGGTGGGAGGCGGTGGGGGGCCCAGGGGAGGCTGCAGAAAGGGGTTTGCGGGTTGGACTGGGTGGAGCAGTGGGGTTTTCATGGGGTCAAGGCGGTGGGGGGGGCCGGGGGGGGTGCAGCTAGTGGCTGGCTGCATGGGGGGAGTGGAGGGTCCAGAGTGTTAATACGTTATTTATGCCGCAGCCGGTACACGTACACAGCCCAGCTGGCCCATTGCTTCCACCCGCTGTCCTCCATCCCTGCCTCCGCCGTGCCTCTCCTCCTGTACCGACCCGGCTCATAAATCCCAGGGGCAGGAATCCTCTCCCGGTGTGCTTGGAGATCTTGCTCTGTGTGTGTGGCCTTTAGTTCTTACCGTAACACAAATAATTAACTAATGAGGGTGCTGAAAAGCAGGCTGTGCTGCAAAGAGGGCAATGTTATTTTTCCCCATACCTCCACAGGGCTGTGGTCTTTAGCACACCTAAAGCTTGACTCCCCCCCGCCCTTACTCACTCAGGTTTTTCTCCACGAGAAAGCAAGCCTGCAGTAAGTTAGAAGGTGGCTTCCAGTGCCTGGTCCCCACTCTTTTTCCCCCCGTGGGTGCTCATCGGTGCTGTTCTTGTTTTGTGCTCGATGATCAGCTTCCTGAGGGAGCAGAAAGAGGCCTTAATGTATCCGCAGAGGGAGCTGTTGCAGAGAAGTTGTGAAGCCTCCTTCCCCACAGAGACAAGCCCTACACCATGGTTCCATAGGAAGGAAGGCGAAGAATAGGATTTTGTTCGGTTTGGAGAGGGGAGAAGATCCTGCGAGGGATGTGGGATTTCTTTCTGAGAGTGCCTTAATGGTTCCCCTGGTGTAATTGTCCTCCCTGGGTATAATGATCCTCTGTGGAGGGGAGGAGGTCAAATCAATTCTCTTGCAAAGCAGCTTGCCATCATCGGGCCATCAGAGGAGCTTGAGATGCCGAAACAGAAACAAAAGCTTCTGAGTGGAGCCTTTGTTAGTTGATGGGAGGTAAACTTGGAACAACCGACAGAAAATTCCCTGCCAACTACCTGTGATCTGCTTCAGTGTCCCACCAGAGCCTGGCAGCTCTTCTCATGATTTTGAGCTTTTTGTGATGACTACTTTTCACTAACTTTGTGCTGCGTTTCATTTCCTGCTGGATGCTTCCATTGGAAGGCTCTGGCTGCCATGTCTTTCTTTGGAGGTATTGTAGATCTTGAGGCCATTTGCCTCGAAAGTTACAGGTAGAGGGTGTGGAGTGTTCTGCCATACTGTTTGGCTCTGGGACTTCGTGCTTTCTAAGCAGGACTTGCTCACACAAGCTGGGGGTGCCCCATTATGCAGTCCGGATGGAGAACAGGCCTGAATCCAGGAGATTGTGGGACCTGAAGGAGGTCTGGTAGAGCAGAAAGGGAAGCGGCCATCTGTGTTTAGTGTGAGAGCTCCTTAAGTCCTCATGGCTGTAGCTGGCACCGAACTTCTGGCTTCCCTCATAACCTGCCCCGGGTGAGTGTGGGAGCACAGCCTTGCCTGTGCTCAGGTTGAAGAGTAAAGGCAGAATCTCCCCAGAAGTGCCTGCGGTCAGTATTGTCACTGCCTCCTCAAAGGTGGAGGGGAAGAAACATGGGTCTGACAGCACTGCAGCTTCTCCTCTCCCTATGTACCGCCAGCTTGCTAGACCTTCCAGTGGTTGGGGAGCATGGGATGTCCCCGCTGGGGTCCTGCTGAAGTGTCACTCGGGTCTGTATCGCTCTCCCACTGTCGTACGGCGTTGCTCTATGCACTCAGTGCTTGGGGCCTTGGTGTTTATTTCTTTTATTGCAATACTCCGTTAATAATGTAGTTTGTGTGTGCTGGGCCAGCAAAGCCCGTGCAGCCTGTCTTAACTCTCAGACCCGATCTGCATGAAAGTTGTGTGCGGCTTCAGCAGCTATTTTGCTGTGTATCACATATACATGGCCATAGCAATGTCTGCTGAGGTTACCATCGTTTCAGGTTTGCCAGACTGAACTCCTCTTGCAGGAATTGTCTAATGCATAAGGGGTTTTTTTAATTGGAGCTTACTCTTCAAGGGGCATTTAAATATTTTATGATTTTTCTGAGCCATGCAACCCCTAAGCAGAAGATTCTCGTTGGATTCAGGACAAAGGAGCTCTAAAGGTGACTTGCAATCTGAAGAGGATATATAGGTACTGCATTTTTTAAATATAATAGGTCTGGCAGTTCAAATATAGGGCTTATTTTTAATGATATTTTCAAGCTCTCTCTTGGGATATCAGACCTGGAGATTAGCTATAACCAAAGAAAAAGCTGAGGGAGAGGGGAAGGTTTCTAGTAGGACTGCAGTAATCCCATTCACCCCATTTAAACTGGGGGAGACGAAGGATTTTTTCACCACTTCAAGTGGGGCAATGAAAGGTGTCATCTTCTGCTGTATTTGCCATTATTTTTTCCTTCTTTTCAAAAGTTTCTGATTTTTGGATACTTTGATAAAAAGTAAGATTTAATCTAAAAGACACGTGTTCATCGTCTTAAATATGAAACAATTCTTGGCAAGTCACTGAGACTCTTCCAGATCACAACGCTGGCAAATATGATCTAAAAATAGTAGCAATGCACGCAAAATTACACAGGACAAACATACATGTGTGAGTTTCCATTGCAGCTGTTCCCTCCCGGGCCGGCTGGTTAGGAAGGGATACAGAAGGCTTTGACTGGATGGAGAGAGGACCAGAAGACAAAGTACAAAGAGATCTTTGCCTCAGGAAAGCAAAATTTGATGTCCAACTCAAGAGTGTTTCACTTCTGCCGATTTGCTCCACTTTTATCGCTGTGTAAAGCATCAGAAATCCCACCAGCAATTCCCAGTACCTGTTTATCTGGAAAGTGAGTATGGAAAACAGCGTCGGACCAGGAATCCTGCACTGAAGCCCCCTCCTGAAGAACACAAAACCCGGTGGTCTGCTCTTTTATCTTGTTTAAGTATTTGTAAGCACACCGGTTGGGGTGTTGTAGCATCATCAGAATAGGTACGGGAGTGTTTTGTCACCTGAAATACTAGTTTTACTTCTTTGTGCTGCAAAATGATACACAATTAGCTTATAAGAGGTAGATGTTTGAGAATAGCTAATGCCCAGTCGTGCTCTGCATAATGCATTTGGTGAAAGAACAATAAATGTGTGGATTTAAACAGAATATAGACAGCTAATTATCCCTGAGGTTAAATGTTCAGTTCATTCCTGAGGAAATACTGGGGAAAAAAAAAACCCCAAACCCCAAGAGTGATATTAAGAAACTATTTTTTTAAATCCTAAAACGGTTCTTTGTATTGTACAATTTTACGATCCGTCATCCAGTACCATGAAAGGACTTGTCCAGGATAGAAAAAGAAGCTGCTTTGTGCAGGCAGGGATTTGGCTGTGGGAGCTGGCGTTAGACCTTCCCAGACCTGTCCTCGGAGAGGCGAGGAGGCCACACTCCTCCTTCCCCGCGTGCTCTGACTGAGCCATTGTTTGGTGGAGGGAGCTTCTGAAAACCCGATTGTCTCGATTTGAAGGGGGGGAAAAAAGGGAAAAAAAAAAAAAACAAACCCAAGTTACAGTCGGGCTTGCGCTGCGCTTGCTGCTGAACGGTGCGCTTCCTTCTTTTCAGATGCGGGGTAATAAAGCTGTCTGGCTTTGATTAAAATGTTGGCCTGATGTGTTTCGTGGTCTGTTTCAGGGCAAAAAATGTAGTTCTTCAAACAGAAACGACTGAGGCATCTGTTGAACATGAGGGATGAGCAGGCTTATTTTGGTCTGCTGTAACTTAACAGGTATTTGCCGAAAAACCTCCAAGTCTCAGGATTTCAGTCCTGCATAAATTCCCCAGGGATTCAGTGGAGGTCTGGGAAAAACCAGGCTGTGCTTGTGCCGTGAGTCGGGGCTGGTGGCACCCAGCAAAGGCAATAGAAATCTGGGGTGCCAGCATGTTCCTGTGCACAGTGGGCATATTAAACCTGCTCCTCCAAGTTGTGTTCCATGACAGGTAGAATGACTTCCTGAATTTCTAGTGTAATTGTCACTTTTTTTTTTCAGGACACGCTATAAAATTGAGTTAATTCTCTTCTTGCCTGAGTGCGTTACAGAGGGGGGGGGGTCCAGTGCTGTAGGTAAACACCCAGGTCCTCTGAGGTGCTGGAGTCTTGGAAAATGGATTTTTATTTGAGAATGATTATAAATTACAAACAGGACAATTTATTCTACCGAAATGCTGTTGTGTGTACTCGCAGAGACGACTCGTACATGCTTGATCAACAAGATTAAAATAGCTTGGTAAGGGACTACTTAACTCAAAAGCCAATTAGCCAGATGCTACTGTACAGTGTGAATTATGCTCCAGCCGGGTGTGAGGCGGCGGCTGGGGACAGCCCACCGTGCCGCCTGCCCGAGATCCCAAAACAAGCGTGGTAAAAACCCTCCCAAGAAGCAGATTTATTTATTCTTCAGAACTCCAGATTTCACAGCAAAACCATCTTCCATAGGCTAATAAAAAAATCCAGATGAATTTCTCACTGTTTATCTTCTTTTCCTTCAAATAGGGAGCTATCGAGTTCTGAAAGTTTACTGAAATAATCCGTCTAGACGGAGCAAGAATAGCATGGCAAGCTAACACTACGGGTGGGGGATTTAGAAGTCATTTCTTTTTTGACTTGCTGTCTGTAAAATTTCAAATGTTTTCCTTCTTTCTAAATTAGATGGAATATGCTGATATTTGTGCATTTAACAATAATGTGCGTTTCCAGTGTGATTTGGAAAAGTTTTATGTTGTCAGCTGAACGCTGGCAGCTCTGGGAGGAGTTTGGTTGCTCCGTCCATAACAGGAGGGAGTTGGGTTTCTATGGGTTATATTGGTCCCCCATCAATTCTGTTATAACTGCAATATTTTATTTTAATCCTGCAGGTAGATTTCTTAACATTTTTGTATTGATGCTTTAATGTTTCTGTAGACACATAGTGTGCTATATAAGCCTTATATTGCCCTTATCTGAAGGAGCTCGCCGCCTATAATGAGTTTATTTGCGTTTACATTAACTTTTGTGGTTTTACCAGTCTTGAAATTTCCGCTTGGGTTTTAAAAATGCTTGTGTGTTTTACGGCCCTCTCGTGCCAACCTGTTTAAGGTTCCCAGCTAATAGCCGTGTTGAAATTTCCAGCTGATCTGCCGTGAGAGACACAGAGTTAAAGGCAGGTCACGCAGCAGCCTGAACCCCGATTCTGACACAAGCCGGAGCTGCTTTTGACTGTCTGGCTCTAGATTCTTACCACGGGGTATATCGGATGAAATATTAATTGCATCATCAAGGAGTAAAGATTTGCCATTTTATATTCATCAGATATATCAGTGGCGTTTTGTTTCCAGTCCATTATTTTATTATTTTTGTGCTTGGAATTTAGCTTGCCAAAGAGTAATTCAGAACCTGCTGTACGTTGTTTGTTTTCCCCCCGCAAGACTTAATTACTGTTTATTTTTCTCCTTTGAAGTGGGTAAAAGTATATTTCTTGGGTGATAAGGTGTAGTGTTTTTCAGGCTTTTTGAGATTTCCTGACAACTTCTCTACTGGCAGCTTTGATTTTTTTACAGCTTGTTTCTCGACTTTGTCTGAATGAAGCGTCCTTGCAGTTATTTTCTTTTCGGGGATGTACGTGCAGAGGCGGTTTTTAAGTGTTCCTTTGTTTCATGAATTAAGTTTGAGACAACTTGAGGGAGTTCACGTAAAGTACTCTCAAGCGTGATGTTACAGGCTTTCATCAGTACCTGTGTATTTCCATGCTCCCTCTGGATTAAAGCATGCTCGTCTTTATTTAAAAAATGAAATTATAAAGATGACTGTAAAGCAGTTTTGCGGTTTGTTTCGTTTCTTGTTTGTTTGTTTTTAAAACTCCGAGCAATATATACCAAAGGCATCTAACTCTGGTATCATAGGTCAGTAACTCCGAGCAGTATATACCGAAGGCATCTAACTCTGGTATCATAGGTCAGTGCGTGAGCACTTTCCTTCCCCGCAACCCAACGTTATCTTAAAATCACAGGAGGTACCGGCAGCTGGACGGCTGCGCTGCCTGGAGAGCGTTTCCTGGTCGTGGACACAAAGCAGTCAGGCAGGGAAGTGAAACTTGGGTGTAATCGTGCAAACCAAAGCACATCGGCCACGCTAGCAGGGCTGGCAGAGCTCAGAGCTCGACCTGCCGGCAGTCTCCAGGCGTCGAGCTCGGGGGCCGCTCACCTCCCGATACGGCAGCTTAATCCTTCGCTAAATTCTCCGGCTTCTGTGTTTTTGAGCAGAGTTTCAAATGCCACAATTTTTATGAGGTGGTATTTAGTGCCTCGAGGCATCAAAACGAATGAAGGCATTTAATTCAGAGAGCTGAAGGCAGCGAGGCAGGAGTTTGTAAGCACCTCTCATTTTGGGACGCTGTTTGCAGGTAAAAAATTCTTTTGCACAGTCTTTTTTTGCGCAGACAGTGAGTGTTGACTCTGTCTCAGGTTTAGATTGCTAGGGTCGCTGGTTAGAAATAAGTTTTGAACTCCTGCGTAGCTAATAAAGGAAAATTCTGATGATAGGAAACGTCTATTTTTAAATCAAAATAGGCTCGTTAGGACCCTGTCGGTGAACCCTGGGGCAGTGTCGCTGGTTCTTGTGTTGCAGGAGCGTTGCTGCATTCCTCAGACTTGTAAACCATATCCCTAAAAATAATCCTGATCATCGGGGTGGACAGGAGTTGAACTTATAATTAATTCTGGAGCAAATTAGATGCGTGTTTCTCAATGCTGTCATTTCATTTTCAAGAGCGTGTGGGTTTTGCTAAAATGTACAAGGTCTCCTGATGTTTACAAAAATATTTTGCATCTTCAGTTACCTGCGTTTTACGTATTGAAATGGCAATTTTTGTGTTTTTTCCCTGCTCCATTGTGAATAAGGCTTTGAGATTTTGTAATGGGGGCCAGATCCTTCCTTGGGGTTAGGCGGGTTTGCCGTGGCAGAGAGGTCTCTATTGTTTCCTTACCTTGTGTATCCTGTTGTTCTTTGTTTAACCTGTCATCGTACTTGATGTGGTGCCTGCCGCCCCTGCTTTCGCTGGCTCCTTAAATCAGGAGCGCTGGGAGCGCAAGGAAAATACACGTATGTAATGCCACACGGAGCTGCCCCTGCACCACCTCGGTGGGGGAGGCTTGTGTTTCGTGCTCTGTTGAAATAAGCAGAGAAAGCATTTAAAATTTGTATGCTTTTGGGTGCTGGCAGCAAAGTGAATTTTGCCTTCCCTGGGATGCTGGTTGCATTAACACACGAAAGGGCTAAGAGTTCATGCTGTCACAAGCGTAGGAACCATGCTCTCGGTCCACTTTGTCTGATGGCTCTTACGTCTGTAAATGCTGGCATTTGTGTAAATGGTTTTTTTGTGATGGGTTCCAAACCTCCCTGGTTCTACCACTTGCATGCTTAAGTGACAGTGTCTTACAGTAGCTTCGAATTAAGCCTGTTGAAACTGTACCAAGTCTGTAGGGATCTTGTTGCTTTATATTTAATGTTGCTTTTTTTCTGGCTAGTTGTTTCACCACGCCTTTAAACAAAATAAAAATTTTACTCTTAAAAAGCAGGAGCAAGACAGCTCTGACAAGCTGGGAGGCTCGGGGTATGCCTTGGCTAGCACAGTAGCAATTTTCTTATTTCCTTTCTTTTTTTTTTTTCTTCTTTCTTTTTCAGAACCTGAAAAGACCAAGACCAACTGCTGCAGTCAGGCTTCGTGACAAGAAGTTGCTTTTCAGAGGAAGGAGCTGTAGTGCTCTGCTGGCCTGTCAGCAGATTTCTGACAACTCCAGACCCTGTTTGCCCTCGCAGCTGGGATTTTGCCATCCCAAACTAGATATCTGCCGTTTCCCGCATTGATACAAGGCGGTGTGTGAATTGCAACTGCCAGCTACGTTGCTCAAGGGCGAGGACTCTATTTTTTTCCCCCTCCTGTATAGCTGGACATTAGAGCAAACACGCTGAGATGTCTAAAAAGCAAAATACAAAAGGTAAGATGCATGTGAATGTAATACAATCAAATGCCAATAAACAGCACCATTGATTCCGAAGTTATCAATTAGGAAAGGGGTTAATTGCTTTTGCTGTACTCCCTTTCAAGGCAGCTAGTGTCACTTGACAGCTTATTGTCGCTATCTTAGTGACATCATATAACCTGTTGGGTTTTGTGACATTTTTAGTAACATTTCAATTGCCCAGCTGGACAGTTCTGATTTCACAAGTTCCTCCATAATGTTAATATTGCATCACTTTCACAGTCAGACAATAGGAGAAAAAAATTTTGTTTAGTAGTTGGAGAGTTATGGAGCCAAACTTTTTTATTTTGCTGGGGTCCCCAATTGGTGCACAACCTCCCCTCACTGGGTATTGCCAGGATGAATTTGAGTGGTGTCTGGGTCCCCCATGGGATTAACTCTACCAAAACTTAGTCTTGTTCCCAGGCAGCCCTTCACCCGCTCGGAGTGCCCCGTGGATGCTGTGGTTTCAGGGCAGGCTTCTGTTGTGGACTTGCTTGTCCTGTCTGTGGCAACTGCTTGCCAGGAATCCAGTTAAGAAGCAAGCCATTGAGTCTAGGTGGGATAGCTCAGCTCAGGTCCACGTCTCCTGGGGATGCGATTCAAATGAGACCTATTTAAATCTTTTTCCTTCGAGATAGGTACAGAACGGGAACGAGCAAGTTTGCGAGAAGCTTTTTCACTTGCTTTTGTCTTCAAATACACAGGCTGGTTTTCCTTTCTCTGCCATCGCATGTTAAGTGGCAAAGCTGTTCTGGCGTCAAGCAGCTTATTTCAGGGAGGGATCTTATTTGTCGCGTGTGAAACATTAATTCCAAAGTGTGTGTGGTGGGGGGAGAAGGGGGGTTGAGGGTTATGGTTCTCTTTTTGTTTGAGCTGACTACTAATTAATAATTTAAGGCGAATGGGTTTGACAATTCATGTCCTCTACCTCAAGAGAAGAGCTTTTGTTCTCTGTAGATTTTTTTTTTTTTTTCTAGCAGCTTTGGCATAGAAACAGTGTCTACCTGAGGAGCCCAGCCGTCCTTTGACAGCTAGATCCATACACGATTCAAAGCAATTAGTAACAGTTATGGAAATTATTGTATAGGATAGTTCTGAGTGATTTTTAAAATGCTGTATTTGTATCTGTGCTCTTGGAAGCCTCAGTACAAGTCATTAAGAAATTGACTTCTCTCTGATGCTAGAAACGGAGCCCAGCAATCGTTGCTGCTGAGTACATGTGGAGAGAAAAGCACACCTTGAAACAGCAGAAGAGAATTAATGGGTCTAGGTAGGGGAACAGCAAGAGAAATCTGTAGGAGACAACTGGGGGAAAACATGGGAAGCTGTTACTCTGAGGGAATTCGGGGCTTTGGCAAATCCCCAGCCGAACGAGAAAGCCGACACAATTGCTGCTCTCGGTGTGGTTCGGCAGAGTGTGTCATAGAGAGAACCTGCTGGGAAGTGCTGGCATGTATTGGGTTCCTAAAGAAAAGTAAAGGGATCTTAGACATAAATATTTGACACCGAGCAGGAATGCAGAGTAGGCTTTAATTCGCTCTGCCACCAGGGATATGAAATACGCCCTGCTTTGTTAAGCAGGCTCATCTCCAGTCCGCATTGCAATGTGGACATAAGGGAAGGTGAGAGTTAAAGCTGCAGACTCTTTTGGCTGTGCCCTGTCCTGTTTGGACTGTGATTGAATTTTCAATTACTACTTTTCTGCTGCTCTAGAATGTTAATGTAGTCAACGAATATTTTCCACTCCTTGGTAAATGAGTGTACCTTGGCCAGGTGAGCAATGTCTTTTCAGTTTCTCTTCCTTTCTTTCTGAAAGCAAAACAAAACCCCTTTGCAGTGTAACAAAGGGGTGGCGAGAAGTGTTGAGAGATAGGGAATGAGACAGACCTATTTTTAATAATGCAGCAGTTTTGAAACCGAATCAGAAGCCCACCTGTTTCTTCTTCTTAGAAGTGCCACAGAACAGAGCGAACATCTGAGCTATTCAGAAGGGTATTTTTAAGTCTTGTGAAAATGTATATGCAAAGTTTGGGCACAGAATCATGTTCTACTCCTGAATATTACTGGCTGTAAATAACTCTTTACTCAAAAGATCTATGCTGAGGAGAAAACAGTTCAATCTGTAAACCAGTCATGTAATTATCCCCATTCAAAATCCAAATGCGTGCATCCACATGTAGGTCCATGTCTGGGTTATACTGGGTGGCCGATTTCAGCTTTAGTATATTCTATAAGAGAGAATTTAGAAATTCCAAGGAAAGGTCATCTCAGTGATGCCAGATCTCTAAATAAATACTTCCCCAGAGTCTAGTAGGTTTGTTGGTTTGCTGCTGTCTGAAGTGATCTTGGATTCTTAGTGCTTCGTTTTTTCCC
Source organism: Gypaetus barbatus (assembly GCA_028022735.1). Lineage (NCBI taxonomy): Eukaryota > Metazoa > Chordata > Aves > Accipitriformes > Accipitridae > Gypaetus > Gypaetus barbatus. Next base: position 920,041 of record CM051547.1, on the reverse strand, counting down.
CCAACGCAAAGCATGTGCACTCCCTCTCATCCCCCCTTCTGACTCGATTAATTGATTTGAGTGAAAGCAGCCACCAGGCTTAGGAATGACTGGTGACCCCAGGATACAAAGCAATCACATAAATCTTGTTTCCATCGGATGTCAGCCACGGTTTTAGGCATGCCAGGTTCCTGAATAAAACAGCACTCGGGTTCCTACTCATCTGGATACATCAAGGAGCCACTTTAATTGATGGAAAACTGCCCTATGTGAATTTGGCAAAGGCGAAAGGTCTTTGGTATCAGTCGCTGGGAAGGGAGGGCTTCAGCTGGAGCCATGTTAAGCAGCAGGGAGCCTGCACACCAGAGCCTTTACAAAAAAACCCAAATGTGGGAGAAATTTAATTTTAAGCTTATACTTTGTTTAACAACGCATCAGTCAAGCAGAAGATACTGCTCTGCGGAAACCAGGCTTTGCCGATTGGGGTGGTTGCAGACTATTTGCTCGGTCTGTGTCCAGACGACTTCTGGTAGAATCGTCAAACTGGCAGATTGTGGAGTTAATCTGCAAGGCAGCACTTGCTGTGAGTTATGTTGAAAATGCACAAAGGCGAATATTGGGCATGTGTTCTGTAACCTGATAAATCGGATCCTGGCTTGTGAGCGAGCTCGGCTACGGTACAAGGATGCAGGTGATGTCAGGAATTCATGGGAACTTCAGCTGCATCACTCTGCTGAGTGTGATGCTCTGGAAATGCGCAGGTTTAATTTAATTTTTCATTTTTTTTATGTGTAGATGGAAATTAGATGGGAGGGGGAAGACAGCGTCCTGCAGTTTGAATTACCTTAATGGCTCTCTGTTTGGCTTCGCTGCCTTAGCTCCACTGAAAGCTGGTTGCCTTGCTTCGCTGCTTGTGTGTCCAAAGCAGAAGGCAGAGCGCAGGTTAAAACTGCAGCTGTGGCAGTGGCCGGGAAATGGCAGCGTGCCTGCCTCGGCTAGACCAGGTCGGTGACACCATGGGGGCAATTAGACCTGCGCTCCAAGTGCTTCCCCTGCCCCAGGAAGCAGGACGGGTGCTTAGGAGAGCTGTGTCCCTGCCTTTGTGGCAAAAATGCCCACTTTTTGTGTCGGGCAGAAATACCCAGTTTTAGCAGCATAACTTTAGGCATATTTTAGTTGATTTGCAAGAAGTGAATTTTTATTTCATATTTAATTCCTTTTTTCCCCCACTCTTCCAAGCCCTTAAATGAATATGGCCTTATATTGGGAAGGTAGCCTGCATTAATACAAGGGCTAATGCTTCTGCTGCCATCCAGCAGCCATCCAGCTTCTGCTGGAGATTGGATGTCTGGAAGGTTTAATTTGCTCACCTCAGAATGAATTCTTCAAATTGTGAGTCCACCTCTTGCCTGCGTAGCCAGTTTTTTTCATAATAACACCCTTGTGAACCGATCACTTTCCCATATCAAGTTTGGACCGAGAAGGCTGTGTTGCATGCTTGGCCCCTTGAAATCTGTTTGAGAAAATAAGCAAGAAAGTGGCATTTCTTGTTGAGACAAGACTCTGAAGTGCAGCTGCCACCTCCATGGGCTGGCTGTGTGCTGCAGGAATATCACAGGGCCGTCCTTGGGGCATTAAAATAGTTTCCACAACAGCTGATTGAGGTACCAAGCCCCGACTTTGAATGCACCTGGGCAGCAAGCAGGGACAGAAATTGAGCGAGTACAGCTTAGTAACCCAACAGACCCGCTCAAATATCTTAATGTATTTTGGGGAAGGAAGGGCTTAGGGTGGTCTGTGATAGTGATGTTCTTCCCCTTGGATCATGGAGAAAGTTAGTGTTTCTATGTAGTTTTTTTCTGGTATCAATGAAATGTTGTCTCAACAGCAGCAAACCCAGGAATATTGATTCTAGTCCCAGTTTAGTCCTCGCTTCTCTCTAATTCGTGAGGAGAGAGCTTAGCGTTGGTACCTCTGTTGCCTGTTAGCAAGAACTGTTCTTACAAGGAAAAAATAGCAGTATGTGTTGATGTAATTTGTAAGGAAAAGCACGACACGTGAGAGATGTGAAATGCAGCCTGTGGTGGTCTGTTTGCTTCAAGTGCGATGCCTGATGCTCTGGGAGCCGTGAAACCACAGAAAGCTCCCACGGACGTAATCTCTTATGTAGCACTTTTTTTGGAAATCCTGATTTTTTTATTTATTCCCCCCCAAATATTTGTGGGTACTTTGGTGTGATGATATGACTGCAAGCATAGACTGATAGAATAATGACAGTTTGGCTTCTTTACTCTGTCCTGGGAAGATGCATTAATTCCTGTCCAGTCACCTCTGCAGTCCTGGGCACAGACGTCTCCCGATTCTCGCAAGGCAGGGACTGCTGAAGGTGCTTGTAATTAGAGCAAATTGGAGATGCTCTGAGCAAGCAGCAAGGTGCCATTTCTTTAAGAGCTTTTTATTTCACATTAGCTGAGGTCTCCCGCACTATCCCTGGGAGAGTCAGCGTGGTTACCGTTGACCTGAAAAGCCACAGAGTCTATAAATGTTTCACGGTTTAACTGAATCTTAATTGCTTAGCGTTTTAAGTGTATATGCTGTCCAGTTCCCCAAAGCCATCCGCCTGCAGTGTCCTGGCTGGGGCAGGAGGGTGAACCTGGCGTTTGGAGTGGGATTATTTTTTTAATTAGTTTCGTACTCTATTTTACTGTGCAGACTTTCCGTGAGCTGGCATGTGGGTGCAGTGGGGATGAGGTGCTGGATGGATTCAGAGGAGCTAAATGCATAAATGTGATTGCTCTGTATGCTTTTGTAAAGTGTCCTCTGTGACGCTGGTTGGGACAAAGTCTGTGTAGCTGTCAGGCTGGTGCTTTTATTTCTTTTCTGTGTCTCCTTATGAAACGACTGCCTGCCGTGGCTCAAAAGTGAGCCAGGACTTGGCTTGGCTTGGAGCTTGAGGGGGAAATAGTGGCCTCTCTTTCGACTTCCTCGAGGTGTCGGGTGTGAAGCTGTTTTATTTCTTGTGTCCCAGGAAGCGGAGCAGGCATTTGTTAGGTCTGTAGTTCTAATTCTTGCACGTGGTTCATACAGAAAGGACTAATTAGCGGAGTTACAGGAGGAGCAGACTGATGTTTGGTAGGGTGGATTCTTCCTGGCATCGTTGGTGTTTCTATTTAAGAGATCCTGTGTTGATTAGTCCAGTAAGTAGCACTGAAACACAAAAGTAAATGATTTGGGATGAATGATTTCTTACCACCTCATTTTTCTGGAGGACGCAGTTATGAACAGAGAAGCAATTAAGGCTGTTGGCATCATCTCTGGGGTTTATCACATCAAATCAACAGGGTAGCACTGCATTGTGTATGTTTTAGTGCAACCGAGATCAGTCCAAGTGTCTGACTGACTTGTCATGTCAGACACGACATGCATAGTCTGAGCCCTGGCTTTGGGAAGGAGCTTTCCTTTCCCACAATGTTGTTAATTCAAAAATCTTGAAGTCACTGGTGGCTGCTGGACTTCGGTCCACGCAGGCATGAGCATTTTAAATTCTGTCCCTTCTTGCAGATACCCACTGTCACAAGAGACCTGAGTGCCAGCAGCCCTTTTTATGATGCTTGGGAGTGCTCAAGGGCAATATCAAATGTATATGGTGTAGTCTCTGTTGCATAATTTTTGCATGATAAACATTTTAACACCAGGAGGACTTGGGCTGTAGTGAAGCGACTGGAAGCTGGAGAAGCATCTTGGAGCAAGGTGCCAACAAGCTCAGTCCCCTGTAAGACCAAGCACAAATGGAGATGTGGGAAAGGGATGGGATTGAGTAGCTGAAAATGTGCTGCATGGGGGAGCTGAACTTCATCTTCCCTGGCACCTGAGTCCTTGGTGGCTGCTCTGCAATGAAGGTTTTGAAAAAAGATTGCTAATTCGCACTCAGTGATGGGAGTCTGAAAGCCATTTACAAGATTAAGGACTAGAAAGTTGGTAACTCGAACTTCTGTGAGCTTGGGAAACTTGAGAAAATCTTGCTCATGGGGCTGAAATGGGTAAGGATGGTGCGAGGAAGAATTTAACCGTTCATCTGTAGCCTTAATAAGAGGCTGACCTTTCCATCATGTTCACAATTCTGTCACTGTATTTGGACGCATCTCAGTTTAAATGCTACATCAATGTCTGGGAACCGCGGAAGTCAATGGTGTGTCTCAAAATTGCGTACGAGTTATTTAGAGGAGGTGAGGGAAAGAACATGAATCAGCAGCTTGGAATATCAGCTGAGCTAAAGCAGAAAGGGCAGTGACCAAGCGAGCGTCCCCGCAGAGCACCCTGGCCTGCTGGAAGTGTCCCTTCCCCCAGGCAGTCCCCAAAGCCACCAGGCAGTGGCAACTGTAGAAACCCACCTGAGAAGCTTTGCAGAAGAACCAGTGCTTCCCTGGCTCCATGCAGGGCTCGAGGCATCAAAGCACACGCAAGCAAATGCCCTCCTAGGAAATCTGCCTGGGGCTTTGTGCCTGTGTATGAACTCTCTGGAAAGGGGTTGGTGATGCAGAATAGGAGCGCTTAAAACCTCTGGGGTCCTGCCATCGGCCCCTGCCTGGGTACATGTGTTCTTCCTGAGATGAAATGTGGCTAAAATGCCAGTTTGAAGTATGTTCTCTCATAGCTGTTCATAGGTGTGTTTTACTATATCCCTTTTCTTTAGCAAACCTGAAATTTAGCCTGCTCAGACCTTTGGCAGGAAAATCGAGTGCGAATTTGTGATGCCAGGCACTCGTAAGGATCTCTCGGTGAAATGGTAGGGCCTGCAGATTTATGTGACCTTTGCTCGCTGGCAGGGAGCAAACCTGTTGGTGATGGCTGTCTCAATTATGGGTCTCTTTTGGAACATATAACCATTACCTTGGAGATCATAGCTGGCAGGGAACACAAGCTACTGGATCTTCAAACCCATTTATCAGTCTGCTTGCCATTTGTATCTCCAGGTGGAGGAAATTGTTAACCACACTGCTCAAAGGCTCTAGTGCTTTTGTTAACTCTTTATTGCTGGGCTTAGGAAAAGATTAATGCGGAAATAGAGAAATGGTACTAATCTGGTCTGCTTCAGCAATCTTCCGTTTCGCACCAGCCCTGTTGGGGCTTGTGTTTTTTGGCTTGCGGTTTTGATCCATGGTTGGTTGGTTTAAACTGACCCAGAGCTGAGGAGTGAATCAGCTTGAGTTCAGTGGGGGGCATTGGCAAACCAGATTCAACTGGGGTTACCTGGCTGAACAGAATCTCGTCCTTAAGCAAGGCTGGGATATCATCCATTTTACTCTCAGCAGCTAATAATCCTCTGCTAACCATAGGACAGAATTAGCCAGCGAACACCATACGTTTGTTGGATTTCAATTTTCTCCTTGGCAAAGTAACAACTCAGAGCTGACCTCTTGCTTCCTATCTTTCTAAATGTCTCTCGGTGCCTGTTGTTCAGAAGAGAGCTTCCTTCTCCTTTGTCTTCACAGATCTGTCTGGGTTTATTTTTGATGTGCAGTCCAATACTGTGATGGCCCAAGGAGGAACCTTTGAAAACATGAAGGAGAAGGTAAATGTGTCTTCTGAGACTTTAACTCACCACGTGCCGTGGAAGAGCTCGTGAACGCTGTATCTTCGTCTCCTCTCTGAGATGAAATATGTTTCTGTCTGGGAGCTAACTGCAGCTCTGTCAAAAGCAAAATTTTATTCAGGCTAAATCGTCCTGGCACATTAAAGTTTTATAAGGAAGTCATCGGTTACAGTTTTTAGACTGCTTGCAGAAGGGTTGCTGTAGGCTCCATGTGGGATAAAGCAAATGGTTTACATGTTACCCTGTTTTCTTCCCTCTAGATCAGTGCGGTGCGTGCAATAGTCCCCAACAGGAGCAACAATGAGATTGTCCTTGTGCTGCAGCATTTTGACAACTGTGTAGACAAAACAGTGCAAGCCTTTATGGAAGGTAACTGTGGCTGGTTTCTTAGCGGGGTTTGTGGCTTGGTAACTCATACGTACCATGTTTATGGACTTACTTCAGAAGCAGCAATAGCCTTTGTGCAGAAAGGGCTGTGTGCAGTAAGTACACCAGGTAGCAGAAGCTCATGCAGCTTCTCAGCCCATCCAAGTACAGGCTCTGTCCACAAAGATAACTAACGGATGATTCTCTTCCCAAGTTTTAGTTGGTGTTTGTTCAACTAGGGGTCAAGGCAGAGATAAGCATTTGATAGCTCTTTAGATAAAGGAGGTTTGATATGCAATTACAGAAACTCTTGTTCATGTGTACAGAATGGGAGTGTCTTCAGCTTTGAAAGTTGCTGTTTGTACTTTGAAACCTGGCTCTCAAATCTTCTCTTGGGTCTGGCTGGCGTGCTGCATTAGATGGATTTTCTGACCTTGGAAAAACAGGCTGTTGCTGGTGACAGTGCCTGTCACTTTGCAGCTCTTATTTCCATGCTGGCCATCACTGACAACTGCGCTTTGCCTCTGGCCCACAGAAGGTATGACAGCTATTCCTCAGACGGTGGGCATCCTGACACAGTCAGTGTCTCTGGGGAGAGAAGGCCAGCAGATATCCGACCCGAATGCAACCTTTGAGTTCAGAACACGCTCCAGCAGGGTTCCAAGTACCTAAACCTTTAGTATGACAGAGCCAAAGAGAAGATTTTTTTTTTTTTTTTTTTTTTTTTTTTTTTCCCCTGGAAAGAGCTGGCACTGTGGTGTAAGGGGGTAGTCCCGTTCAGCAGTGTGTTCCCAAAGCAAAAATGAAACCAATCCTTTTATTACACCAACTAAGAGAATTGAAACTTAGCTGCAGAAAGTGTTACAGCTGGCTCCAGGTATGGAGGCACTTCCACGTGACCAGGAAAGAACTGGAGTGGATGCCTCATCCACTGCTCATCGCTGCATTTTGTTTCAGGCAATGCCAGTGAAGTACTGAAAGAATGGACTGTAACAGGCAAAAAAAAGGTAACCCTTTTAAAATATACTTTGCTAAGGCATTTATCTTTCTGTTTTGAGGATTTAGACTATAGAGAACAGTAGGCATTCCTCATGATTTAGATGGGAAAAGAAACCAAAGAGCAAATGTGTATATTGATGTTAGCAGAACTGATGCATGGAGATAATCACTAGGTTATCAGGTGGCTCACTGTTCAGGGCAATGATTTACATGGTAAATTCAGTGCAAGTTGTAAACATCATCCTCTCGCCACATTTGCATTTAATTTAGTTGTCAGACACATTGTGTCGAATATAGCATCTGAAAAAAAAAATTCTAGACTTTCTTGCAGTCGCTTTTATTCTGCTGACCCTCTATAGGACCCCTAATCTGCACACACAGCCCCACACTGAAGTAAATCTTTATCAGGTCCATTTATTTCAACGGAGCTCTGTAATTCACTGTTCAGATAGTCATGCTGTTCCATTTTTCATCGGTAACCTTTGGAGCTGAACAGTTGCGTCTAATGCTGAGCTCTGTGGAAATATATTTCTTTGTCACGTAAGCTTTCTCAAGTGTTTTGCCTAGTTCTTTGCTCAGACCCCTGTGAAAGGGTTAAATAAAGATTTGCAAAGTTTCAGTACTTGATATTATAATGTCTAAATCCACCAGGACAAGAATAAAATCATAATTATTCAAAAGGACTCCTCTGAATATGTGAAAAGCACCAGCATGAAATGGAGAAGGAAAAAAATGTGACTGAGTAGCCCTGTGTTGGGAAATGAGGGAAGTTTTGTCAGAGCAAGGTCTAGCAGAGCACCCTGGAAGCTGCACCTTGCCAGTGAGCATCCCGAGAAGTGACCCAGACGGTGCTATGGGTTACAGCCACAAACCTGTCCGATGTTTCCCATCAGTTATGCAGCCTTCATCTGATAACCATTGCTCTTGTTGGCACACCTTCGGAGAGGATAATGTATTCGTGCCTCATTAATGCCACTATAACTGTCCTCGTTGTTGAATAAATCCCTCCTACTGTTAATAGGATCAACAGCCAGGCTGGCTGAAAAAGCATTTAATTCAGCTACTTTCAGCCAGTAATCATAAGCTTAATTTTCCTTTCAGGAATTAAGCTTAACATTTTTTTTTTTCCCCCCCCTTTGTGGTGTGGATACCTAATCCTTAGAACAAGAAGAAGAAAACCAAACCGAAACCGCAAGCTGAATCGAGCCCTGGCCTCCCAGACCCCAGTAAATTGGTGTCCACTGAAGAGGAGCAGTCGGTGAACTCGGAGAAGGGTGGAATTAACGGTTTCCATGTCAACGGCTGTGCCCACGACACGGAGTCTGTGGACTCACTCAGCGAAGGTTTGGATGCACTTTCAATTGATGCCAGAGAGTTGGAGGATTGCGAGTCTGCTGCACCAGACATGCCTGATAGAACAGGTTAGTCTCTATAAAGTAGCGCAGGAGATGGGCACCGAGTGTTTAAAAAGCAGAGGAGCTGCCTCCTGCTTTTTTTGTGTTCCTTCTTTGTTTTGGGTCAGCTTTGAATACTGATTTGTTTGGATGGCTCTTCAGGAAAGAGCAGCTCACCTTGATTTTCTGATTTTTTGCTTGTTGTAAAGAGGTGGTCAGTGTTTTGCTGTCCTCTTCACGTTCCCCTTTAAACGAGTGTGCTTTTCTACAGCAGTGCCTGAACTAGAGAATGGAATAGCAGACTTTGACACAAAATCGCTCATCATGCATCCTTCCCAGCACCCTTCATCTCTTAGACAGCGGCCTGAGCAGAGGAGCACTAGCAGGTCTCTGTCCAGATCAACAGCGAGCAATTCAACTCCTGCGTCCCTGTCTGTAACGCGGCTGGAAGATGTTCCAGTTTCACCTACAAACAAGAAGTTAGGTAAGGCCCTGAGGGTGTGCATGCTCTCCGATGTCAGAGCAGGTTGCTGCTGGCCAAGTTCTCACTGCCTCTTCTGCGGTGTCAGTGACAGACACAGTGCTGAAGCGTACCGGACTTTGATTTTAATGCGAGCTAACATGCTTCTTATTATCTGGCCAGTAACTTGCACTCTACTCCTCCTCTTCCCTATGCACAGCAGGAATCTTGACAGCAGTTTAGATGTAGTGCCTGGAGCGGCAAACCCATATGTGTGAGAGAAGCAGGGGAGGAAGCAGCCAGTCTCGCTGCATACGTTTAGCCCATTCTTCTGTGTGCTCCATCACAGAGCCTTTAGGTTGTTTCTCATCTTTTGTGAGAATTTGTCGAAAGGCCAGAAGTTCGGACCAGTCCTCTTACAAGAAATGACAGCCTCCTTCTACTGGATTTTTTTTATTTTCCTCTTTCGTGTGCTTTCTCCACAGCTGAGTTCTTACGATAACAAGCGGGGACAGGAGGGACCTCAGAGACCCCGATTGTGATCATGGTTATTATACTTAGCTTACGGAGATGAGGTGGTGGTAGTTCACCTTGCTGCATGGGAAAGCTGTAACGAGCCGTTGTTAATGTAGCTTGGCGGGGGCAAGTGTGCTCCAGCAAGCTCCAGAGAGCGTGGGCAAGGTGATGTACCCTGCTGGCAAGCTGAGATGTGGGGACTAACCTTGGCAGCGATAACCAATCCTTTCATCTCCTGATTGGAGGAAATAGCCTTAATTTTAGTTCCCAAGATAATTCCCTTCTCCAGGCAAACAGTCATTTTATATCATTTAGTGATTGTAGACTGCATTTCACTCGTCTCCAGTCCCTGGCACAAAAGCAACTCAGAGATGCTTTTGATTTCTCTCATGTATTTGAAAATGTGGAGGGACATCCCTGCCCATAGAAGGAAATTCTACAAGCCTTTGGAAGACTTTCCCCAATAAGAAGATCTTTCAAACTGTCCCTGCTGAACCTAGTGCCTTTGTAATGGGGAAGGGAAAGTAAAATTTAAAACCAAGCAGTGTATAGTTTTAAAATAAGATGGAAAGCCAACTTTAGATTTATCCCTGCTGGGAGGATTTAGCAGTATGATTGACATGGCTGTTTGAGTTCACTCTGTCTCTCGGTAGGTTCTAATATTGAAAAATCAGTGAAGGATCTCCAGCGCTGCACTGTTTCACTGGCTCGGTACCGGGTTGTGGTGAAGGAGGAAATGGATGCTTCCATTAAGAAGATGAAGCAGGCCTTTGCTGAACTGCAGAGTAGGTAAGTTAAATGTAGGGACAGATCCAGGTGTTAAGGCTTAAGACCTATACATTTGGACTAAGACTTCAGCTTTCCAGTCAGGTTAATGACTTGGCTTGTGTATGCCCTACCGCCCAAACACTGTTCTGCAGCGTCTGGGAGGTCAGCATGTCGGAAAGAATGAACTGGACTCTAAAGTCCTGTACTCCGCAGTTTTTAAAAGCCGCCTTTGCGGGCGGCTTTGCAAAGCCTGCGTTCAAGCTGTCGTCCCACATGTCTGGTGGGATGTTAATAGACTGTTCAGGGCTTCGGTGTGTACATCAGGGTCTTTGATGAACTGTGGCTCCGTGTCTGTACAAGACAGTTGTCCTGACCCGTAAAGTCATTTTAGATGCAGATAATATGAGGAACTCGCCAGATAACATACTGTCAGTTAGGTACTAATATTAGCTGTGCTGGAAGGAGAACTGGTGGGAGCTCAGGGTGCAGTAACATGTGTCTTTTAGAAGCAAACATTCGTATTTGAAATCTTCAAATTATGGTTGAATATAACATGGAAGAGAGGGATCCTTTTGAAGGTACAAGTACACATCAAAGATCATCCTGTGCAGCACTGCTTCCCCCATTTTAGGCAAAGCTTTTGATACTGTGCACGATGTTCCCTATGAGTGCAATCGGGTCTTTTTTTAATGAACATCTTTATTGGTTTGGATAAGTGCTTTAAGATGATATTCTGAAAGGCCTAACATCAGATACACTTGCTGTTTTGGCTGATTGAATCTATTACTGAGAAATTGTTCTTGGTTATACAAATATGATTGCTTTTGGTAAAGTAATATTCATAACAAACTGCACAGAGAGTTCTCCTTGCCCGAAGTGAGTAACATTTGACAAGTAACTAAAATGCTGCTATCACATTGAAGGATTAAAGTAGATGTTTGGCAGACTTGCAAATCTACGTCAAAAGCTGTCTATGTCTGAAAACTGTATGTGGCCTCAAAGGCAAGAGGGTTTAGTGGTAGTGATGTAAAGAGCTGTATTCTGAAGCCTTTTAGCAAATTTAGTTGTTCAGTGTGGACTTTCTTGTGCTCATACTTGTGCTGAACTTTGCCACCCGGAAGTGCTCTCTTGAAATAAGTGGAATGGTGTCCTGTACTTAAATTCAGTGTGTGCTAAAAAGACTGACAAAAATGTTTACAGATGACTTTCAAACTTACCTGAGGAGACTAGACCAAACTGGAGGGGTAGGGTTAAAGGTGTCTGTGTGCCCTGACCTGTGTTTTTATGCTAAGAGTTGTGGTCTCCAAGCCGAAGATGGACGTGGAGCTCCCAGCACCTCCCGTCTTTTGGAAAAGCTGCGATGTAAGGGGATTTAACCTGTCAGTAGCTGAGGGATTTGTAGCCTTAACTCAGGTTTGTTTTCATGAATATTATTTCTCACTTTGTTAGTGGCTTTGTCTACTGAGTCAATACTGATTCAATGTTCTCACTGTATACAACGGGTTTTTATTTTTAAGTTTTTTTTTGTCTGCCTCTCTATGCAGTTACAACATCTGTAAAAACCTCTCCCTGGTATGGAAAATGTCATTCCTTTGGCTAACGTGTCTGGTTCCATATAAGTAATTCCTTGCCCTTTGACTTATGTTATCATCTATAAAACACTTGCGTCATGTTTGGAAAGGTTAAAGACTCAAGTCCAGTCCCTCAGCGTTGCTCCGATGAGCCAGCAGCGGGTGAAGCAGGACGCGCGGTTCCGTGAGCAGGGAGGCGAGTGCCTGCCTGGAATGGGGCCACTGGGAACCTCCTTCGACAAATGCCAAATGAAAGGGCTGCCCAGCAGCATGCCAGGTCTGCGCAGTTCATAAGTGGTGACTCTGCAGCCAGGGCCATTCGGCTCCGCAGAAAGAGATTCACTTTCTTTTTCCCTAAAGTGATGCAGTTGCTGGTGAGCTGAGGTGTAAATTGTACCTTCACATTTTTGTTGTTGGTTGGTGGGGGGTTTTTTTCCCCAACTCCCTTCATGACCCAGAGAATAATTAGTGTATTTTTAAATCCTACGGCACCAGGCAAGATCCGATAGTTAAATCCTCTTGCTGAATTGCCTCTCCACCTGGCTTTCTACCGAAGGAAAACCTGGTTTAAAAGCAGGTTTGTTCAACTGAAACAGGATGTTTAAGTAGCAAAGCTTGAACTGGTTTAATTTCTGCCTGTCAGTGTCAGGGCTGCCTTTCAGATGTCTTTTTAACCAGTGAGGCTTCCTAGAGTTCTTGACCTTCATCTTCTCTTGCTAGACAATGTGCTTATATTAGACCTGTGGTCTGTAGGTAGGTGAGGGTGAAGAAGGACACTCTAATGCTGGGGTTGTGCCTTGCTCAATCTCTGAAATTTATCCTGTTTGAGTGGCAGATGTAGCAGTAGCTGCTTTGGCTTCCTATTTTGAGAGGATTTGCTCCTCTAGACTGGAGATGATCGGATAACCTGAACTAGGAAATCCTGATAGTCCTTAAATTCCTGAATATTTTGCTATCTGCTGACAGGGAAAGAAGCACATCAGGAGAAAAAACCTGAGCCTTTGTGAGTGGTGCGGGTAAGTTCAATTTTAGCGCTGTGTGCTGAGTTGGATGTGGGGCAGCATTTGAGGTTTCTCACTGCTGAGATCGCCGCTGCATACCTCGTGCTGCGGATCGCCCTTACTTCCTCGTGGCAGAGCTGCCAGGCATGCTTCCAGCCACCTTCGATTGCAGTCAATCTTTGAGATCGTTGTGTTTCAGCCCCAAGGAAAACTGACCCCAAAACCCTTAGCATGCTTGTGCAAACAGCTGTTGTCTTTCACGAACAGACAACATCTTGCAGGCACTGCTCGACCGAGCTGGCTTGCAGCTGAGAGCATCTCTTCTGATGGTTGGGTCACAACCGAGTATTCAGCATTATTTCATCTTCAGCAGTTATTGGTTTACCTGCTGCTCCTTTTTCTTCCTTGTGCACTTCTTAAATGTCCTTGCTTAAAGCCCAGTCTTTCTGACAGGGGCAGATGCGCTCTCTGTCCTGCATGGGATCTTGTCCCAGGACAGAGCAGTCAAGAAGGGCAGGCGTGTTTCCGAACAGATCCGGCAGAAGGAAGTGGGTTTGTTTGACGAGAAGCCGTGCAGGATGGAGGAGCAGTGGGGTTTGATCCGAGTCACTCATCACGCAAACCTCAGGCAAAGCCACTTGACCTCTGTTCCTCAGCCAGCCCAACTGTAAAATTGGGTAAAGGACTCCAGCTGAGCTCTGCTGAGTAAATTAAATTACAAAGAGACGCAAGCTATGATCTGTGCCAAGGTGCGTGCGTGCGTGCCTGCAGCCTGGCGGAAAAAGCCCAGAATGGCCCATATAAAGTGGGTGTTGGCTCTGCAGGAGCTGGGCGTGTGCCTGTGTGTTCAGGGAGGAGGCACTGGAGTAAGGTGTAGCACAACCGAGTTCTGCGGCACGAGAGCCACAAGGCTGTTCCTGCACTTTAATTAATCATTAAGGCCGCATTCACACCCGTATCTCTCTGAGCTCTGGGGGATTCCTGCAGCTGACGTGGCTCTGGGCAGAAGGCAGCTGGGGTATCTCCGTTTACCCTGCCCGTTGGTGTTGCAGAGCCAGGTTGAACCACTCTGGGGATGGCTGGAGACAAGGTGAAGTCTTATTAGCGTAGCTTTTGACATGCGTTGTTGTATTTGTGCAGTTCGGCTGAGAGTGCCTGACCTGGATCAGGCCCCTGCTGTGCTACGAGCAGAAACAATTCCTGCCCTGAAAAGGCAGATGGACAGAGCGATAAATCAACAGAAGAAGCCAAATGTCAAAGCTGCTGTTCAGAGGGAATTGTTTAAATTGATCTTGCCTCAGCCCTCTCTGACATGCAGAGGAGTGGGAGCGGTGGTTTGAGTTTGCATTTCAGATGCTCTGTGGTTTCCCTTTCAGATGGTCGCTAAAATAAATATTCTTCCCATTTTCAAGCAAATCTTTCTCACTAAAAAGCGTGTGGTTGATGTTGAAGGGCTGACCCTGCACGATGCCGATATCTGTCTGAGTACCATTTAGTGTCTGCAAGTATCATACAGCTAACACGTGAGAGGAAGGCTCTGCTTTTATATTTAGAAAGCAGAAACTGAAATGAACCCTATTAATAGGCTGGATGTGGAATGCATTCAAGCCACTGGCAGCAGCTGAGCGAAGGTGAGCTGCAGCGGTGCAGGGCTGAGGATGTTGGAGGCGTAGCTTAGAGGGAAGCACAAAAGAAGCATTTGCAGGGAGGGTGTCTGCAAGGATTTGGATTCCTTACGGCGAAGAACAGAGCTGTGACCAGTACCTGCCCCTGTCCAGGATAGGAGGACTGGTATTTCCTCTACTGCTTCCACTGTAACCCGAGTTACTTGGTGTCCACATCTCCAGGGGCAAGAGCCCTCTTTCCATGGCCTATGAGCAGCGGTTATGGGAAGCTCCTTGGGTTCTCTGCCTTACCAGAGTGTACTCGATAGCCTGAATTTGCTAAATTTGGCCAGCCGGTAGCTGTGCAGTTCTGCTTGCGTAAAGGCTGCCGCCGTGATGCCCAGGGGAATTGCTGTCTCATGGCAACAGACACACTTGAGGCAAGCTGGAGCCTCCTGGTGAGTGGAGATGCTTTGCTGTGACCCACTCAGGTGTTCCCTCTGTGGCCAAAAAATCTTCAGACTGTAAGAGACTCCTGGATTGTGGACCTGTGTGGCTCCAGGTGACCTGCCGGCTGCGTGGTGGCTGCAGGCAGGAGGTCGTGTCCTTGTACCTGCTGCACCGTGTGGAAGGGTGTGCATGCTCTCCTGTGGGTCCTGCAGCCCTGTGGGGATCAGCAGGGTACACGCCTCCCGAGAAGCGGCACAGAGCACCAGAATTCAGGTTTCTGGATTAGTAGGCCGATTGGGCTGGCTTAAATTAGCCAATGAGGGCATAAGAGCAAACCATTGCAGTCAGATGCCTTCACAGCATGGCAGCTGAGAGGCTGCCTTGGAGGGGACGGGTGCCTGAATGCCTGGCATCCTGCTCCTGCTATCATGGATCCTCACCCTACCCCACTGCTCTTTAGTTTTGTATTTTGAGTGACTCTTTAAAACGTTGTGCCCTAGTTTTCTTTGGTGATAAAAGTCCAGCGGAGCGCAGCTTCCTCCGACACCACAGCTGCCGCTCCCTCTCCCCTTGCCAAGGTGGCTCTGACTTTATCGGAGTAAGGTGACCACATACCAGCGGGTTGTCAGGAACGCCATGCCGTGTTCCGCGCTGACCTGAGCCTGAGCAAGTTTTAACACCAGCGAAGCCTGCGTGCAACTCCTCAGCTTCCAGAACAAAAGCCAGGATTCGGTGTGCGGCAGGTTTCTGCCGCCATCTGCCGGTCTCTCCTTGCTGGCCGGCATGCCTGGAAAGCCTCCCGCCACTGTTCCTGCAGTAGGGTTTCGTTATCCTCTTTGTTTATTACTAAATCTCTTCCCTTTTTCTATATATATGTTTTTTGTTTTTTTTTTTTTCCCCCCCCAGCCTTATGGATCGCGAGGTGGCGTTGCTGGCTGAAATGGACAAAGTGAAAGCAGAAGCAAGTAAGACTGTCTTTCTACCAACAAGTGCCCACCTGAAGAGCTCTAGGTGTTGCTGCGCTCTGGAGACAGCCCCCTTAGAAGCAGATTTCTGTGATCTACCTCCTGTTCACATTGTTCCTAAATATGTGGCCATCTACCCAGACAAAGCTTGCCCTGTGGCTCGAGTTAGCCGTATATATCATGACTAGATTATGTTTGCTGCCTGATGGCGTTGACTCAAACCGTCCTCTCTGAGGCCACTGCTCTGTGCCCTAGTTAGAGGGTGGAACATAAACTGCACTCTTCCATGGGAGGCTATTCCTGAAATTCTCAGCGTTCCTGGGGAGCTGGAAAGGGCTTTCTCAGCTCGCCTGGTGTGGGTGGGAAGTGATCTATGGGGACAGCTACGCCAGCAGCACTGAGCCCCACTCTTTAGGGGGTGGCAAGGAAGCGGTTAGCCTGGGGAGAGCGGCAAAGCTTGTGGCAGAGCTTCTACCAAAGCTGCATGTCGTGCCCCTCGTCGAGTCAGCTTACAGCTCAGGTTCAGTCTGCGTCTGGAGATGTAAATCGCCGCAGGAGGCAGCGGCCGGGGCTGCTGTGCAGCTGGCACAGAGTTGTCGGGGGGGACTTGGGGGAACCTCTTGTTTACCAATAAGGTGCCGTGTGCCAGGGTTGGGGTTGTTTAACTCTGGGTAGGCTGGTTTGGTGTCGACGCTGCCTAAGATTGTGGTCTGTTTTTCAGTGGAAATTCTAGTCAGCCGCCAGAAGAAGGCAGAAGCCCTGAAGAAGATGACTGATGTGGCAGTGCGAATGTCGGAGGAGCAGCTGGTTGAGCTCAGAGCTGACATAAAGGTGAGCTTTTTCACTCTGCTTCTGTCTAATCCAACCTAGTCCTAATCTCACCCAAACTTGGTGTTGCGGGAATTACGCAGTTGCCACCTAGTCCATGGTAGGAATTACACGGGTGCCACCTCAACAGCACCTGGCCCTAGGTTCCTGCTCGAAGAAGACGAGTCGCCAATCCGCTGAGTTAAATAAGCGGTTTATTTATCCGACAAGCAGAGCAGGTTGAGCTGAGTGCCTCCGAGGAGGGACTGCTACCCTGGATCGCGCGCCCCAGTTACACCCGTACCACCCAGCACCCGATCCCCAAGTCCAATCCCTTAATTCTGGTCAATGGTCTCTTGATTTCTTACTGATTTTCTTGGTCTCTGGGCTGGCTGCCTTCTGAACTTACCTCATTCTCTTGGAATTGTTTCCTTGGTCCTTATCCTCTTTATTCTGCTCGTATCTGCTGGATTCAGCAAGTTTGTTTGCAGCATTAGTTTTATCAGAAAGTTTACTCTTGGTCAGCTCTTGCGGCCTAAGGCTTCAACTACTTTAGCTTCTAGTGCTAAGCCAGGCTATTAATCCTAACAATTATTCAACAGCGGTACGCTTTTTTGTAACCTTCTGGGTTTTCAACACTTCTGAATACAATTTTTTGTTACGTGCAAGTCTTTCCTTGCATCCCTAGTTCTTGAATTCACCGCCAGTGCTCTGCATACTCTTGTCTGCAGCCACGCAGCAGGATACGGGACACCTCATCCTGAATCTTTATTTAAAACAATTTGGTTTGTAAAATACTGACTTCAGCCAACAGCTGATTATCCAAACATTAACCCTGGTGCATGCAGCCCAGCTTTCATTGTGAACTGGCAGAGAGCAGGGAACGCGGCAAGGCCGCAGCTTTGTGCTCAGAGCAGTTGTGAAAACCTCCCGCTGGCGCAGGCTGACCTCTGCCTTTCCCCCTAAATCGGGAGAGCCTGCCTGCTGTGCCTGAGTGACTTGTATATTCCGGAAAACACTTCTGCTCGCCAGCACGCTGGCTCCTGCCGCAAGAGGTCAGTGCGAAGTTGCATCAATTAAACTCTAGTTTGAAAACTAAAACTGCTCACCCCCGTAGCAGGATGAGTGCAGCTGGGAAACCTGTTGCCCCTGTAAGCATCCAGAGACCTGGGCTGTGCTGATTTCACAGACCAGAGACGGGCAGAGTGGAGCTGCCGTTGGACTGAGTTAACCTACGGCTTGGCTGCTGGAGCCTGGGGAAGGCTGCTTGTGTACGGGCTGAAAAAAACTGATTTTGTATTTCTGTAAGTCATCATTGCCTTCTCACCAAGATTTTTTTTTCAAGCAGCGCCCAACTCGGATACCTGCTCCTGGGCCAAAGCGAGAGGCTTTCAACTCCCTTTTCTGTTCCTGTGCACAGACTGAATTAACATGCGTGTTTTGCCTTTTCTGTGAAGCACTTTGTGAGCGAACGGAAGTATGACGAGGACCTGGGCAGGGTGGCGCGGTTCACGTGCGACCTCGACACGCTGAAGAAGAGCATTGCCTCATTCGGCCAAGGTGAGCTGGATAGGAGTTGGGGAGGAGCCGAGGTGTCAGTCACCCCTTTGCTAGCCCTGCCATCACCAAAACCCTTCACGTGTGCCCCAAAACCTGATAGTGGCGGGACTGGGAGCGTTCTGCTTTGGGCATTTTGTTTCCTCTGGGCAGTGGAGAGAGGAACTGGCCCTACTTGCCGCTGCTGCAGACGCTCCTCCCTTGGCAAGAGGCGTCTGTGCCCGTTCCCTTTGCTGTCGAGCGCTGGTCCCTGTTAGCCGAGCCCTTGTACCGTTCACACGACCAAAGCTTCATCTTGCTGGAAAAAGCTCTGTTGTCCCTTTTGAGCCTTTGGCTCCAGCCGTGAGCCGGCTCCACCCCGGCAGTGCTGTAGCCCGCAGGGTCTGGAGGCCAGAGGGTGAACAGTCTGGGTCCTGTCTGCAAAAAACACATTTTGGGGTATTTCTCTTCCAGTTTCCCATCCAAAGAACAGCTACTCCACCCGATCGCGGTGCAGCTCTGTCATGGCCACGTCCCTGAGCGGTCCCAGCGAGACCTCTGCTCCCTCCACCCCTGCGTGTGCCTCTGCCTCCGCTGCAAGCCTTACCACAGCGAGCAAGAAGCCCTCGTCCTCAGCGGAGGCAGCCATGGGGAACACCGGCGGCCGCACTCCCCAGCCTTCGCGAGAGGTAACCGCACACCGGCGCGGCGCTGTGGGAAGCTTGCTCTGTGTTTGTGGCTCCTCTCCCGATTCCTGGGCCGGGTCCTTCCCTGCCAGGTGCCCTTTGCCGTCAGGACTCACGCAGGGCTGGGCAGCAGCAGGGTCAAGGGCACCGACAGCCGCAGGGTGTAGCCTTGCCTTGATGGTTCTGCTTCAGAGCAGACTTTGGGGGTTTTGCTTTTCTACTTTTTCCCCCCACCAACCCCCAGGAAGGAGAGGTGGGAGTGTGTAGGGATGCTGCAGCAGGAGGTCGCAGCCCTCTGGACAGCGGGAGCTGCCTCTGCTGGCCCGCGCTCACCCGCCCACCCTTTTCTGTTTCAGGCTTTCCAGGGGAACAGGAGACAGGGAGCGGGACCCAGGTCCCAGGGCCAGCGCCACATCGGCCCCCCCGGACGCTCCAACAACGGCAACCGACACAAGAACGGGCCGGGCCAGGCCCACGGCAGGCGGCAAACCTCGCCCCTGGCAGCCTCCGCCGCCAGCCCCGGCCAGTCTCAGCCCACGGGCACCAGCGGTGCCTCGGTGCAGCCGGGCCGGCCCGGTCCCCCTCCCTCCGGCACAGAGACCAAGGGGCTCCCGCAGCGTAAGCCCAGAGCCAGTCGGCAGGAGGGAGCGAACTCCTGAGAGCCCCGGGCTCTCCCTTCCTGCCACAAGTCCAACGTGAGAACCAGACTGTAGGAAGCTCCTAGCTAGGATACTAACGAAGGAAAGTTTACACTTCTCATTTTTTGTGCCATTTTTTGTTCCTCCCCTCCCTCCTTTCCCCCCCTCCCCATCTGCTTTGTGTTCTTCTCACGCCTGCGCTGCACCCTCGGAGCGGGTTCAGGCCTCCCCCAGCTCTCGCCCTTTTCCTTTCCCCTCCAGAAATCGCCTTTTGTCTGCAAAATCGCTGACAGTGCTGGCCAAAAACCCAGTCCCCGGTGGGGTTTTTTTTGTTGGTTTTTTTTTTTTTTTTTCCTTCTGTGCACCAACATCTATCTGGGCCTCGCCTCGGAGGAACAGCCGGCGACAGCCCATCCCTCGTGCTGGCAGCGAGGATGAGTGCTGGGACACGGGGGCTGTGGGTGTCCCCTCTCCCCTGGGGACAGGCAGGAATCTGGCCCCCTCCTCTCTGGGCCGGGACACAGGGCCGGGGACCTGCACACTTTGTCTGCACACTTTGCTGTTCTCTGGTTTTTATGTTGGGGAGCTCTTTTTCTTTTATTCTCTTGTCCTGCCTTTCCCCACCCCACCCCCGCTTCTCCAGCCCTTCTTTGGCCCTAAATTAAATTTATAGCAATATCAATTAGCAGAGCTAATCCTAGGTTGACACGGGGTGGAGATTGCGACAGTCCTTCTTTATAGCTGTATGAATAAAGACGATGTTCACAGTGAATGTCGCTGTCCGTGCCTTGCTGCTACCAGTAATCCCAGTGGGGGGAGGCTGGGGCTTCCCGGGGGGTCCTTGGCTTTGCCCCCCCCTCCTCCTCCTCTTTTCACGCCAGGGTGTTTTTCTTTCCTTCTCTTGAGCTAAACTTCTCCGGAGTTGGTTGAACAAATTAAATAAACGAAACCCAACTTTCAGCTTGACAAATCTAAATGTTTTCTGCTCGAGTCTGACCCTTGGGCTCTGACCTGAGCCCCCCCCGCTGTCACCCCCAAAGGTCCCCTGGGGCTGTGACCCCCGTGGGTGCCCCTTTCCCCCCCCCCCTCCCTGCACCCACGGAGAGGAGCCAGAATTTTGCACTGGAGGCTCCAGGGCTGAAACAGGGTCCCGGTGCTCCCCCCCCAGCCCCTCCCGGGGGGCGGTACCGGTACCGGCATGGTGAGGGGGGGGGGGGGGGGAACCCGACGGTACCCACGGGGATGGCGGCAGCTCGGAGCCAGCGTTGAGATGTCACCGATGCGGGGCCTCCTGGCACCGCAAAACGCTTTTCTGGACACCATCGCTCGCCGCTTCCACGGGACGCGTGAGTGTACCGGCAACCATGGGGCTGCCCCCCCCACCAACCCCTCCCGGCCCGAAACCGGCCCCAACGGGGCCGGTTTCGGGCCGGGAGGGGTTGGTGGGGGGTAGCACCGGGATCGGGCACCCCCTCAGAGACCACCCAGTGGGATCAGGACGAGGTGGGGGGGGCTACGCTCCGGTCCCCGGCTCCCACCTTCCCCCCCCCCCCCCATCTTGCCCACCGGGGAAGGATCCGGCCCCGTTGCCCCCTCCCCGGGGCTATAAATACCCGCCCCCGCCCCCGCCGTACCGGTGAGTAACGGTGATGAGCTCCGTGGTACCGGGGCTGCACCGGGCCGGGACCGGCAGCCGTGGGGCGGGGGGGGGGGTGCTGGAGCCCCCCGGGATCGCTCCGGTCCTTGGGAAAGGGCCCCCCCTTCCTCCTCCTCCTCCTCCTCCTCTTCCGCCCCCCGGGGAGAGCGGGTGGGAGGCAGCCCCCCACGCTGTTCCTATGCAAATGTATGCAAATGAGGCAGAGTGGGCTCCGCCGGTGCCAACGGGGCGGTTCAGCCCAAGCGTTGCTGAGCGGCGGGTAAAAATAACCCAGCGGACCCAGATGGCTGCGGGTACAACCCCCCCCAGCACCCCCGGACCCCCCAGCCCAGCCAGGGGGACCCAGGCACCCCAGCCCCATGGGCTCCCCCAAACCCAAGGGGCACCCCCAGCCCCTTCCCCCCCAAGCCCCATGGGCTCCCCCAAACCCAAGGGGCACCCCCAGCCCCTTCCCCCCCCAAGCCCCATGGGCTCCCCCAAACCCATGGGGCTCCCCCAAACCCAAGGGGCTCCCCCAGCCCCTTCCCCCCAAACCCAAGGGGCTCCCCCAAACCCAAGGGGCCCCCCAGCCCCTTCCCCCCCAAGCCCCATGGGCTCCCCCAAACCCAAGGGGCTCCCCCAGCCCCTTCCCCCCAAACCCAAGGGGCTCCCCCAAACCCAAGGGGCCCCCCAGCCCCTTCCCCCCCAAGCCCCATGGGCTCCCCCAAACCCAAGGGGCTCCCCCAGCCCCTTACCCCCAAACCCAAGGGGCTCCCCCAAACCCAAGGGGCCCCCCAGCCCCTTCCCCCCCAAGCCCCATGGACTCCCCCAAACCCAAGGGGCACCCCCAGCCCCTTCCCCCCCTCCAACGCCATGGCATCCCCCAGCCTCATGGGCTCCCCCAAACCCATGGGGTCCCCCCAGTCCCTTTCCCCCAGCCCCACTTCTGCCCACCCCACTCCCCCTTCCCAGACTCCTCTCCGTTGCAGACAGTAACTTCGTGCTGGGCAATGCCCAGGTGCCCAGCGCCTTCCCCATCGTCTACTGCTCCGACGGCTTCTGCGACCTGACGGGCTTCTCGCGGGCGGAGGTGATGCAGCGCTGCTGCGCCTGCTCCTTCCTCTACGGCCCCGACACCAGCGAGCTGCTGCGGCAGCAGCTCCGGCGCGCGTTGGACGAGCACCAGGCCTTCAAGGGCGAGCTCATCCTCTACCGCAAGAGCGGTGGGTGGTAGCCAGGGCGGCCGGCGTCCCATCCGCAGTCCTTCCAGCCCCCCACCACCGCCACCCTGCCCCGGGGTTGGGGGGGGTGATGCTTCGTCAGCCCCGGTGTTGCCCCCTGGCAGGTGTCCCCTTCTGGTGCCTGCTGGACGTGGTGCCCATCAAGAACGAGAAGGACGAGGTGGCCCTGTTCCTCGTGTCGCACAAGGACATCACCAGCACCAAGAGCCGCTCGGGCGCCGACAGCACGAAGGACACGGGTGAGGGGATGGCGAGGGGGAAGACGGGACCGGCTGGAGCCCCCCATGGCCACCATCCCTCCCGTCTCTCCTGGCAGGCGGGCGCCGGCGGTTCAGCCGTGCCGGAGGGAAGGGCTTCAATGCCAGCCGGCGCCGGAGCCGGGCGGTGCTGTATCACCTCTCGGGGCACCTGCAGAAGCAGAGGAAAAGCAAGCACAAGCTCAGAAAGGTGGAGCTGGGACATGGGTTGGGGCTGGGGAACACGTGTCGGGGCTGGGGACACGTGTTGGGGCTGGGGACAGGGCATCCTGGCTGGGAAGAGGCTGATGCAGTGGACGTGGTGAGACGAGGGCTGGGGACAAGGTGCTGCGGCTGAGGGCAGGCTGTTTCCAGGGTGTCGGGGGGACAGAGACAAGGTGTTGGGGTTGGGGACCAGGTGTCGGAGGCAGGGACAAGGTGGCTGGACTGGGAAGGGGCAGGAGATGAGGTGTGTGGGTTTGGAATGTCCAGGCTGGGGACAGGGGTAGGAAAGGGCTGGGGACAAAGTGTTGAATTTGGGGACAGTACGTCTGTGCTAGTGACAGTGTGGGCTGGGGACAGGGCGTCAGGGCAGGGGACAAGGTGTAGGGGCAGGGAAAAGGGCATCCAGGCTGACCCCCCCCCCGTCTCCATCAGGGCGTCTTCAGGGACAAGCCCTCCCTGCCCGAGTACAAGGTGGCCGCCATCCGCAAGCCCCCCCTCATCCTGCTGCACTACGGGGCCTTCAAGGCGGGTTGGGACGGGCTCATCCTGCTCGCCACCCTCTACGTGGCCGTCACCGTCCCCTACAGCGTCTGCGTGGGCGCTGGCACTGAGGAGGGGCTGCCGGCCGCCCGCGGCCCCCCCAGCGCCTGTGACCTGTGCGTGGAAATCCTCTTCATGCTGGGTAAAGCCCCCCCACCCCTTCCCACGCACACCCTGCCCCATGCCGGCTCAGGGCTGGCAGAGGCCGGGGGGGACTCGGTGCACTGATGGCCACCCCACTCCGCCCCAGACATCATCCTCAACTTCCGCACCACCTTCGTCAGCAAGTCGGGGCAGGTGGTCCTGGAGCCCCGTGCCGTCGCCCGTCATTACCTGGCCGGCTGGTTCCTGCTCGACCTCGTGGCCGCGCTGCCTTTCGACCTGCTCGCTGCCTGCCAGGTCAACGTGGTGAGTGCTGGGATGCGGGGGGACACCCCCCCCACCCCAGCCCCGATCTGCGGGGATCCCACTGGGGTTTTGGGGATGCTGATGGACCAAGGGGACCTCACTAGAGACCCTGATGGGCCAGTGGGGACCCTGAAGGGCTGCAGGGACCTTGATGGGGCTGCGGGGACCCCGATGGGGCTCTTGGGACCCTGGTGGGACTACGGAGACCCTGATGGGGCTGTGGTGACACTGATGGGGTACTGGGGACCCTGATGGGCTGCAGGACCCCCCCCATTAATGCTGCAGGGGCCCTCACGGGCTGTGAGGGACCCTCACAGGGGCTTGTGGCTGGACAGAGCCAACTGCTGCCCCCGTCCCCTCCGGCACTGCCCCTCTCCCCGCAGTACGTGGGGGCCCCATCTGCTGAAGACGGTGCGGCTGCTGCGGCTGCTGCGGCTGCTGCCCAACCTGGACCGGTACTCGCAGTACAGCGCCGTGGTGCTGGCGCTGCTCATGGTGGTCTTCGGCCTCCTGGCCCACTGGGTGGCCTGCGGCTGGTTCTTCCTGGGGCAGCGCGAGGTGGAGGCAGCCCCACCGCCCTGCCCGAGATCGGTATGGCCGCCCATGGGGGGGGCTGCAGGGGTTCCTGTCGCTTGTCCCCACATGCCTGAACCCTGGTACTGTGTCCCCATGTGCCCTCGTACCCCCAGAGCTGGTGGCTGTGCACCCTCTGAACTACTGCTGGGGTTTGCTGGTGTGGTTCCCCCCCCCCCCCCCCCCCCCCCCGCAATGTCCTTTTTGCACCCTGAGGCTGAGACCTGCCCCTGCACCCCATGGCCACCACCACCCCCCACCCGAGACCTGCCTATGCAACCTGTGCCCCCCCACGGCCCCAGAGCCTGTCCAGTTCTGCCCGTACCCCCTGAGCCCATGTGGGGCTGTCTCTGTCCCCCACCCCAAGCTGGGCAGCCCCCCTCCATTGGCCCCGCTCACGCCCTGTTCCCCCCCCCCAGGCTGGCTGCAGGAGCTGGCGCGGCGGCTGGAGACCCCCTACTACCTGGCCAGGAGGAACTGCAGCACCGGGGGGGCCGGGAACGGCACAGGGCCGGGGGCCAACTGCAGCGGGAGTTGGGGGCTGCTGGGGGGCCCCTCGCTGCGCAGCGCCTACATCACCTCCCTCTACTTCGCCCTGAGCAGCCTGACCAGCGTGGGCTTCGGCAACGTCTCCGCCAACACCGACACCGAAAAGATCTTCTCCATCTGCACCATGCTGGTCGGGGGTGAGGGGCCAGGGCGGGCAAGTTGGGGGGGCGTGGAAGGGGGGACCCGGCAACTGGGTGACGGGTGTCTTCGCCATCCCCAGCGCTAATGCACGCGGTGGTCTTCGGCAACGTGACGGCCATCATCCAGCGGCTGTACGCCCGCCGGTTCCTGTACCACAGCCGCACCCGCGACCTGCACGACTACATCCGCATCCACCGCATCCCCCGGCCCCTCAAGCGCCGCATCCTCGAGTATTTCCAGAGCACTTGGGCGGGCCAACAACGGCATCGACACGGCCGAGGTCAGCCCACGCCGTGGGCGCCACGGACCCCCCAGGATCCCTGGGACCCCAGCCCAGGGAGGCAGCGGTGGTGCATGGATGGAGGGATACTGGGGTGCTGCAGTCCCATAGCAGGGATGGATTGGGATGGGGGGACTTGGATGTACGGTCTGCAGTTGGGGATGGATGGGAACTGGGGTGCTTCACCCCATAGCGGTGGTGGAGGGGGCCTGGGGGCTCCCTAGCCCCATAGCAGGGATGCAGGGGGGGACTTTGGGGTGCTCGGTCCATGATGGGTATGGATGGGGGCCTGGGGGGGTTCCCCAGCCCCATAGCAGGGATGGAGGGGGGGATGACTTGGGGGCGCTCAGTCCACAGTGGGAAGGGACAGGGAGCTCAGGATGCCCCAGCCCCACCGCAGGGATGGATGGCGGGGGGGCTCTGGGTGCATGGTCTGTGGTGGGGCTGGATGGGGAGCTCGGGGGTGGTGGGGCACGGGGGGGGGGGGGGGGGTGCGCCAGCCCCCACTCCCCTGAGCTCCGGCCGCGCAGCTCCTGCAGAGCCTGCCCGAGGAGCTGCGGGCCGACATCGCCCTGCACCTGCACAAGGAGCTGCTGCAGCTGCCCCTCTTTGGGGGGGCCAGCCGGGGCTGCCTGCGCACCCTCTCCCTGGGGGTGCGCCCCGCTTTCTGCACCCCCAGCGAGCTCCTCATCCGACGGGGCCGACGCGCTCCAGGCGCTCTACTTCCCTTCGCTCCGGCTCCATGGAGGTGCTGCGGGGACGCACCGTCCTCGCCATCCTCGGTGCGGCGGGACGCGGGAGCGGGCTGAGGCCGGCCCCGTCGTGACACCGATGGTTGGCCTGACCCGCTCCCTTCTCCCCCGCCACGTGTTTGTCCGCCCCCCGTTGTCCAGGGAAGGGGGACCTGATCGGCTGCGACCTGGGGGGGTCCCGGCTGGCCCGGGCGGACGTGCGGGGGCTGACGTACTGCGCCCTGCAGAGCCTGGGGCTGCCGGCGTTGGCCGAGGGCCTGGCCCTCGACCCCGACTTCGCCCGTGCCTTCCGCCGGCAGCTCCCCCGCGAGCTCAGCTACGACCTGGGGGGTGCCCCCGAGGTGAGGTGACGTCACCGGGGGACGGGGAGTGATGTCATGGGGCGGGGGAGTGACCGCACGGAGCCAGGAGTGGCAGGGGACTGATGCTACCCGCCAGCAGGAACGGCAAGGGGGGGAGAGGGGAGGCGAAGTCGTGGGCTGGGTGGGTCCAAGACCCTGAGGCAGCTCTGGCCAAAGGATGACATCACAGCCTCCTAGTGACATCATCATCCCCAGGCTATGACGTGACTCTTAGCTAAGGGGGGACATGACAAATTTGAGGCACGACCCGTGGGGCCAAAGTCAATGAGGGGCAGGGGTGGGGGACGACAGTGCAGAGCCAGTGGGTGACATCACGGGAACGAGAGTGGCATCACAGGGCCTGGGTGATGTCACAGGGTGAAGGGGTGATGCAGGGGGTGCAGGAGAATGGCCCCCCCCCCCTTTATACCCTGGCTGCAGGCTGAGTCGCGCCCGCCCACGCCGCTGCCCATGCTGGAGGAGGGGGCCGAGCCGCAGCCCCCCAGCCCCGGCCCGGCCCCCCCCCAGCCCCCAGCCGTCCCCCACAGCGGGGACCCAGCCCCGACCCCCCCATGGCGGAGGCCCCCGTGCCCACCCCGAGCCCGGGCGCCCCACAGCCCTGCAGCTGCACCCTTGGAGCGGCCCCCCAGACCTGAGTCCCAGGTGAGGGGCAAGGCGGGGGGCACCTAGAGCCCTGGGTCCGTGCCCCGCCACCCCCCCCAACCCCCCCACTGTCCCCCAGGGTGGTCGACGGCACCGAGGGGGAGGGCTGCGCCACCGACAAGCCCCTCTTCAACTTCCACCTCGACCCCTCCCTGGGGCCAGGTAAGGTGGGGGGGGGGGCCCGATGCTGGGGTGGGGGGGGGGAGGCTGGACCCCTGGGTGCCCCAAGGAGACCCTCTCACCTCTCCCCCCAGCTGGGGACGGGGGGCTGCTGGCCATCCCCCCCGGCACCTCGGAGCCGAGCAGCGCCGACACCATCGAGAAGCTGCGGCAGGCGGTAAGGGGGGGGGGGCTGGGGGGCTGCAGGGGGTTTGGGGGGGTCCAGGGGAGCGCTGACACCCATCACCCGCAGGTGGCCGAGCTGTCAGGGCAGGTGCTGCAGCTGCGGGAGGGGCTGCGGGTGCTGCGAGAGGCCGTGCAGCTCCTGCTGCTGCTGCCGCCCCCCCCGCGCCCCGACGCCCCGGTGATGGCCGCAGCTCTCCAGCCGCTCCGTGTGGAGACGGGGGGGCCGGGGCTCTGCCTGCACCAGACACCCCCCGACTGCACCCACAGCCAGCCCTGGGGCTGGGGCCCCCCCACCGCTCAAAGCGTGCCCTGGCTGTGCCCCAACCCCTTCTGGGGCTCCCCGGGGGGGCAGGAGGGGCAGCTGCAGGGGAGCCCCCTCTCATGGCCGCCTGTCCCTGCCTCGTCGGGGGGCCACGGTGTCCCCATGCTGGAGCCCACCGTGCCCTGGGATGTGCCCAGCCTGGAGCTGGTGCTGATGGGGGGGTCCCAGAGGCAGGGGCCCCCCTCGGCCCAAGAGGGGGGGACAGGCATATAACGGCCCCCCCAGGGCAACTTTTTCAATAAAGAAGTAATGTTAAGAACAGGAGCTGGGGGTCTTGTGTCCCCCCCCTGGGGTGTCCCCAGGCCCTGGGGACCCCCACACCGGGGCAGGGGAAAACACTTTATTGGAAGGTAACAATCTCCAGCCCTGGGGCTGGGGGCAGGAGGGGCCCAGCACCCCCAGGGAGGCATCTGAGGGGGACCGGGGGGCCCCAGTGCCAAACTGGGGGCTGTGGGGACCCCCACTCCCCCATACAGGTCCAGTAGGGGGGGACCCGGCAGAGCAGCCCCCAGCCCTCGTCACTGCTGGGCCAGCTTGGCCGCCTCCGCCTTGATGAGGGCGATCAGGTCCTGGTTGATGAGGAAGACGAAGCGGAGGCTGGCGATCTGGGGAGGGGGGGGGCAGAGGGTGAGCAGGATGGGACCCATAGACCCCCCAGGACCCCTTCCACCCGCATCGGGGCTCACCTCCACCACCGAGTTGTTGTTCAGCTTCCACTTGTTGCCACCGAGCACGGGGCGCCCATCAATGTAGATGGGGCGCCGGCCCTCGTTAGCAATGAAGAAATCCCCGTTATTCTTCAACTTGATGACGCCTGGAGGGGGGATATGGGGTGAGAGGATAGGGGATACAGGGTGAGAGGAGGGGGGAATGCAGCCCTCCCTGCTCCAGAGCCCCCCAGGACCTGCCCCAGCCCCAATCCCCGTCCCTACCCTGCTTGCGGGAGATCTTCCAGGCCGGTCCCTCCAGCGCCAGGTCCACATCGATCTGGTTGTCCTTTGTGGCTCTGCCCAGCGTGATCTGGGGGGAGGGAAGTGACAGGGGGCCATGGTGAGGCCGGGGGGGGCTCCCTGGGGAGTGGGGGGGCTCTGCTAGGGTGAGGGGCGGGGGGCACAAACACCTGCACTCACCTCCCGGGAGCGCATGAGGTACCGCACCATGCGGCCCCGCAGTACGGCCAGCGTCTGGCTGTCAAAGTCCGGGGAGCTCATGCCTGCGGGAAGGAGGAGGGAGAGGGGTGGAGGGACAGACAGATGGCTGGGGGG
The DNA here is from genome assembly GCA_028022735.1 of Gypaetus barbatus. Classification (NCBI taxonomy): domain Eukaryota; kingdom Metazoa; phylum Chordata; class Aves; order Accipitriformes; family Accipitridae; genus Gypaetus; species Gypaetus barbatus. The sequence goes on along the minus strand of CM051547.1, from coordinate 891,191 downwards.
ACAGACAGACGGGCCCCCCCTGGCTCCCAGCTCTCACCTGTGATGCTGTCGACCAGCACCTGCCACTTGTGCAGCTCCTGCTCCAGCTGCCGGATCTCCCGCTTCTGGCGCCGGTCGGCCACGGTCAGCTCTGGGGAGAAAGGGAAAAGGGAGGTGAGGAGGGTGGGGGGCACCTGTCCCCCATCCCGGGGGGGTCCTGGGCCTCTCCCCACCAATTCAGGCTGCCCAGATGGGAGCGGGCTGGACTCACCGTGCTCCAGCACCTCATCCCGCACGTCCCTGCAGAGGAGAAGAGGCAGGATGAAACTGTGCCCCCCCCCAGCACGGCCCGTCTCCCCACCCCAGCCCCCCAAAAACCTCACTTCAGCTTGCTGTCATCAAGCATGTCCTCAGCATCCGAGAAGTTCAGCACTTGGTCCCCCTTAGGCAGCGGCTGCACTGAAAGGAGCAGGAGAAGAAGGAGTGAGGGGGGCTGGTGGGGGGCACAGGGGATGCGGGGGACACAGGGGACCCTCCCAGCCTCACCAGTCTGGTCGTCCAGCAGGTAGTACTGCTTCATGAGCTGCCAGTGGAGCTGTAGCGCCTTGGCCGTCCGGGAGGGGTAGAAGACGTCGGGGTGCTTGTGGAGCAGCTCCTGGAAGGTGTCGAGCGTGGGCTGGCTGGTCTGCGGAGGGGAGAAGAGACGCATGGCACCAGGGACCCCCGTCGAGAGCCCAAGACCCCAGACTGGAACCCCCCCATCCCGCTCCGCTCCCAGCTGGCTCTTACCGATCCCACCTTGTTCAGCAGCTGCTCCTCAGCTTTGCTGAACAGCACTTTGCTCTGGATGGCGGCGATCGCCTCGGGGTGCAGCTGCCGCATGGCCTGGCAGGCCAGCCTGGGGGGGGTGGAATTGCAGTGTGAGAGCCCCCACCGGCCCCCACCCGGGATGGCTCTGCCCCTCCAGGCCTGTCCCACACTCACTTGGAGATGATGGGGTCGTAGAGGAGCGCATACCACCGCTCCTGGATCTCCCGCAGGTTGAAGCGGCAGCTGAACTTCACGCCCAAATGCACGGAGGTCAAGTCATTGGTCTGGAAAAGTCCCCAGATGAGGGGACAGTCCCACAGGGGGCCAGCCCCAAAACACAGCAATGGCAAACACCCCCCTGCAAGGGTCCCCAGGGGGACAGGCAGCTTCCCCTGGGGTTGTTACCTGCAGCACAGCATTGATGAGCAAAAGGTCGTCAGCAGGTTTCCAGCGGCCCAGGTCCTTTGTCACCTGCAGGGGCTGTTTGCTCTTCTTCATCCGCTTGGCGAGGCCGGGGGTCGGGACCGGGCTGGGCGCGATGGGGGTGGACACAGACTTGGAAACCTGGGTGGGCAGAGGCGAGGTTGCAGGGTCTCTCTGAGCTCCCCAGACCCCTGGCCGGCCCCTGGATGTCCCCACCAGCCCCTCACCTTCTTTTTCTCGCTGGAGGAGGGCTCGCTGCCCGAGCAGCGCCCAGGCTCGACCCCACCAGCGCCCTTGGCCCGGCTAGAGGATTTGGCAAGGCTGCTCTCTACCAGCTCATCGTCAAACTTCTTCCGCTTGATGAACCTGGAAGAAACGAAGACGGCTTTGAGTCCCGGTGCCCATGGGCCACCCTCTCCTGCAGGCAGGCAGGCAGCGGGCAGGCAGGCAGGCAGGGCTCAGCCCTGCACCCCCCCTCTCCCACCCCGGCGTACCGCGAGGAGCTGCGGCGCTTGGGGATGGCACCCGAGGCTTGGGCCGAACCCCGCTTCTGCCCTGCCAGCGACTCCTCGTCCTCGGAGCGGCTCGTTGCGCCCGACGCCATCAGTCCGGAGAGCAGCACGTCTGCGGGGGACAGAACAGAGAAGGGGGTCACCATCTGCCCTCCAAAAGCTCACCCGCAGGGCCTCTGGGCCCCCCATTGCAGCTGGGGGTGCAGCTTTCCAGGGGGCTTTTGGGGGGGGACGGACACGACAATGACACAACTCCGACCCTGTGGGGGAGCGTGGAGACGCTGGGAACGCAGGGACATGGTGGGGACAAGCAGGAGGACACGGGGGAAGCGAAGGGGTCGTGGAAATGGAGGGTGGGGGGGGACACGGGGAGCCGTGGGCGGCAGCGAGGGACACGGGGCAAGGCAGAAGGGGACACGGAGGGACATGGGGGCACCGGGGGTTACATGAGGAGCCCGGGGAGGGGATGGGGGACACACGGTGGTGGCGGCTGGGGGGTGGGACGCAGGGCCCTGTCGGGGTCCCCCGGGCAAACCCCCCCCGCCCCGGCCCGGGGAGGACCCAGGTCTGTCCCCCCACCCCCAGCTGCCGCCTCCCGCGGGGCGTCGTGCGTCCCCCCCGCCCCGGACAGCCGGTGTCGGCTCCGGTGCCGCGGCCTCACCATCCCCGGGAGCGGAGGCTCCGGCCGCTCCGCGACAGCGTCCGCCCGGGCGCCTCCATGGACGGCGCCGCTTCCGGGTACCCACCGGAAAACGATTTGACATCAGCATCAAACGCGGTGAAGCCGCGGAGTGCGCCGCCATTTTAAAGGTTCCGCCCGGCCCCGTGCGGCGCGGCGCCATCTTGGCTCAGGGCGCCGCCATCTTGACTAAGGGCAGAGCCGCACATCCCGCATCCACCCCGCTCCTTTCTGGGCCGCCGTTGCCGGTGGGTCGCGGGCAGCCGGGCCCAACCCACGGGCAGGGGCGGGGACGAGCCCCGTTATCCCGGCAGACAGGGCTCGTCCCGGCCCCGGCAGCGTAGGCACCCGCCGCCCGTCGAAACGTCCACACCCATCATGGCGGCACCCGCCGCCACACCCATCATGGCGGCTCCCCAGTGCCTCCCCCCAAGGCCACACCCATTATGGCCGACATCCCCAGGCTGCGAAGACGGGAGAAGGTCTCCGTGGAGAGGCTGTTCCTTCTTTTATTGGGTCGAGCATCGCTGTGGGGCCGAGGTGACCCCGTGGGGCCGAGCCCTCCCCGTGGGGTCCAGCCCTTCCCGTGGGGCCGACAAGCCTCATCCCGGCGCGAGCAGTCCCGCGTGCGCCCGGCTAAGGCAGGCATGTGCCGGCACACGCGTGTGCCTCCCCACACGCGGTGCCAGAGGGTCCTTCCCCAGGGCCAGGAAGGAGGGTCCTGTGTCCAGCGTCCTGTGCGCGTGCCACCATCCCCCGGGGCCAGGGGGGTCTACGCCGAGCTGGGGGCGACATGGCTGTCGTTGGCCTCGCTCAAGTTGGCGGCCCACTCCTTCCTCTGGATGGTGCCCGTCTTCTCCTCGCGGAACTGCTGCCGCTCCTCCCGCGGGATCTTCACGGCGTGGTACTGCGGCACGGCCGGCGGCGCGTAGCGCGCCCGGCGGAAGAAGCCCAGCTGCGGGGGACCGGCGAGTCAGGGCCCCGCAGGGACGCCCTGGCTTTGGGAACGGCTCCGCGAGCCCACGGCACCGGCGCTTGTGCCGGCGCTGGCCCATCCCTCGGCACTCACCCCAAAAGAGCAGGGGTGTGCACTTTGCACCGGCACTTGTGCAACCACGCGCCAGCACTGCAAACGCTCACACGTCCCAGTTCGGGAACAGCAAACCCTTGCACGACCATGTGCCAGCACTGCAAACCCACATACACCCACACTGCAAACCCTTGCACACCCACACACCAGCACTGCAAACCCTTGTCCCTCCACCCTGACGCCGCACACCCACGCACACCCGCACACAGACCCTGCAAACCCTCGTCCCTCCGCCTCGGCACGCCGCCAGCCCTTGCACACCCGCACAGGGTGGCCGCCAGCCCTCGCACACCCCTGCGCACCGGTGCTCGCCGCCCGCAGGGGCCAGGGCGGGAGAGCCCTGCGTTACCGCTCGCCCTCCAGCGCCTGCTTCTCCGCTGCGGAGGGCTGCAGGCCCAGGCGGGCCCGGTAATAGTTAGCGGCGTAGCGGGACTTTCGGCTGCTCCGCTTGAAGAAGCCGCACTGGGGAGGAAGCGAGAGGGTGAGGCTGGGCAAGGCCAGGCTGGGTGGCACGGCATGGCACGGCACAGCATGGCATGGCATGGCATGGCATGGCATGGCACAGCATGGCTGGGGTGGCATGGCATGGCACAGCATGGCACAGCATGGCACAGCATGGCACAGCGTGGCTGGGGTGGCATGGCACGGCACGGCACGGCCAGGGTGGCATGGCACGGCACGACATGGCGTGGCACAGATGGGATGGCTGGGGTGGCACGGCACAATGTGGCACAGCATGGTGTAGCCGGGGTGGCACAGCACAGCGTGTCCAGGGGACCCCGTGCCACAGGGAGGGGGACGCATCTTGCCGCAGGGACCCCGTCCCCATCCCTCACCTTCCAGAGGATGAAGACGAGCAGGGCCAGGACGAGGATGCCAGCCAGCACGGCCAGCAGGATGACCCACCATGGCACACCACCGGCCACCGCCGCCCCGGGGTCCAGGTAGATGGAGACGGGGATCTGGGGAGGGGAGGGCGGTCAGGGGGGCAGCAAGGCGGTGGGCCGGGGGGGCCGGGGGGCCGGGGGGGCGGGCAGACCTGTGTGGAGGCATCCTTCAGCACCAGGTTCTTGATGGAGGAGGTCACCGAGACGCTGGCGCGCACGATCAGCTCCACCGAGGTGACGGCCAGGTACTCCTGTGGCGGGGGGCACAGGATGGGCTGAGCCCCCTCCGCAGCCCGGGGGGACCCATTGCCGTCCCCGTCCTGGGGGGGCCCATCCACGTCCCCTCCTACCTCCAGGAAGGTGCTGTTCCAGAGGCGCCCGCGGGCCGTCAGCACGGCGGCGCGCTCGAAGCTGTACAGCGGGCAGCGGAAGGCCAGGCAGCGCGCGGTGCCCTGGGCACAGTCCTGCGGGACGGGATGGGATGGGACGGGGGGGTCAGCCCGGCTACGCGCCCCACCAGCCAGGGCACCCCAAGATTAGGTGTGCCAGAATAGGTGCACCCCAGGAGCGGGTGTACTCCAGCTGCTGGTGCACCCCAGGCATGGGGGCACCCCAGCAGTTGGTGCTCCCCAGGAGCAGGGGTACCCCAGGCGTGGGTGGTCCCCAGGACTGGGTGTACCCCAGGAGTGGGTGCTCATCAGGAGCAGGGGTACCCCAGCAGCAGGGATACCCCAGGAGTGGGTGGTCCCCAGGACTGGGTGCACCCCAGGAGTGGGTGCTCCCCAGGATCAGGGGTACCCCAGGAGTGGGTGCTCATCAGGACCATGGGTACCCCAGGACTGGGTGCACCCCAGGAGTGGGTGCTTCCCAGGATCAGGGGTACCCCAGGAGTGGGTACACCCCAGGAGCGGGTGGACCCCAGCCCCACTCACCAGTGTGACATTCTTCCTCCTCTCCGCAGGTGCCGGCACCCACCAGGACCCCGGGGTGGGTGCCTCAGCGGCGTCAGCCTCCCCCGGTGGCTCCTGAAGGGGGGAAGGATGGGTGTGAAGGGGGGCGGCAAGGACCCCCCCCAGGCATGGATGCATCCCCGTGCCCCCCTCCCGCGGCGGTACCAGGGCCAGGCGCAGCGGGTTGGCGGCGGGGCTGCAGGCCGTCTGCTGCCCTGGGGAAGCCGCCAGTTCCAGGTGCAGAGGGTAGAGCAGCCATTTCCCATTGCTGATCTCGTGGGGCCAGAGGAGGGTGAGGAAGGCCGAACCCAGCGTCTTCAGCGACTGGCCCCGGTTGGAGACCTGCCGGGGTGGGGTGGGGGGAACGGCGGCGTGAGCGGGGCGGCACGGACCCCCCCTGCTCCCCAGCCACCCCCCCATCCAAGAGCATGGGGCAGGAAGGGGAGCAGCAGGGCTGAGACCCCCGGCGTCCCGCGTGCCCCCCGTCCCCTCACGGCGGGAGCCAGGCGTCGGGGTGACTCACCGTGACATCGAAGCGCACGGCGCTGCCCACCTGGCTCTCCCGCCGCACGGCACTCTCCCCCCGCACCACCCCGCCGAAGAAGAGCCGGGGCGGTACGGCCACGCTGTGGGGACAGCCGGGGGTCAGGGCAGCCCTGGGAGGGGGTGGTCCCGGACCCCCCCCCCTTCCTGCCTTCACTCACCCCGTCACGGAGAGCGGCAGCTCGATGACCACACGGGCACGAGCCACCACCGGCTCCAGCCCAGGCTGCTCGCTGATCCTGGGGACAGGCAGGGAGGAATCAGGGGGGACATCACCCCGAACCCCCACTGCAGACACACAGAGCCGAGCGCGGGGCTCTGCCGCGAAGGTCCCCGACCCCCCCCGGGGCTCACGTGGACAGGGCGAGCTCCACCGCCAGGTCCGTGGTCTGGATGGTGATGCCCAGGGTGCTGAGGATGAGGAAGAACCGCACCTGGGGGCAGAGGGGTGAGGGCTGGGGCTGGGGCCGGGGCCAGGGACCGGGGGCCAGGGGGAGCGGGGAGCTGCACCCACCTGGGCTCCGCGTTTCATGGGGTTCCCCAGCTCGCACTCCACCTGGGAGCCATTCTGGTTGGCGAGGCACACCACCGGTTTGTCCTGGGGGGGCAGGGAGCTGAGACCCTGCTGCTGGGGGTCCCCCCCAGCCTGCTGTACCCCGGGACTCACCCCCTTCTGCACCCCTGGCACCGTCCCCATCCCTCTGCTTCCCCAGGACCATCCTCATCCTTCTGCATCCCGAGGACCATCCCCATCCCTCTGCCCCCAGCACACCTGGGACCATCCCTATCCCTCTGCTTCCCAAGGACCATCCCCCTCCCTCTGCTTCCCTAGGACCATCCTCATCCTTCTGCATCCCGAGGACCATCCCCATCCCTCTGTCCCCAGCACCCCCGGGACCATCCCCATCCCTCTGCTTCCCCAGGACCATCCTCATCCTTCTGCATCCCAAGGACCATCCCCATCCCTCTGCCCCCAGCACACCTGGGACCATCCCTATCCCTCTGCTTCCCAAGGACCATCCCCATCCCTCTGCTTCCCTAGGACCACCCTCATCCTTCTGCATCCCGAGGACCATCCCCATCCCTCTGTCCCCAGCACCCCCGGGACCATCCCCATCCCTCTGCTTCCCCAGGACCATCCTCATCCTTCTGCATCCCGAGGACCATCCCCATCCCTCCGCCCCAGCACACCTGGGACCATCCCCATCCCTCTGCATCCCCAGATCTGATCCCATGCCACACCCCCAGCAACCCCAGGACCACTGCTGTCCCTCTGCACCCCCAGGACCACCCTCTGCCCCCAGCACCCTCGGTACCACCCCCAGAGCACCCCAACCTCACTCCCCCCCCCCATGCCCCCACCGCACCGAGGACGCTCGGCCATCATAGGGGCGCAGGGCAGAGTAGGGCAGCTCCGGGGGGAAGGTGGCGGTGAGCATGGCCTCGTGGGCATCGTCCCCGTCCCGCTGCGGCTCCGCCGGGTCCGAGGGCAGGTTGGTGACGTGGATCTCCAGGGCCACGTCCTTCTGGTCACTCATGGCGAAGATGGCAGTGCCATCCGCGCCCCTGGGGGCAGAGCGGCTGTGAGGCCCCCCACCCCACACTGGGATGTCCCCAACACCCCACAGGTTGGGGACCCGGCCCCGGCCCCCCTCACCTGGGCAGGGGCAGGAAATCGGCGTCCCCCAGGCGGGCGCAGAACTGGAAGTGGAGCTGGAGGTTGCTCTGGCAGATCTTGTCGTCCCCGCAGCCTTGCTTCAGGAAATGCACCTGGGGGGGGACATGGCGGGGGGACGGGGACACTCCAGGCAGTCCCCGTGCGGGACGGTGCACCCCGGACCCCTGGGGAGGTGTGTGTGGGGGGGTGGAACGCGGCCGGGTCCCCACCTCGGTGCGGTGGCTGCTGGGCTGCTGGGGGCTGAGCACGGGCAACAGGGGCGGCAGGGTGGCCCCCCGGCTCTGCCGCGTGGCCCCGGCTCCCTGGATGCCGTAGGCAAGGGTGACGGCGATGGGGCGCAGCTTGTCACGGATGCTGTCCTGCGGGCAGGGCGGGCGAGGGTGAGGGGGGACACAGGGGGGATGGGGATGAAGGTGGGGGTGGGGATGAGGATGAGGACAGGGAGGGAAACAGGGATGAGGACGGGGATGGGGGATGAGGACAGGGATGAAGATGAGGATAAGGATGGGGATGAGGATGGGGATGGGGGATGAGGACGGGGATGGGCGATGAGGATGGGGATGAGGACAGGAATGTGGATGAGGATGGTGATGAGGACAGGGATGAGGATGAGGATGGGGATGGGGATGAGGATGGGAACCCACCTGGAGCTGGAAGGTGGCTTTGGTGCAGGCGCGGGCGTGCTGCCGGGGCAGCTCCACTGTGTTGGAGAACTGATGCTCAGGATCCGAGGGACGGCGGCCGAGGAAGGAGACGCGGGGGGCCTGGCCCAGGCGCCGGCGGTCCGTGTCGGCATCGAACACGTACTCCAGCACTGGGAGGGAGAGGGATGGGTGCGATGCCGGGGGTCCCTTGCCTCCCACCCCGGGGGGCTCCTGTCCCCCCCCTGCGGTGCATCCCAAGGTTCCCCCACCCCGCTGCCTGTCCCCACTGCGCTCACCGAGGCGGGGGCTGTAGCTGGCGGGACTGGCCGTGTAGCTGAAGCAGGCTTGGACATCCACGCTGCGGGGGCACGGGGTGAGACGGGCGGCACCCACCCACGGCCATGCCCCGGCTGTGTGCCTGGTGGGGGGGAAGCGGGTGGCACCCACCAGACGCCCTCCTGGTGCTGGCAGTTGCTCTGCTCCAGATCGATGTTGGGGGGGAGAAGGGAGACGTTCCTGGAGACATGGACAACTGGCCGGGCCCTGCCAGGGGAGAAATGGGGGGTGCCAGACTGGGCCCCCCCAGCCTGAGCCTTGTGCAGGCCCGGCACTTGCCCCTTGCATGGGATCCCTGGCCGGGACCAGAGACCCCCGGGTGAGGGGGCTGGGAGGTTTGTGGGGAGCCCTGTGATGGGGGATGCTCGGGGAGGGGGATGCTCAGGGATGGGGGTGCCTGGGGAGGGGGATGCTTGGGGACGGGGATGCTCGGGGACAGGGATGCTCAGGGAGGGGGATGCTCAGGGAGGGGGATGCTTGGGGATGGGGATGCTCAGGGAGGGGGATGCTCGGGGATGGCGATGCTCAGGGAGGGGGATGGAGGGGGATGCTCAGGGAGGGCAATGCTCGGGGAGGGTGATGCTCAGGGAGGGGGATGCTCGGGGAGGGCGATGCTCAGGGAGGGGGATGCTCAGGGATGGGGATGCTCGGGGATGGAGGGAGCCCAGGGGTGGGGGCTGCCCCAGTTGGACTGCCCATGGCGGGTACTCACCTGTACAGCACAACGGTGTCGGAGAGGGAGCCGACGAGCAGGTCAGGGTAGAGGTTCCCATCCACGTCCAGCCCCCCCGAGAGTGAGTACCCAAAGGCCGTCACTCCCACGCCCTCCCCGTCCAGGACCTGGGGACAAGGCACCCGTGACACTGGGAACCGGTGGGAGAGGGGCAATGGGCAATGCACCCCCAGGCCCCGCACCCCCTCACCTGTGCCGGCTTTGCCACGATGCCAAGGTTGCTGCCATGGTAGATGTAGACTTTGCCAGCGCCGTCGAAGGGGGCTCCCACAGCCAGGTCTGGAGTGGGCAAGGACAGGTAGTGGGGGGGGGCTGAGACCCCTCCCAGGACCCTCTATGGGATGCAGCCCCCACCATCTCCCCCCCCAGCAGGACGTAGGCTGTGTCGCAGCCCATCAGGACCCCAGAGCCCCTCACCCTCAAAGCCGTCCTGGTTGAGGTCCCCGGCGGCGCTGAGGGCGATGCCGAACATGGAGCCGCGGGTGCCATTGAGGCGGAGGGGGGTGGCGGAGTCCCAGCGCCCTGCCGGGTTGATGTAGACGTAGGCAGCCCCCCCAATCTCCTCCTTGCGCTCAAAAAAGTGGGGGGCCCCCACCACCAGGTCCATCCAGCTGCAAGGACGGCAGCTCCATCACCCTCCCGGTCGCGGCAAGCCGTCCCGGTGCACCGAGCCAGGGCAATACCCCGGCATGGAGATTGGGGGGGGGGGGGGCCGAGCCGCCACGGCCATGGAGGGTCCCCCCAAACTCACCCATCGCTGTTGAGGTCGAGCACGGTGACGGCGTAGCCGAAGGCGGAGGTGAGCTGCTGGCCGGGCAGCACGGCCTCGGGCACCAGGCGGTTGGCACTGTCGCGGCGCAGGATGACCACGGCCCCGGTGTGGTTGGCGCGGGGGGCTCCGGTGACGAAGCTCAGCTCCCGCCTTCGCGTCAGCCCTGCGCCCGAGTCCACCGAAAAGCCTGCGGGGGGGGGGGGGGGTCGGTGACTGCCTGGCCCCTGGCCCCCCCCGGCCCCCCACACCCGCCGTCTGCCCGTCCGTCCGTCTGTCCGTCTCTCTCTCTCTGCTCAGCCCTGCGTGGCCAGGTCTCCCATTGGGGACCCTCGTGCTTTGGTGTGGGAATGGTGTGGGGGGGGGCTCTGCTCGTGCCTCAGTTTCCCTGCTCTGCGCTCCCTGGGGCACAGTGGCTGTAGCTGGTGGGGGGGGAAGGACTGTGGGGTCCCCTCCCCGGCTCTGGAGCAAGGGGGACCAGAGGCTGCCAGGGTGAGCAAGGACCTGCCCCTCCCTGCATTGCCAGAAGGGAAGATTTTGGGGAGAGAAGGGAAGATTTGGGGGAGAGAAGATTTTGGGGCCAGAGCAGCAAGACCTGGAGCAGAGCCGGATGGGGGCTGGACCCCCCCCCCCCCAGGCTGGAGAGAGCGGCAAAGCCCCCTCCATGGTGTGGGGCCGGGAGCCCCTTCCCCACACGCAGTGGTTGCAGTGCGCAGCCCCCCTCCCTGCGCAGCCCCCCCGGCAGCCGTGCAGCCCCCCGAGCCCCCCGGCAGCCCCCAGCCACGCTCTGGCTGGCTACAGCCGCTGCCTCCCCCCGCAGGAACCGTGCACCCCCCCATGCAGAAACATCTCCAAGGGAAGAGCATGGGGACAGTGGGGTGCTGGGGGGCCACGCCAGGCTTTGTCCGTCCCCCCCAGCCTGGTGGTGCCCCCGCCGCAGCCCTGGCACAGCGACGGGACACAGGACAAGGACAAGGACAGGGATGGGGGCTGGGGGGGGGTTGGGACCCCCAGCCTTGGGGGGGGTGACAGCCACAGGCTTGTGCCTGCACAAGATGGACCCCAGAGGGGTGGGAGCGTGCGGCGGGGGGGGGGGAGGTGTGCAGCCACACGCGTGCACGGCTGGGTGTGCAAGGGGGTGTGCACGAGGAAGGGGGGGGGCATGCATGTGGGGGGGGTGTGCAAAGGAGGGGTGTGTTTGGTGCGTGCGTGCAAGGGGGGGTGATGCGTGCGGATGGAGGTGCGCTCGGTGCGTGCGCGTGGGGACACGCGTGTGCGTGCGTGTGCTCGCAGGGCCCCGGCGGAGGCTGCGGGAGCTCTCCTTTCCTCTCCCTTCCACAGACACGGGGGACACACCACAGGACACGGCTCCGGGGAGGGTGGCACACACGGGGACGCCGTCGGTGCCGGCGTTTACGAACCCAAGTAGCTATTCTGGGCCACGTCGCCGGCCGCGCCGGGCACCTTCTCGCTGGGCTCGGGGGTTTTGTAGACCAGCTGGTCGGGGTCTGAGCTATCAATGTTTGTCACAAAAAGCAGCCCTGCGCCGCGGCCGGGCGGGAGAGAAAGAGAGAGGGGCGTCAGGGTGGGCATCGTGGCCGGGGCAGGCTGGAGCCGGGCGGCTGGGCCGAGTGGGGGTCCCACGGCAGCGATGCCGGGGGGGGTCCCCTGTGCCGTGCCCGGGCTCCGCCGTGCCCGTACCGAAGTAGCTGTTGGCGGGCACGGGGATGAGCGAGGGGTCCTGGTCCTTCTCGCCCCCGGCTTCGTAGGGCCCGTCGTCGTAGCGCAGCAGGTCGAGGGAGCTCTGGTTAAGCAGCTCCACGCGCAGGTTCCCTGCCGAACCGAGGAGGGGTGAGGGGGGCCGGGGTGGGGATCCCCCCCCCCACCACCACCACCACCGGGGACCCTCCTGCTGCCTGGGGACAAAGGGGCACCGGAGCCGCCCCACGGCACTGCGCTCGCCGGGCGGACCTGGCCCTGGCCTGGGCATCCCGACACACGGACACGTGGCTGCGGCGTGCATGCACGTGTGCCCCAACCCACGCGTGCGCACGCACACGGTGCACGCACCCCCAGGTACTCACACACACGCAGAGCGTGCGTGTACGCGCACAGGCCTGCACGCACGCGCACACGCTTGCGTGCGTGCACACACCCATATGCACACCCACGCACGCACACACCTGTGTGCTCACACCCACAGCACGAACACACACCTGTGGTGTGCTCACCCCCGCAGCACGCGCACACATCACGCATGTCTGTGCGCGCGCCTGCACGCACGCGCACACGCTTGCATGCGCGCACCCATTTGCACACCCGCCCGCACCTGCGCACTCATACAGCATGCACACACACCTGCTCACACCCACAGCATGAACACACACCTGTAGCGTGCTCTCTCTCACACCCACGTGTGCGCTCACACTCACACCTGCTCGCACCCACAGCATGCACACAGCCACGGGCTCACACCTAGACCACGCTCGCGCACGGCACCCAGGCACCCGTGTGCTCACACCCACAGCTTGCACACCCATCGCACACGCACGTGCGCACCTTGCACGCCTGCCCAGGCAGGAACACGCACCCACACGCACCCGGCCAGCCACACACCGCCCCGCTCCTGCACCCTCGCTCAGCCCCGGGCTGGGGGGGGGGCCCGGCCGCCCCCGCCGCCCTCACCCTTCCAGTTGTAGGTGCCGGGGGCCCCGAAGAGGATGTAATGGTGGTCGGGGCTGAAGGCGGCGGCCAGGCCCTGCTGGCAGAAGCCGAAGCGGTCGTGGCCCTGCGGCCGCCCCTCGCAGAACTTCCACTCGCCCCCGTCCAGCTCGTCCCGCACCCGCAGGTCCTGGCTCAGCACGAAGCAGCGCCCGATCACGTCCCGCGTCTCCAGGGGCTGACGCACCCGGTGCCGTGACTCGTACAGGTGGGCGCAGGTCTGCACGCGGGGAGGGGGGGTCAGGAGGTGCCGGGGGACCCCCCCCACCCCTGCAGCCCTCGCTGCCGGTTCTCCTCCTCTTCGGCGCTCACCACGATCTTGCCGCCGGCACCTTGGCTCTTCACGCTCACCCCCAGCCACTGGTTCTCCTTGCTCTCCCGCTGCAGGTCCACTGGTGGGGACGGGCAGCGTCAGCCCCTGCCGGGACCCCTGGGGGGGGGAGCCAGGGGGTGGCCCCCCTGCAGACCGAGCAGCCCCCAGCTGCGCAGCTCACCTCCTTCGTCAATGGGCACCCGCCAGCAGTCGGAGAGCTCGGGGGTCAGCGGGCAGGCAAAGAGCCCCCCGGTCCGGTTGGCACCTTGGCTGGGCAGCGCCAGCGCTTGGGGGGCCCCCACCAGCAGCCTGTCATGGCAGGGAGACCCCCGTCAGGGCATGGCCCCCCCCCCCACGAGCCCCGGCCGTGCACAAGCGGGCATGTGCGACGCTGGGTTTGCACACACGCGCTGCCAGGTTTGCACACCCGGTGTGTCCCCCCCCGCCCCCCGGCACCCATCGGGAGCATCCCTGTCCCCACGCAGCTGTCCCCACACCCCCGCACCGATTTCACGCCGTTGGCCGTGCCGGCGCGGTGCATGCCCAGCACCGTGCCAGCCCGCCCGGCTGAGCAGCTGCAGCCCTGGCGCGGCCGTTCGCAGGCCTCAGCCGCAGCTCGGTGCACGTGTGGGCGGGGGAGAGGGCACAGGAGGTGACGCACACCCAGACCCCCCCCCCACTCCTGCCCACTCCCTGCCCCGTTCCCCTTGGTGCAGCAGGGTTGGGGGCACCCTGACCCCCACCCAGACCCCCACCCTGCGCAGTCCTCCCCAGGGTCCCCGAGGGGACGGGGCTCGCTCCTCTGTCGGATGAGTGCCGTGCCACCGGTGGCTCTTTGGTGGCCGTGGGGTACCTGCGGCAACCCCCAGCCCCTCTCCCCTGGGGGACGCTGGCCTCAGGACGCGAGGGAGCCCCGGGGGGTGGCGGAGAGGCAGAGCCGGTAAAAATAAACTGGAATTCACTCAAAATAACCCTGCAGCAACATGCCCAAAAAAGGAGGGAGCCAGACGGAGGCACAGGAGTGCACCCCGTGCCAGGGCACCGGGCACTGCCCGGGGTGCCAGGGCCAAGGGAGCGGGTAAGGAGCCCGTGGGGCCGAACCCGTCCCCGAGCCCCGCCGGGGAGCGGAGGGGACGGGCAGGGGGACACCGGTGCAGTGCCAGCAGGGCAGAGCCCAGAGTGGTGCTGGCGGCTCCGTAAACACCTGCCTGGGAGCCGGGGCACCAGGGAGTGAAAATAACCCTCCCGCCACCAAGAATGTGGAGAGGGCGGCTGCCGCGGCCGGGCGGCTTCAGCTGGCGCCACCGGCCTGGCGGGGGGACGGGGACAGGCGGTGGCATGCCAGGGCACCAGGGACAAGTAGGGCGGCTGGGCCCTGGCGAGCGGGTGGGGAGGCGTGGGCGACAGCGCCCCAAGACCTGCCGGCTCCAGGGGTCCCTGTTGCTGAGACCCCCGCCAGCAGCCTGAGCCCCCCTGGGGGGCTCACAGGGGCCACAGGGGCTGGGGTCTGCGGGGGCCACAAGGGACACAGGGGTTGGGGACGGTGACCGCAGCCGGTGGCTGCCCTGGCACGCGGCGGGTGGGCGTTTGCCAGCTCAGCGGCGAGCGGGTGCGGGGGAGGCAGCGGGCACGGCTCGGGGGGGGAGAGGGGGGGCCGGCCGGGGGGGTCCATCCGCCCGAGCACCCTGAGGCAGCGCTCGGGGCATTGATCGCCCCCCCAATCCCCCCCCCCCCCGCCCCGGCCCTGGCTGAATAATTCGGGAGCGGCGGCAGCGCAGGCGGCGGGTCCCCGCGCCCATCCCCGTCGCCTCGGGTCTCCAGCCCCGTTGGAGTCTCGGCACCCCGAAGCCGTGAGGGACAGGATCCGGCCCCTCCAGCATCCCGGGGAGCGGGGAGGGGGGAGCCCCGAGCGGCTGCCGGTCCCCAACTCAGCGAGGGGGGGGACCACACACAGACCCGAGGAGGGGGACCCGACCCGGGACAAGGATCCCCGGGGACAGCCCGGCTGTCCGGCGCGGGGTGGGGTGGGGGGTGTCCACGGCTCCCGCGCCCCTCCCGGCCCCGAGGGTCCGGACCACCCCCCCCCACCCCCCCCGGGGGTCTCCCGCACTCACCAGCCGGCCGGCTCGGGGCTGAGCTGCCGGTGCAGAGCCACGGCGAAGCCGAAGAGGCTGCCCTTGTCGCCGTCCTTCAGCAGGGTGCTGGTGGCATCCAGGTTGAAGGCTGCGCTCGCCAGCAGCCGCAGGCAGAACCAGGGCAGCCAGAGCCCCCGAGCCCCCGCCATGCCGCCGGTCCCCGCCGGTCCCCCCCTCCTCCCGGCTCCGGCTCCGGCTCCGGCTCCGGCCGCCGGCGAGGAGGAGGAGGAGGAGGAGGAGGAGGACGGGGAAGCACGGCCCCCGCCCCGCCTGCCGCGGGCTGGGTCCCACCGTGTGTCACAGCCCGGGTCGCCCAGCCCGGGGCAGAGCACCGCAGCGGCCCCCACCCCACACTGGGGGGGGGTGCATGGGGCATCGCACCCCATATCACCGTGTGCTGCACCCCAAATTCTGGTGCATCGCACCCATCACCGCGTACTGCACCCCACATGGGGCATCACATCCCGTATCGCGGTGTACTGCACCCCAGATCACGGTGCATTGCACCCATCACCCCAAACTGCACCCTGCACGGGGCATCGCACCCCATATCACGGTCTACTGCACCCCACATCACGGTGCATCGCACCCGTCACCCCGTACTGCACCCCACATGGGGCATCGCGCCCCGTATCGCAGCATACTGCACCCCAGATCACAGTGCATCGCACCCATCACCCCGTACTGCACCCTGCACGGGGCCTTGCACCCCATATCACAGTGTACTGCACCCCGTGTTGCAGTGCATCACACCTGTCACCCCGTACTGCACCCCACACGGGGCATCGCACCCCGTATCACCATGCACTGCACCCCACATCACAGTACCTCACACCCATCACCCCATATTGCGCCCTGCACAGCGCTGCACAGTGCAGTGCACCCCACATCACAGTGTACTGCGCCCTGAATTGCTGCGCGTCACACCCCTTATCGCAGTGCATCGCACCCATCACCCCATATGGTACCCAGCACAGCGCTGCACCCCCACATCGCAGTGCATAGCACCCCGTATCACAGTGCATGGCACCCCACGCCGCACGGACCAGCCCTGCACACGTGCGGAGGCAGATGTCGAAGCCCCCAGCCCAGTCCCAGCCCCCTGGGAGATCTCCCCATCCAGGCACAGCCCCGGGGGCACCGGTGGCCCCCCCAATGTTCCCCAGCCCCAAACCGCTGCTCACCCCCCCTCCAGCACTGCTGAAACAGGGCCACGTCCCCCAGGGCTGGGCACAGCACCAGGGCTGGGCAGCAGGGGATCCCCGGCCGGGGGGGTGAGGTGGGGGGCAATCGCCCACCTCTGGACCTTCTGTGAGCCGAGGAGCACTCACAAGATGTCTGCTGAGTGTGGTGTGCCAGGACTGCAGTCGGGCTCTGCATGGCCATCGCCAAGAGGCAACACCCCAATACCCCGTCACCTGCAGTGATACCCCAATACCCTGATACCCCAAAACCCCGTCACCTGCAGTGATACCCCAATACCCCAAAACCCTGTCACCTGCAGTGATACCCCAATACCCTGATACCCCAAAACCCCATCACCTGCAGTGATACCCCGATACCCCATTATCTGCAGTGATACCCCAATACCCCGATACCCCAAAACCCCGTCACCTGCAGTGATACCCCGATACCCTGATACCCCAAAACCCCATCACCTGCAGTGATACCCCGATACCCCAAAACCCCGTCACCTGCAGTGATACCCCGATACCCCATTATCTGCAGTGATACCCCAATACCCCAATACCCCAAAACCCCGTCACCTGCAGTGATACCCCGATACCCCATTATCTGCAGTGATACCCCAATACCCCAATACCCCATCACCTGCAGTGATACCCCGATACCCTGATACCCCAAAACCCCATCACCTGCAGTGATACCCCGATACCCTAAAACCCCATCACCTGCAGTGATACCCCAGTACCCCAAAACCCCGTCACCTGCAGTGATACCCCGATACCCTGATACCCCAAAACCCCGTCGCCTGCAGTGACAGCCTGATACCTCCTCCACCCTTGGGCCGGGAGAGGAGTAACCCCCCCCCCGCACCCCAAAACAAGAGCAGCAGCTGGCTCCCCAGCAGAGTGGGACCCCCACACCCCCACGCCAAAGGGGCTGGTGCCCTTGCAGGCTCCCGGGGGACAGGGGGGCCAGTGGTACCGGCACAGCAGGGTCCCACGGGAGCGGTTGTGGCTCGAGCACGGCCCCGTGCCCCAAACGGCAGCTTGGGGGGGGGGGGAGGAAAAGGGGGGGCTGTCATATTTTCCAGCACACTGGCTATTTTTAACCACTCCCGCTCTCCAAAGGCCTGTGAAGATATTTGGGAGCTGGCAGGGCTGCTCCGGCCGTGTGAATGAGCTCCAGCTCTGCGCTGGATGCAGGAACAGTCCTTCACCCCGAGCTCCTCCTCCTCTTCCTCACTGCCAGCCGGCCCTGCGTTCGGGGGAAATGAAGGCAAGGCCCAGAGGGTCCGTGCCCCCCCAGCTCGCCCCCCGCCTGGCTGCCGTCCAGCCCTCCCCACGCTCACCCGCTCTTTCCTCTTGCGCAGCCCAAATCCCTTCCCAACGTCCCAGCCGTCGTGCTCCCGACGTGGGAAACGGCCGATCCCTGCCTGGGAGCAGAGGATGGGAACAGACCCAGTCCCTGGGGGCTGCTCAGCCTCCCGCAGCCCCCCCCCCCGCACCCCATCGCCCACCCAGCAGGGGAGCACCGAGCTCCCCCAGCCGGCTGCCGCTGCCTGATGAAGAGGATGGCATCATGCGAGCATCGGGCCGAGTATAAATAGAAGGAAGGTGGTGGTGATCGGGAAGCCGGGTGAGTAGCTCATCTAGATAAAAACATGATTTGGGGTCCTGGTGCCGCCCCTCAGCACAGAGGGGACCCCCCAAAAAATCTTATTAAGGCTTCAGGGTGCCCAGGAGCAGGGAGAGAGGAGATGGGATCCCAGCGTGCATCCCCAACTTGATCTGCCACCCGGCTCTCCTCCCAGCTTCCAAACCAACCCCCTCGGGGACAACACACTCTCAAGCCTCCCTCCTCCCACCCAAGCCTCCAAATCGGCTTTATTTTCCCTCAAACAGACCCAAATCCGAGGCTGGAGCACTCCAGCTGTGGGGGAGCCAGCCCTGCACCCCAAGCAATGCCAGGACAGACCCTCGGGGCTGCCATGGCGGGGTCCCGGCAGGGAGCTCACCCTGCTCCCCACACCGAGCCCGATAATATGCCAGAGAAGCCAGCTGCTCCGGATTAGTGACAGCAGCTCTCCTGGAGGCTTCCCCCCCCCAGAGCCCAGCGGGTTGGGGATTTCCAACCCCAAAACCGCCTCATGAACGGACAACAGGACGCTTCCCACCTCGGGGCTCCCTGGGCCTCACGGCCTCATCCCACCCCGGCACCAGCTGCCGGCGATTGGGTTTCAGTGGGGCCGGCTTTGCCGCACAAGGCACGGCACAAGCAGGAGCTGCCGTCGCTGCCCCCGGACGAGCAGGGCAGCGAGAGCGGGAGCCTGGTCACTCCTGGCATCACGGTGGGCTTTGTCATCCCCTCCGTGCCATCTCGAGAGAATTTTATTTTCAGTGCAAGGGCCAACTTCCAAATGAGGCAGGGTTTGCCAAGGGGAGCGCTCCCCCCCCCCAGCCTAGCTCATGGCAGGACGCCATTCCCAGTGGCTCAGGCATGAAGCACGAGGGTTTTCATGGCTGGGGAGTGAGCAAGGGGGGGGGATCAGGCAGCAACTCGCCTGTCAGGAGAAGAAAACTCCTTGTTGGGAGGATTCCCTTTGCTCCAAGCCCTGGTTTGGATTTGAACCCTGAGCTCCCAGAAGCTGCAGTCTCACCCCAGCAGCCTCCGCATCGTGCAGCCGAGATGGGGGGGGGGGGAGCGCACGGGGAGGGGGGGAGCAGCAGGGCTGAGCTCCCCAACCCACCCAAGGACAGTAGAACCTGGGGTCAACATGGGGACATCTTCCTCCCGCTTCCACAGCCAGGGCAGGATCTGCTCCAGGATTCTCGCCAAGGCTTTTGCAGGGTCAAGAGCAGGAGAGTGGGAGAGTCGGGAAGCACTGCCCTGGGTGTAGAAACAGCTGGAGTCAGGGAGCAGCGAGGGCTGGGAGCGGAGCTCGGGCAGGGCGAGGATGGGACCCACCACTCGCTTTCACACGGATGGAGGGAGGGAAACGCTCCCGAGGGCTCCCCCGGAGCGGCCAAACCACCTCGCCAGCACCTGTAACTCTGTGAAGGGCTGAATTGAACCCAGGCTCTCCCCACAGAGCATCCTGCGACGGCAGGAAAGGGGGGAGGACAGGGGAGGCGGCGGAGCCACACACGGGAGCAGCTCCTGTGCCCGCAGCCTGGGCCGGTCGTGCCTCTCGGGGCAGACACGAAGGCGGTTCGCTGCTGTTCCAGGCAGCGTCAGCAAGGGAAGCCGAGGCACATCCCCGGCGCGTGCCAAGAGCCAGAGCCAGCGCCTGGGAGAGGTGTGAACTCCCACAGGCGCCCGCAGGAGGGTCAGCCGTCACCAGCAAAGGTCCGCAACTGGGCAGCGATCTTCATTCCTGTGGAAGGAAGGGCAGGAACCGGGTTGGCGCAGTTCTAGGAGCGGTGCCTCCTCCCGGGGCTCCCGCGGGGGGGAGAGCTGCCGGCAGTTATCCCTGCAAACACCAAACCCCCCTGGCTACACCCAAACCTTTCATGGGGAGCAGCTGACCCCGACACATGCCAAGCCCAGGTGCAGGGAGGAGCGGAGTGGCCCCACTACATGCAGACCCCGAGCATGCTTTGCCCGACAGGACCCCTGTTAGCCCGGCACGCTCGTCAGCTAATGATGGGAACAACGAAATGAATTCCTCTGCTCTCCCCAAGGCTGCAGGGGCTCCTGCAGGCAAGAACTTGTTTGTGTAACCGGAGCGGGCCAGCATCAGACAGGCGTGTGGGGAGTAAGCTGGGGTTATTTTTACCCATTCACTGGTTTATCTTTAGCCACATTGTATGCTCAAGTTCCTGTAGCTGTGGCCAGAGCTCCTCCAGGTCACCAGCTCAGAGCACGAAGGCAAGAACACAGTGAAGGAACAAGAAACTGAATCCATGGGGAGAATCCAGCTGGGATGCAGAGGTCCACATCCCGCTCCTGATGGGGCCGTAAGCGGGCAACCCCTGCCAGGACTGCCCTGAGAGGAGGGAGAGATGAAACAGTCAACACCGTGGCTGTGACGAGGCAGAACTTTGTGCTGCCTGCACCCCGAGCCTTGACAGAGCGCCCCGAGCCCTGCCTACCCCTTGCCAGCACCAACCTGCACAACCACAGCCCCCTTTCCCGCAGTCCCAGCCTTTTCTTTTTGCTTTCCTCATACTCCCTTCCCCTGCCCAACCCGAGGGGATGACGAGATCTTCCTCCTCCTCCTCCTCCTCCTCCTGACTCTGCTCGGCTGTGGCCAGCCGGCACCTGGCCAACGGACCAGCCTCATCCCAGGTCTCGGGCTGATTAAGCCCGGTGAGATCAGACGCATCCCAGCATTTCTGCCAGCTCACCCTTCCGGCACTCTGCAGGCCAATTTAATTTTCATAGTGCGCTTTGCTGGCAGCAGCTGCATCTGGGGAGCCCAGCCATCTCTCCCCCACCCCCTGCCAGCTCATTTCTCCCACTACCAGCCCCATCCATTACGTCCTGGCACACAAACAGCCCAGGCGGCTGTACCTGACATTGGGATGCCCTGACAAAAGATGATTCTGGATTATTTGAGATTTAGCCCCAGCAGCCAGGAAGCAGGTGAGAGCTCGGGAATTCCAAAGCAGCACAGGCTGGTCCACCTGGGAAGTAAAAGTGGGTTTAACAGTCGTGCTCAGCTCCTTCAGGCACCCCCTGGCCTCTCCCTCGCCAGTGGGGAGCAGACCACTGCCCTGCTGCTCATCACAGATCACGGGGAGAAGGAGAGATGGCTCATGTGCCCCCCAGCACCCCAAAGATGGGGTGGGGACCCCAGCATCCCACGCCACAGCCGAGCCATGCCCGGGCTCTCGGTGACTCATGGGGCACAGCCCAGGCCCCCCCCCAGCCACACGGCTGCTACTGGGACCAGCAGCCGGCACAGCTGGGACCAGCAGAGCAAAGGGGAGCCTGACATCCCGGGCAGTGCATGAGGCAGCCACGCAGCCGTCGTGCCGTAGACCCACAGCACCCAGGCCCCTATAGCACCCACACACCCCCCCCAGCACAAACCCCTACAGCACCCTGCACCCCCAGATAGGCCCCTATAGTACCCACAGGTGCCCACACCTCCAGCCAGGCTCCCATAGCCCTCACAGACCCTCAGCCAGGCTCCTGTAGCCCCCTCAGCTCCCCACTCCCTCAGACAGACCCCTGTAGCCCTGACATGGCCCTGTCACCCTCACAGGCCACCACCCGGACCCCTGCAGCCCTCTCATGCCATCAGCCAGGCCCCTATATCCCTCTCCCGGGCCCCTGTAGACCCCTCGGGTCCCTGCCTACCCGAGCCCCCACACCCCCCAATGGGACTCTATGGCCCCTATAGGCCCCGCAGGCCCCAGGAGGCGGGGCGGCGGGGCGGTCACGTGGCGGTGACGCGACGGTCAGGTGACGCGGGCCGTGCCGGTGCCGTACCGGGGCCGCCATGCTGTCCCGGCTGCTCAAGGAGCACCAGGCGCGGCAGAGCGAACGGCGGGAGCTGCAGGGTGAGCCCGCCCCCCCCCCCCGTCCCCATGGCGACCGGCCCCGCCCCGCGCCCCAGGGAGCGGTCCGATTGGCGGCGGGTGCTGCCGCTCACCGCGGGGGGGGGGGGGGGGCGCGGGCGTGCACCCTATTGGCCGGCGGGGCTGTCCGTCAAGGCTGGGAGAGGTTGGGGTAGGGGAGGGGGGAAGCGTGGCCGTGAGGGGCCGAAGGGGGTGGCCGGCAGGGTGGAGCGTGATGTCACCGCCCCGCACGCTGACGTCACGCGGCTCCCTGCTGTCGTCACGGCCAGCGTGGGGGGTGGGGGGGAGTCCCGCCACCCCTCACGGCCGCGTCCCCGCAGAGCGGCGGCGCAGGGAGGCCATCGCCGCTGCCACCCGCCTGACCGAGGCCCTGGTCGATCACCTCAACGTGGGGTGAGGACGAGACCCCCCACCCCCGCCCCGGGCCGGGACCCCCGACCCCACAAACCCCTGGCTGGGGACCCCCGGCCGGCATCCCCCCAACCCAGCGGCCCCTTGCCCCCAAAACCCCCACCAGGGACCCCTTCACCCCCCCCCCAGCCCAAATCCCCTCCAGGGACCCCTTCCCCAGTCCCCCCAGTCAGGGACCCCCCCAACCTCCCAGCCCCTTCCTCCTCAAACCCCCTGGCCAGGAGCCCCCAAGCCCCCCGAGTCCTTTCCTCCCTGAAACCCCCAGCTGGGGACCCCCTGACCCCCCCCAGCCCGGACCCCCCCCCCAACCCTGGTGCCCCTTCCACCCCAAAACCCTGCCCAGGGACCCCCCCAAAACTCCCATCCAGGGACCCCTGCCCCCCTAACGCTGCCGGCCAGGGACCCCCCAAGCCCCTTCCCCCACATACCCCCAGCCAGGAACCCCCCTGCCCCCAAAACCCCTGCCCAGGGACCCCCTCAACTCC
Organism: Gypaetus barbatus; assembly: GCA_028022735.1. Taxonomy (NCBI): domain Eukaryota; kingdom Metazoa; phylum Chordata; class Aves; order Accipitriformes; family Accipitridae; genus Gypaetus; species Gypaetus barbatus. The sequence goes on along the minus strand of CM051547.1, from coordinate 868,383 downwards.
TGCCCTCCCCCACCCAGGGACCGCCTGGCCTCCCCAGCCCCCCCCAGCCCCTCCCCAATGGCACCCCAGTGCTTTGGCTCCCCCCAGCCCCCAGCCACCCCCTTCCTGGGGACTCCCCCCTCCCCAGACCCATAGGGGTGGGACCCCACACCCCATGTCTGTCGTGTGTGTCCCCCCCCCGTGTCGTGTGTCCCCCCCCCACAGGGTGGCACAGGCCTACGTCAACCAGCGGAAGCTGGACCACGAGGTGAAGACGCTGCAGGTGCAGGCGGCCCAGTTCGCCAAGCAGACTGGGCAGTGGATCACCATGGTGGAGAACTTCAACCAGGCCCTCAAGGTGGGGGTCCCCGTTCCTGCCCCCCCACTCCAGGGTTGCCCCCCATCCCTGGCTTGGCATGGGGAGCGGAGATTTCCCTCTGGGACACACAGAGAAACAGCCCCATGGGACCCCCCCCGGTGTCACCGGTGCTGGCCAAGGGACGGGGTCTTGCGCCCCACATGCACCGGGAGCCCACCGCCGGCACTGCCCGGTGCCGGTGGGTGGGTGGGTGGGCCGTGTCCCCCCAGCCGCGTCCCCCAGCCCCGCAGCTCGACGCCGGAGCAGTCCGGCAGCACCATCTGCCCGCTGTCGGATTGCACCAGGATGGGCAGCGCCCGCGGGGTCCCAGCCAGCCCTGAGCCCCCACAGGGCTGCGGCTGCCAGAGGGAAGCAAGGCAGGGCAGACCCCCCCCCCCCCAGCCCACCGGCAGCTCCCTGACAGGCCCCCCCCCCCCCCATTCCGGCAGGAGATCGGCGACGTGGAGAACTGGGCTCGCAGCATTGAGATGGACATGCGGACCATCGCCACCGCCCTGGAGTACGTCTACAAGGGGCAGCTCCAGCCCTCCTGCTCCTGAGCCGCCGCTGCCACCACCGGCCCCCCCCAGCCACCCGACCCCCTCCTGCCACCACCGCGGCTGGTCGTGGCAGATAACGTGGGCCCCGGCCGCGATACCGCAGCAGCTCCCGGCTGCCTCGGGAACCCCTCCGTACCGGAGAGCGGGCAGAATAAAGCGTGGTTGTACGGGTGGTGTGCGGAGGCCAGGCCAGGCGCGTGCCGGGGCCCTGGCACAGCCCTTGGCCGCCCCCTCCTAAGCCCCCTCATCCTCTTTACCGCTTAACTCGGGCTCTGAGGCCCCTTTTTCTCCCGGACAAAGGGCTCCTTCTGGGCCAGGAGGGCTCTAATCCCCCAGGGGAGAGCTCGGCCCCCCCCCCCCCCAGCTCTGGGCAATGCCCCCTCCCAGGGCTGGGAAGGGGACCCGGGGCGGGGTGGGGGGGAGTTCTGCATGCCCTGGGGGGTTGCCCACCCTCCCGGCTCCGGTCAGGGGCTCCTCTGTGGCGAGGGTCCCCCAACAAGGCGAGGGGTGTCCCAGTACCCCCACGCACCCAAGTTTCCCCTGGAGCTGCACCCAGCGGGGGGGGGGGGGGGGGGTGTCAGGGCGGGGCTCGGCCCACCGTGAACTTTGGCTGCGGGCTTGGCCCTGGCACAGGGGGAGGAGCGGCCGCGGCCCCCCCCGGCTCAGACGGCTTCTGCCGCCGCAGCCAGAGCAGTGGCCGGAGCCCTCTGCCCCACCGACGGTAGGTGGGGGCTCGGTGGGTGGGGTCCCCTCTGCACCCCGGGTCAGGGCTGTGTCCCCTCCAAGAGCCCCATTTCGGGGGTCTTTGGGTCTGCCCCATGGCCGCAGGGTACCGTGAGACGAGTCTATCGGGTCTCGTGCACGCCGAGAGCCCCACGCCATCCAGGCTGGGCAGGGTGCTGCTGCCTACCCCCTGCCCTCACCCAGTTCCGGGGACCCAGGGCAGACACCGGGTGTCCCCCCACAGCCCCCGAGGGTGGGGAAGGTTGGGCGGGGGGGGCTGCCACCCCCTCTGGGGGTCAGCCTGGACCCCCCCATCCCAGCCTCAGCGGGTTTTTAACCCCCAGCCAGCACCCACTGCTGGGAGCAAGGGGGGGGGGATCCTGACACCCCCAAAGACCCCCCAAACAGGGCTCCTGGAGGGGGACACAGCCCCCCCACAGGGCTTCCTTATCGGGGGGGGTGGGTGGGATATGGGGCAGGTGGGCTGGGGGGTCCCAGAGGCAGTGGTGATGGTCACCTCCCCGTGCAGGTCAGGAGCAGAGGGTGCCCGGGGTCGTCCCTGCGCTGGGAGGGCAGGAGGGGGACGGGGTTACGCTGGGGGGAGCAGCTGGGACACCCCCCCCCCCCCCACCCCCCCCAGTGCCGCCCCGCAGGCCCTGGTTCCCGGCCAGGTGCTGACGCACTGCGCCCGGCTAATCCCCGGCACGCCGCCCGGATGCCCTGGCCCAGCGGGAGGGAGGTCGGTCAGGGACTCCTCTGGGGGTGGGTGGGGGGCATAGGGTGCTCACCCCCCACCCTGGGAGGGCAGGGACCACCGCCTGGGGTCCCCGGGTGCCCCGTGGCACCTGGGCACAGATCAAGACCCATGTGGGACCTGCTGCAAGCTGGGGTCAATCCTCAACCTGCCCCCCCCCCCCCCCCCAGCTGCCTTTTCCCACCCTCCACCTGAGGGGGGGGGTAGTCAGACCCCCGTGGTGTGGGGCAGGGGATCTGGGGGTCCCCTGCACGGGGAGTGGTGCGTGGCTTTACCCGGCGAGCGAGGAGCCTGGGTTCAACTTGGGGTGCAGGTGTTGACTTGGCGGGGATTGGGGGGGGGGTGGCATGGCCCAGGACGCCTGGGTTCCTCTCCCACCGCCCCCCCCCCCGGCCCCGCAGACCCCCCACCATGTGGCTGTACCTCTTGCTGGCGGCACTGGCCTGGGTGCTGGGCTGGCTGGTGCGGGACCGCCGGACCCTGCCTTCCGTCAAGGACAAGCACGTCTTCATCACCGGCTGCGACAGCGGCTTCGGCAACCTGCTGGCACGGCGACTGGCCCACCGGGGCTACCGGGTGCTGGCCGCCTGCCTGACCCAGAAAGGGGCCGACAGCCTCCAGCGGGGCTGCTCCGGCCACCTCCGCACCACCCTGCTCGACGTCACCCGCTCCGACAGCATCCGTCAGGCCGTCGAGTGGGTGCGGGCAGAGGTGGGCGAGAAAGGTGAGGGGGGGGGGGGGGTGCTGTGGGGTGGGATGGGGTCCCAGGGGAGATGCTATGGGGCAGGATGGGACCCCAGGGGAGGTGCTGTGGGGTGGGATGGGGTCCCACCAGGGGCTGGTAAGGAGCGGGAGGGGTGGTCTCAGGTGAGATGCTGTAGGGCAAGAAGATGGGACCCACCAAGGGATGCTATAGGGCAAGACAGGGACATCTGGGGGGGGGTAATAGGGCACGGCTGGGGGTCCCCAGAGAGGTGCTGTGGGGCAGGATTAGGGGTCCCTGATGAGGTGTTACAGGGCAGAATGGGGGGGTCCCACCGGGGCATCCTAAGGCGAAGGATGAGGGGGCTCTGGAGAGGGGCTGTGGGGCAAGATGGGTCCTGCCAGGGGGTGGGTGGGAGCCCTGGAGAGGGGCTATAGGGTGGGGGGGGGGTGTCCCTGCAAGGTGCTATAGGGCAGGATGGAGGGGAGGGTCCCACCAGGGCACACTGGGGAGAGGATGGGGGTCCCAGGGGAGGTGCCACAGGGCAGGGACCACAGCCAACATCCCCAACCTTGCGTGTCCTGTCATGTCCCCCCCCTCCAAGGTCTCTTTGGGCTGGTGAACAACGCCGGGGTGGCCAACCCCATCGGCCCCACGGAGTGGATGAGGATGGAGGACTACCGCCAGGTCATGGCCGTCAACGCCTTCGGGGCCATCGAGGTGACGCTCCAATTCCTGCCCCTGCTGAAACGGGCGAGGGGCCGGGTGGTGAACACCTCCAGCGTGCTGGGTCGCCTCTCCGCCAATGGCGGCGGCTACTGCATCTCCAAGTACTGCATCGAGGCCTTCTCCGACAGCCTGCGGTGGGTGCCGGCACCCCCTCAACCCACCCTGCAGCCCCCCCATCTCACCCCACCCCGTACCCTGACGGCCGTGCATCCCGCAGGCGTGACATGTACCACTTCGGGGTGAAGGTCAGCATCGTGGAGCCCGGCTTCTTCAAGACGGCGGTGACCAACTTGGAGAGCATCGAGGCGTCCCTGCGCCAGCTCTGGGACCGCCTGGCGCCCGAGACACGGCTCAGCTACGGCGAGGATTTCTTCCACAAGTGTGAGTAGGGGGCGGGGGGCACCTGCTGCCTCAGTTTCCCCTGCCTGACCCCCCCGCCTCCACCCCCCAGACCTCAAGGTGCAGCGGCTCATCATGAACGTCATCTGCGACGCCGACCTTGGCAAGGTGACCCGCTGCATGGAGCACGCGTTGGGCGCCCGGCACCCACGCACCCGCTACAGCGCCGGCTGGGACGCCAAACTGCTCTGGCTGCCCGCCTCCTACCTGCCCGCCTGCCTCGTCGACTTCGCCCTGGCCACCATCCTGCCCAAGCCGGCCCACCGCGTCCGCTAGTCCCCTGCTGCAGCCACCAGCCCCCCCTCAGGGCTGTGAGACACCCCCCCCCCCCACTCTCCAGCGTTGCAAATAAACTGCCCATCCCGGGTGCCGTGCAAACCGTCGCCTGCAGTGCTCGTCCCTGCGGTAGCCCTGGGGCTGGACGGGGTCCCCGCACGGCTCGGGGACCGTCGGTGGCATTGCCGTGGCACACAGGGACCCCAGCCCCTCTGCAACCGGGATGGGGGGTGGCTTCCAGGGCCACGGCCCTCGGGGGACCCACAGGGGCGCTGCCACCATCACTGCCCTTCCACCAGTCCTGGTGCAGCGCAGCGTCCTGTTGACGCGGCCCCGAGCCAAGCCGGACCCCCGGTGGCCCCCCAGCACTGGGGTGGGACGGGGCTGCTGACACCAAGGCCACACATGCCAGCCCCCCCGCCCCTGCTCCCATTGTTCCCAGTGGGACCCGTCGCCTCCTGGTGGGGAGCATCCAGTCATCGGACAGGGCAGCACCTAGGGGCACCCCCCCCACCCTACAGCACCCCACAGGGTCAATGGACCACGGGGGGACCCCCCACACCCAAGAGGGACCCCATCCCACTCCCAGCCCGGCGGGCGCAGGGGGACATGCGGCTCTACGGAAGCTTTTATTTTTATTTCCAAATCGGGGGACATTCCCTCGACCCCCCCAGCCCCCACCGGCATGCAGGGAGGGGTCCAATGGCGGCAACCCCCTGGGGGGGTTTGGCACGTGGGGCCCTGCCCCAGAGGAGCTTGCAGAGAGCAAGCAAGCGGGAGCAGCCCCCACGATCACCAGAGCCCCCCAGGCGGGGGGCAGCAAGAGCCGGGGGGGCCGCGGCACTCGCCGGGGGCTACATGACCTCATAGCCGCTGCGGATGCCCTTCATCAGGCAGCAAGCGAAGATGATGCCCAGGATCTGGAAAGGGAGAGGGGAGGGGGGGTGATCCCCATCCTGCACAGCCCCCCCACAGTGGGGGGGGGGGGCCACAGCCCCCCACGGGGTGGGTCTCAGCCCCACATCCTACCTCGAAGAAGGCGATGCCCAGCGCGACCGCGGCCACAATGAGGATGTTCTTCTTCATCCAGGCTTCGATGCTCTGGAGGCAGCCCTGGGGGAGCAGAGGGGCTCAGGGGGTGGCCGGACCCCCAGGGCATGGCGGGGGGGGGGCACAGGGTGGGGGGTCTCACCTTCTCGTAGATGGTGGCGGAGAAGGTGCTGCAGGAGGTGGTGTTGATGCGGCAGCAGGACCAGGGCACCGTGTTGTTGACCCTGAACCGCTCGATGGTGGACCAGTCGGTGTAGTTGTTGGCTCCGCAGCAACCGAACTGCCGGGGGGGGGGGGGAAACCTCAGGGGGTCAAACCCCAGACACCTATGTCCGCCCCCCCCCCCCCCCAAGGCCACCCTGTTACTCACATCCCTCTGGAGCTCATCCACCGCCTCCGTCAAGGGCTTGTCCTCCCCGTACTTGCGCATGGCGTCCCACAGCCCTTCCTCCAGCACCGAGCGGACCTGGGGAGGCCAGGGGGGGTCAGAGAGGAGCGGGGGTCGGCAGTACTCAGCTGGGCCCGTGCCCCCGTCTCCCCACACGTGCCCACCTTGTCCTTAAAGACGTAGCCGGCGATGGCGGCGGCGATCTCCACCAGGAAGATGATGCTGAGCAGGACGGCGAACTGGGGGGGGAGAACAGGGTGGGGGTCAGGGTGGGGGGGTTAAGGTGGGAGAGGTCAGGTTGGGGGTCAGGGTGGTGGTGGTCAGGGGGGGGGGGGTGTCAGGGTGCTCACCGTGGTGACCATGCAGTAACTCTCCTTCCAGGCGCCGCAGCAGCCGAAGAAGGAGATGAAGAAGATGATGATGCCCAGCACCAGGATGGCAATGGGGGTGCTGGAGGCGGAGGAGCTGCTGACCGCCAGCGCCTTATCGAGGGCCGTCTGGGCGTAGATGCCGATGGCGATGAGGGCCACGCCGCATACCTGGGGGGCGGGGGGGGGAAGCAGGGGGTGGGGGTGTCACGCACAGCTGAGCATCCTCCCTTTCCGGGGAGTCGAGCGGCTCTGGGGTTTGGCTGCAAATTGGGGGGACCCCCCCCTTCTTGGGGGTGATGGGGGGGGTGGGGGTGGATTTTCTCTGCCCCCCCCCCCCCGCCCACACAGCCCAGCCCAGCCCCACCAGTGATGTCCCCATGGGGGCACGGCGGTGGGAGGGGGCCCACGGTTCTGCCCCACGGCGGGACACTCCCCAGCCCCGCTGCGGCGAGGGGGGGGCCGGGCTGGCGGCCGCAGGAACGCCGGGAAGTCCGGCCTTCCGGCCATGGTGAGAGGCCTCGGAGGGGGGACACACACACCGAGCACCAGCCCCCCAGCCAGGGGGGGGGCCGCAGGCAGATCGGGGGGTGCCGGGGCAGGGGGGGCACACCAGGCACATGCCGTCCCGGGGCGGGGGGGTGGTGTCACCAGCAGCCCCACTCCCACGGGAGCCAGGATGCCCATGGCCTTTCCTGGTGCTGGGGCAGGAGCGTTCATCCTGCTCTGTCTCCGGCACCGCCCCCCCCCACGGGTGGGACCCTCCCCACGGCCTCAGTTTCCCCATGGCAGTGGGGAGCCCCCCCGGGCTGCCCCCCCACACCTCCCGCCCCAGTGCCGCTGGCCCTGTTTGCTCGCTGGGTGTGGGTAAACAGTGCGGCCCAGCCACCCGCTGCACAAACACTCCCGGTAGCGGGGGCCGGGGGGGGGGGGCTGGCGCTGGTGTCCCCGTCATGTCCCCCCCACCGTTGGCGGGTGGCCGGAGCCCCCCCCCGGCCCTCCAGGGGTGACTCAGCCTGGCAGGATCAGGGTGGGGACTGGGACGAGTCACTCCTTGCGTGGGGGGACAGGATGACGGCTGGGAAGGCGCCTGCCCCCCCCTGCACCCCCCCACTACGGCCGTTGGGCTCCTCGTGCCTCTTTCTTCACCCCAACTTCCCCAAACCCGCGCCCTGTCCTGCGTGGGGACCCCGGCCAGGGGCAGCCAGGAACCGCGGGGCCTGGGGGGACCCGGCCACCCGTGGGGTCCCCCACCCTGACCTTGGGGCCGGGCTTCCCTCGGCCAGGGTGTGCCAGCCTCGCCCTGTCCAGCCTCATTACCCCTGGAACCTACTGATGGCGGTGTGTGGCCGCAACGCAGCCCAGTGCCAGGCTTCTCCCAGCGTGGGCAGCCTCACCCCCTGTGCCCCCCCTGCAGCCCCAGCTGTGGCCCCCCCCAGCACCCGCTGCAGCCCCCCCCGGGCAGCAGGGCCCCTCCCCGGGGTCCCCATGACACCCAGCTCAGGGCCTGCAAGGGTGGGGAAGGGGGTGTCAAAGGGGCCGTATGGGGGGGAGAAGCTGTTGGGGGGGGGCAACACGGGGGAGGGCTGCCGCCTGCCGTGGGGCTGGGGCGGGCCCGTCCCCGGGGGGGCCACGGCGGGGAAGGGCCCGTCTGCCCGGTTCTGCCGGCCCCGGGGCCCCCTCCCCGGCTCCCCCGGTCCCCCCAGTGCCCCTCCCGGTTCCCCCCGGTCCCGCACTCACCCAGAAGATGAAGTTGAAGATAAAAACCAGGAACTTCACACATTTCATTCCGCCCTCGACCGCCATGGCCCGTCCTGCGGGAGCCGCCGCCGCCTCAGCCCCGGTACCGGTACCGGCACCGCGCCCGGTCCCCGAGCCCCCCTGTCCCGGTCCACAACCCCCACCCCGCTCCCGGTGTCCGAGCCCCGGCGCCCCGGGACCGCTCCCGGTGCAGCTCCCCACCCGCTCCCGCCTTCCCGGTGCCGGTACCGATACCGGTACCGGTGCTCCCCCCGCCCCGGGCGCTCACCGGCGCCGCTGCTCCTCCGTGTCCTCGAAAATCATGTGACGGCCCGGGCGAGTCAACAGGCAACCCCGGGACCGCCCCGGGACCGCCCCGGCCCCCCCCCCCCCCGCCGCCCCCGCCCCGCGTGGGTCCCGCCCCGGCCCCGGCCCGGACAGACACGCGGGTGCGAGGGACACTTTAATGGTGGCGGAGCCGCTGGCCCCTCGTAGGGGGGGGACATGGAGGGGTGAGGGGGTTACGCCGCGGGGGGGGGGGGGGTCCCGGGACACGGAGCTCCCACCCTGTCCCGCACCCCGGGGGTCCCGGGGACCCTGCGCCTCGGGGGGCTGGCCGGCCCGCGGTCCTTGGTCCCTGTCACCCCAAAACCTGCACCCCTGGGGTCCCGGGGACCCTATAACCTGCACCCCTGGGGTCCTGGGGACCCTGGTCCCTGCCACCCCACACCTTGCACCCCCAGGGTCCCAGCCACCCTGTAACTTGCACCCCAGGGTCCCTGCCACCCCATACCCTGCACCCCCGGGGTCCCAGACACCCTATAACTTGCCCCCCAGGGTCCCTGCCACCCTGTAACTTGCACCCCAGGGTCCCTGCCACCCCATACCCTGCACCCCCGGGGTCCCAGCCACCCCACACTCTGCACCCCCGGGGTCCCAGACACCCCGTGTAACCTGCACCCCAGGGTCCCAGCCACCCTATAAATTGCACCCTGGGGTCCCAGACACCCTCTACCTCTTGGTCCCTGCCACCCCCGGGTCCTGGCCACCCTGTTCCCAGCCACCCCGTACCCCGCACCCCTGGGGTCCCAGCCACCCCACACCCTGCACCCCCGGGGTCCCAGCCACCCTGTAACTTGCACCCTGGGGTCCCTGTCACCCCCTACCCTGCACCCCGGGGTCCCAGCCACCCTATAACCTGCACCCCAGGGTCCCTGCCACCCCCTACCCTACACCCTGGGGTCCCGGCTGCCGTGGGCTCAGAGCCCCGGCACGGTGGCCAGCGTGGCCAGCACGGCCTCCAAGTGCCGGGGGTGCGCGTAGGCCACGAGGCCGCCCCGGTTTGCCCAGCGCTCGGCCCCCACTGCCCCCTCCGCCGGGCAGTTGTAGACCAGCTCGGGGGGGGGGCCCGGCGTCGCCCGCTCGCCGCCCCCACAGGGCCCCCGCCAGGGCCACGACACCCCCACCCAGGGCCCGCAGGATGGCGTGGGGGGGCACAGGCGTCCCAGGCAAAGGTGCTGCCCTCGGAGAGGACGTAGGCGTCCGCCAGTCCCAGGATGACGCAGAGCATCTTGTAGCCGGCACCGGCGGCGAAGCGCAGGCGGTCACCGCAGAGGGGGGCCCAAGGCCGCCTGCACCGCTCCCCCCTCCGCTCGGCTCAGCACCACACAGGGTGCGGGGCGCAGCGGCGGGGGGCTCAGCGAGCAGAGCCGCGTGTCCCCGTATGCGATGCCCCAGTGGTACCTCCCCTGCCACCTGCGGGGACGGGGACCCTGAGCGCGGACCCCGTCACCCGGGTCCCCAGGCTCTCCCCGGCCTTTGGGGGCCGGGATCCGGCCGTGCCCACCCAACCGGTGCTGGTACCTGTGGGTCAGGGGGTCCCGGCGGAAGAAGGGCTCGTTGATGACGCCCAGCACGGGGCAGCCCGTCTGCCGGTCGTAGGCCCCGATGAGCACCAGCGCCGAGCACAGCCCCGCCGGGGCGATGCCGTCGACGGGGGCCACGTCCTCGCGCCCGCCGATGTACTCGTTGGTGGAGTCTGCGGGTGCAGCCGAATTCGCCGGGGCTCAGCTGCGGTGTGTGGCGGGGGGGGTCCCCAACCCACCCTCTCCCAGCACCTCCTCACCGATGGGGTCTATCCAGATGGCCAGATCCTGGGGGGGGGATGCTGAGCGTCACGCCGGCCACCTCCACGTCCTCCAGCGTCACGTCCCGGTGCACGGCGGCCGCCAGCAGCTCGGCGGCCGCCCGCTCGGGCTCCAGCACGGAGAGCAGCAGGGCCGCGGTGTCTCCCGGTGTGGCGCAGACCCGCACCGCCACCGGTCTCCCCTGCCAGCACCCCGACCTCAGCAACGGCCCCGTGGCCCCCCGGTGTTGGGGGGGGGACGGACACGACCCCGGCTCTGCTGCTCCCCCGAGACTCACCCTGCCCATTCTTGAACTCATTGGACTCCTCGCCGTGGATGTGGCCCCGCAGCTCGGGGAACTGGGGGGACAGGGCAGCTCAGCCACGGCCCATGGGGATGTGGGGGGCACCCTGGGGACCCCCCCAGGCCGTCCCTTACCTCCTTCCCCAGGTCGTGCTTGATGACCTCCTGGATGAGGACGTCCGCCAGCGTCTTGAAGTCCTGCAGGAACCTCCTGTTCCTGTCGGCCCCCGTCTTCTCGGCCACCAGCAGCTGGAAGAGGGGCTCTTCTCGCCGGCACAGCCGGGCGATGTGCGCCGCCTTCTCCGAGGCACCCACCAGGGCCTGCAGCAGCCCCGCCATGGCCGGGCCTTGGGGGGACGTGGCGCTCAGGGGGGGGACCGGTCACCTCCCCGCTCCCAGCGCGGCCCCGCGGTCCCGGGCCCCGAGCGCCCTGCCTGTAATTGCTGGGTGCGGGCAGCGCCTAGGGCCGCATCCTGCCCGGCTCTGGCCCCGGGGTGGGGACCCAGCTAAAATTATCCCGCTCCGCTGCCAGAGGCCACACCCCGGGAGTGGGGACGTGGACGTGGACGTGGGGACGTGGGGACATGGGGACGTGGGGACATGGGGACATGGGGACATGGGGACATGGGGATATGGGGACATGGGAATGTGGGGATGTGGATGTGGGGATGTGGATGTGGGGATGGGGGGACATGGCGATGTGGGGACATGGGGACGTGGGGACGTGGATATGTGGATGTGGGGATGGGAGGACACGGGGACATGGGGATGTGGGGACGTGGATATGTGGATGTGGGGATGGGGGGACATGGGGATGTGGGGACGTGGGGACGTGGATATGTGGATGTGGGGATGGGGGGACATGGGGATGTGGGGACGTGGGGACGTGGATATGTGGATGTGGGGATGGGAGGACACGGGGATGGGCGGACATGGGGACGTGGGGCTGTGCCCAGCCAAGGACGTGGCTCTGCCGTGGGATCCTGGCGGGGGGGGGGCCTGTCCCGCGTGGAGGAGGAAGCAGCCAGGGCTGGGGGGTGGGGCAGGTCCCCGCCGCACCCCCAGAGAGGTTGGGGGGGGGTTTATGATGGGGCCGCGCACACCCCCCCCCCACGCAGCGCCCCGCCCGCAGTCCTGCCCCGCGGCCGCGCCACGTGGGGGGGACCCCTGGCCCCGGGACCCCCCGGGTGGGAGAGGCCGTCCCGGGGTTCCCCCCCCCCTCCCCGCGGAGGGGCCCCCACCCCCTGTGACGCCCCCAGGGGGATCCCGGGACCCCGCCACCCCCCCCCCCCCCCCCCCGTTGCCGTTACCGGGGCCGGGGCCGCTGACAGCTCCTGCGGGGCGGCCCGGGAGGCGGGGCCGGCGGGGCCACGTCACGCCGCGGCCTTAACCCCTTCGGTCCCGCAGCCCGGCGAGAGGCGGGGGGGGGCGGAACCCCGGTGTCCGAGGGACCCACGCGTGGCGGGGAGGGGGAAGGACCGGTGTCGGGAAACGGAAAGTTCCCCCCCCCCCCCCCCCCCCCCCGGGACCGGTGACACCGGGAAGCGGTGATGCCGTCGCCGTGGGGAAAACCCTCACACCGGGATACGCCTCCCACATATATACCGACACCCCCCCCCCCCCTCCCCCGGAACCCCGCGTGCGTTTGTCCCCCCGCCCCGCGCCGCGCGGTGGCGCTCTCCTCCCGGCGCTTCGCTTCGCGCCGCTTCTACCGGCTCCCGTGTGGACGCGCCCGCTCCGGAGCCGCACTGCGGCGCCCCCTGGCGGAACGCGCTTGCCCCGCTCTACCGGCACCGGGGCGGGTAACGCGATCGTTCCTCTCTCCCCCCCCGCTCCCGCTCCGCCGCACCGGGAGCCCCCCCCCCCCCCCCCCGCCTTCCAATTCCCCACCGCCTGACAGCACCGGGCCGGTTCCCCCCCCCCCCGCCTCCCCGCCCCGCTCCACCGGAGCCGTTGCCGGTGCAGCCCCGGTGGCACGGGCGCGGTCGTACGTCCCTTCTTGCCCTCTCCATGGTTCTGATGGGGTCGGCACCGGGGGGGGGGGGGGGGGGTGTCCGAGGAGTCCTCCGGGAGCGGGGGACGGGGGGGAACCGGGAAGGGCGGCGCGGCGGGACCCAACTCCCGGCAAGTGCGGCGGGGCCGGGCGAACGCCCGGCCCCGCCGCACTTGCCGGGAGTTGGGTCCCGCCGCGCCGCAACCGGAGCGGGGGTGGGTGGGTGGGTTTGATGGATTGGGGGGGGGCGGGGGGGGGGGGGGTGTCGACCCGAACCGGGCAACGTGCGGTGGCGGCGGGGCCGTTCCCGGTGCTCGGGGGGCCGGCGGCGGCTGGTGACAAGCCCCTGCCAGAACCTCTTTTGTGCGCCCGCAGCCAATCAAGGCCGCTGACGACACACTTCTCTTGGGTATAAAACCCCGGGGCCGCCGCTACCGCCGCTTTTTTCTTTACCCCCCCCCCCCCTTTTCACCCCCCCCCACCGCCGGTCCCTCACCAACCCCCCGCTTCCCCGCCCCCGCCGCCGTTACCGCCTTCCCCCCGTTCCGCGCCTCTTACGCGTTGCGGTGGAAGCGGGGGGCGGGGGGGGGGGGGCGGGGGGCGATCCGGTGGGGGGAGAAGAGGGGGAAAAAAAAAAAAAAAGAAAAAGAAAAAAAAAAAGAAAAAAAAAAACCAAAAAAACCCAAACAAGAGAGAGAAGCTTTCCCGGTATGGCCCCGGTATTGCTGTGGTTGCTGCCGTTGGCGGTGGCGGCGGCGGCGGCGGGGGGGGGAGAATCGTTGGAAACGCAACCCCCCGCCTCGGAGCCGGTCTGCCCGGTGTGTCTGTGGCGGCGGCACAGCAAGGAGCTGCGGCTGGAGAGCATCAAGTCTCAGATCCTGAGCAAGCTGCGGCTGAAGGAAGCGCCCAACATCACCCGGGAGGTGGTGAAGCAGCTGCTGCCCCAAGGCCCCCCCGCTCCAGCAGCTCCTCGACCTCCACGACTTCCAGGGGGACTCGCTGCAGCCCGACGAGTACCTGGAGGAGGACGAGTACCACGCCACTACCGAGACCGTCATCAGCATGGCCCAGGAAAGTCAGTGCCGCCTTTGTTCCGCCCCGCCGCCGCCGCAAAGTTCGCCGGCGGACTCCCCCCCCCACCCCCCCCAACCCCAACCCCCGGTCCCCGGTCCCCACCGTCACCCCCTTCCCGGTTCTTTCCAACCCCCCCCCCCCGCTCCCTTCTCCTCTCTCCTTTCGCTCGCCCCGTCCCGTGCGGCGGCGGGCATCGTCCCTCCGGGGTTCCTCTCCCCCCCCCGGGGTGCCCCTTCTTCCCCCGCGGCTCCCCGTCCCCGTTCCCCCCCCCACCCGGGGCTGCCCGGTTCCCCTCGGGGTTCCCCCCGCGTTCGCTCCGCGCACCGACCCGCTGCCCCCACCCGTGTCCGTGTCCCGCCCCCCCCCATCCCATCCCCCGGGTGGCTCCGGGCGAGTGCTGGGGACCCGGGGACAGCCCGGCCGGCAGCTGGTACAGGGCACCGGGAACTGGGAGATGGGACTGGGAATGGCTGCTGGGGTGCTGGGACCTGGTAGCAGGGACTGGGACCTGGCACTGGGGTCTGGGACCCGATGCTGGGGACTGGGACTCAGTGCTGGGGACTGGGACCCGGCACTGGGGACTGGGAGTTGGCACTGAGGACTGGGACTCGGTACTGGGGACTGGGAGTCGGTACTGGGGACTGGGAGTCGGTACTGGGGACTGGGACCTGGCACTGGGTACTGGGAGTTGGTACTGGGGACTGGGACTCAGTACTGGGGACTGGGAGTTGGTACTGGGGACTGGGACCCGGCACTGGGGACTGGGACCCAGCACTGGGGACTGGGAGTTGGTACTGGGGACTGGGACTCAGTACTGGGGACTGGGAGTCGGTACTGGGGACTGGGACCCGGCACTAGGGACTGGGAGTTGGCACTGAGGACTGGGACTCGGCACTGGATACTGGGAGTTGGTACTGGGGACTGGGACTCGGTACTGGGGACTGGGAGTCGGTACTGGGGACTGGGACGTGGCACTGGGTACTGGGAGTTGGTACTGGGGACTGGGACTCAGTACTGGGGACTGGGAGTTGGTACTGGGGACTGGGACCCGGCACTGGGGACTGGGAATCAGTACTGGGGACTGGGAGTTGGTACTGGGGACTGGGACTCAGTACTGGGGACTGGGAGTTGGTACTGGGGACTGGGACCCGGCACTGGGGACTGGGACCCAGCACTGGGGACTGGGAATCAGTACTGGGGACTGGGAGTTGGTACTGGGGACTGGGACTCGTCACTGGGTGCTGGGACTCAGTACTGGGGATGGGGACTTGGCACTGGGTACTGGGACTCAATACTGGGGCCTGGGACCTGACACTGGGGACTGGGACCCGGCACTGGAGCCTGGAACTCAGTACTGGGGACTGGGACTCAGTACTGGGGATGGGGACTTGGCACTGGGGCCTGGGACTCAGCACTGGGTACTGGGACTCAGTACTGGGGCCTGGGACCTGACACTGGGGACTGGGACCCGGCACTGGGGACAGACTCAGCACTGGCACTGGGACCTGGCACTGGGTACTGGGATCCGGTACCAGCACCAGCACTGGGACTGGTCTGGGGGCACGGAGCAGATGGCACGGTGACCTCCCGGTCCCCAGGGCCCCGCCAGGCAATGGGGGCCAGCACTCCCCGCCTGCCCACGGCCGGCATGGTGAGGGGCTGCGAGGGGGTCCCCGGTGGAAAGGCAGCAAGGGGACGGGGCACGAGGGCTTTGCTGTGATGTGGGTCTGTCCGTCCGTCCGTCTGTCCGTGGGCGAGGAGGGGGCGAACGGATGGGGCGCCCGGCCGGCTGCACCCCTCACCTCTCCGTGCCTCAGTTTCCCCCGTGTGTCCGGCTCCGGCTCCACCTGCTCCAGTGGCGGGACGAGGCTGCGGGACCCCCGAGGTGCGGGGGGCTGCGGGACCTCCGGGCAGCGGGGCCGGGGGGGCCGGGTGCGAAGGGCGAGCGGAAGGGAGGGAAGTGTGAGGCGCTGCCCCCCCCCGCAGCCCCCCGACGAATTTCCTTCCCAGGCATTAATAGACTCGGGCGGCTTTGAAATTTTATTACCCATAAAATTGACAACACGCTGGGGTTTTCCTCCCTGCGCCGCGTTAACGCTCGCTGCCCCCCAGCCCCCCCTCCTGCCCCTTAACAGCTCGGGCCGGCCCCCAAAATAAATACCAGAGGGCGGCCCCTCTTCCCAGCCGGCCGGGCCCCGCACAGCCCCGCTCTGGGGGTCCCGCAGCCCCCAGCCCCGCAGCCGGATGTGCCGCCAGGTCCGGCTTGCCTCGGCCGCGGCCGCTCCGTTATTATTATGATTTTTCCTCCCTCCTCGCCCCCCCCGTGGCAATTGTGTGGGGTTTTATGGTTCCTGAACAGAAGGAGGGAAAGGACTTTATAGGCAGCAGAGCCATAAAGCTCTCGGGTTCCCCCCGGCTGCCCCCCGCCCCGGTTAATCCCAAGCCACCACCCCCAGCACCCCCACCCCCCCCGGGTTTTTCTTAACTGCAGAAGGAACCCGGGAAGGTTAATTGGGTCCTAAACCCATTTAGGGGCTACCCATGACCCCCGCGACCTGCGGGGTGGAGGGACCTTAATGATGGGGGGGCCGGGGGGGGTTCGAGCCGGGCACGGGCCGGGGCGAGGGGCTGGTGGGGGCCGGGGGGGCCGCCCATGCCGCTTGCTGCCCCACCGGGGCCGCAGCCGCTCAAGGTCAGCGGGACACGGGTGGGAGCGGGGATGCGGGGACATCATGGAGGCATCGCTGGCACGTGGCATCTCGGGGTATCGGGGGGGTCCCCGGGGTACCCGGGACCTGGGGGGTCTCCGGTCCCCCGTGGCAGGCGAGGGGTTAACGGGGCAGAGGTGGGAGCCCCAAATCCGGCCCCGGTGGGAACAAAGAGCAGAGGGGGGGGCTCGGGGCCGCCCCCCTCCCGGCACATACTCAGCTGTGACCGATGTCCCGGTAACCTTTATCCCCCGTTGCCAGAGCGACCGGACGAGCATCCTGGCACTGCCGCAGCCCCGTGCCAGGAGCAGCCAGCGTGGCACAGCCCCCACACTCGGACCCCCCTTCCCCGGCACCCCACACCCCCCTCTCGCCCCCAGACCCGCAGCTGCCCGGTGTCCCCCGGGATGCCAGGCCGAGTCCCGGGCCGGAGGAGGGTCAGCGGTGCTGCCGGTGCTGCCGTCGCGGCGGCAAGGGGCTTCGGTGTGAAGCCGGTGGCAGCTTTAAGGGACCTGCACCGGCTCCAGCGCTGCTTTGGCATCTCTCACCCGGAGACCCTACAAAAACAACCCCACCGGCACCGGCCTTGCTGCAGTGCCAGCCCCGGTGAGCCTGGGGCAAACTGGCACCGCATCCCCTAAGGCCACCGGGACCCTCTGGGCCACCGGGACCACGGGGGACCCATAGCCCCTCGAGGTGGCCACCAGCCCAGACTGGGATGGCGACGGGTGGCAAAGTCCCCACCAAGGGGCTGGGGGGCACAACCTGCCCCGGGGTTGGGAGCCGGGGGGGAGGGCCACCGTGGCTTCGAGGGGACGGGCAGCGCCGGAGCCGGGGGGGAAACGCTCCCCGGGCAGGTCTCGGGGGACCGCGGGTTTAATCGGGGGCTTGTGCGCAGCAAATTGCTGGGAGGCGTTTGGGCGGCCGGCGCCCGCGGCCCCCCAGCCCCTGTCACTTTGGTTTATGTGCGGCGCGGCGGGGGGCTGGATGGCATTCCCGGGGCTGCGGCCGGTGTCGTGACCCCCATGTGTTCGGGGAGGCCTCGCGCGCAGCAAATGGCCCCGCGCTGCAGCTGGGTGCTATTAAACCTGACCGGTGCGTGGCAGGGGGAGGGGGCTGCGCGGGTGACCGGGGAGGGGGGGAAAATTCCCAGCTCAATTTGACACAGATGTTTGCCGAGCAGGGAGGGCCAGCGCGGGGCCGGCTCCAGCCGGGGTGCTGCTGCGGGGCTGGGGGAGAGCAGCCGGGGACCCCCGGCTCCGAGGGATGCTCAGGCTGCGGGTGCTCGGGGTTGTCATCCCAGCGGGGCGGGGGTCCCTGTCCCCGCGGCGGCCGCTTGCCTTCGCCACCTCTGAGAGCATCGCCCTGGGCAGGTCCTGGGTGAAGCATCGCCGGCTGCTCTGCCAAGGCCGGCGGAGGTGTGGGGCTGCCCCGAAAACAAGCCCAGGGAGGGTGGGAGAAGGGAGGGAGGATGAGAGATGGATGTCCTCTGAGATGCAGACCCGGCGGGACCACTGGCGGGGAGCCCGGTGGTACCCGGCTTTGTGCCAGGGACCCTCCTCAGGGCTTTGCCGCATCCCCGGGGACTGCGGGACCGGGCGCGCTCCCGGCTCCGACACAGGGATGTGTTGGGAACCGGCTGCCCTGGAGCAGGTGCTGCGGGGCCGGAGCCCCCCGCCCCACTCAGCCCAGCCCCGTTCAGCTGGGGGCTCGGTCCCCGCAGCCCCCGCGGGGGATCATGAATCCCCGGTGACACGGGGTCAGGGGGCAGCCGGGGACCTTATTGCGAATGGAGGGGCAATGACCCCTGGGGCGGCCTCTGACCCGACCTTCAACTCCTAACGACCGAGGAGGAGCTCGCCCCGACCCTGCGTCCGACGGAGGTGTGGGGGGGGGGGTCCCGGGGCCGCCCCTGACACCTCCTTCCTCCCACAGCGGACCCCGTGGTGCAGATCGAGGGCAACCCCCATTGCTGCTTCTTCAACTTCAGCCCCAAGATCATGTTCACCAAGGTGGTGAAGGCGCAGCTGTGGGTGTACCTGCGGCCAGTGCAGCACACCTCCACCGTCTACCTGCAGATCCTCCGCCTGAAGCCGGTGACGGAGGAAGGCAGCCGCCACATCCGCATCCGCTCCCTGAAGATCGACCTCAACTCCCGCATCGGGCACTGGCAGAGCATCGACTTCAAGCACGTGCTGCAGAACTGGTTCAAGCAGCCGCAGAACAACTGGGGCATCGAGATCAACGCCTTCGACCCCAACGGCAACGACTTGGCCGTCACCTCGCTGGGACCCGGGGCCGAAGGGCTGGTAGGTGGCCGTTGCGGGGTGGGCACGTGGCTCGGGGTCCCCACAGTCCCCGGGGATCGGTGCTGCATGGAGCTCGTGGGGCATCGCGACGGCCCCGGTGCTCGGCTGGGCGCGGGGCTCCCAGCCATCCCTGGGGAACTGGAAAGCACGGCGGAGGGGGCAACGGGGATGGGCAGGGGTGGTGGCACAGCTCTGTGGGGCTGGTGACAGCTTGTGGGGACGGTCACAGCTCCATGGGGACAGTCACAGCTCTACGGGGACGATGACAGCTCCATGGGGCTGGTCACATCTCTGCAGAGCTGGTGATGGCTCCATGGGGCTGGTCACAGCTCCACGGGGACGGTGACACCCCCGTGGGGCTGGTGACACCTCCACGGAGCTGGTGACAGCCCCATGGGGACAATGACGGCTCTGTGGGGCCAGTTATGGCTCCGCAGGGGTGGTCACAGCTCTGTGGGACCAGTTACAGCTGCATGGGGCTGGTCACAGCTCTGTGGGGACAATGACACTTCCATGGGGCTGGCAACACCCCTGTGGGGCTGGTGGCACCTCGATGGGGCTGGTGACAGCTCCGTGGGGCCGGTGGCAGCTCTGCGGAGCCGTGTGAGACGCGGGGAGCCGGGATGGTGGGACGGTGGGGCGGTGGGTCAGCGTGCGGGGCTCACGCCCCCCCCCCCCCTCTCCCCCCAGCACCCCTTCATGGAGCTGCGGGTGCTGGAGAACAACAAGCGCTCGCGGCGGAACCTGGGGCTGGACTGCGACGAGCACTCGACCGAGTCGCGCTGCTGCCGCTACCCCCCTCACCGTCGACTTCGAAGCCTTCGGCTGGGACTGGATTATCGCCCCCAAGAGATACAAAGCCAACTACTGCTCGGGGCAGTGCGAGTACATGTTCATGCAGAAGTACCCCCACACCCACCTGGTGCAGCAGGCCAACCCCCGGGGCTCGGCGGGGCCCTGCTGCACCCCCACCAAGATGTCCCCCATCAACATGCTTTACTTCAACGACAAACAGCAGATCATCTACGGCAAGATCCCGGGCATGGTGGTTGACAGATGCGGCTGCTCTTAGAGTCCGGCTGGTGCTGCCCCTCCACCCCGTGCCCCCCCTCCGCCAACAAACTCCTCTTTTCTTCCACTGTTTTTTGGGTTTTTTCTTGATTTTTTTTTTTTTTTAAATACCAAGAACAAGCATTGAAATTCCTTTGGATGTCGGGGGGAGAGAGAGAAAGAAGAAAATCCCACGGAGAAACGCTGCACCAAACCCGCGCTTCGACATGCATTGTGCAATAAAGCAACCGGACGGAGAAGGGAAGGGGCGGCCGGGACCCCCAGCACGGTGGCACGGCACAGCAGCACGGCACGGCTCTTCGCCGGACGGCTCTCCCGCCCTGGCTCAACAGTGATGGGGAGAGGAGGAGGCCGAGCAGACCCCGCACCTCCCTGTGCCTCCAGAGAGGCAGTGGGGATGGGGACATCCCTGCCCACCCTGTGGCCAAGGTGACATCCAAGGGTGGGTGGCCCCATCCCCGAGCAGCCGATGGCCCCGTCGCCACAGCCCCGCTCTGGACCCTCTGCCGGAGCAAGGATGGCAGGATCCGGCAGCGGGACCCCCGGGACGGGCGCGCCGGGGCGGCTGGGCCACGCAAGCGCCGGCAGCAGCTCCAGCCCGGGAGGAAACCGTCTCCCTTCTTTAATTTATTTATTTATTAATCACCCTCCCGGCCGGCGCTTTGCTGCGGGAAGCCCCCGCTTGTCCTGGTCCCTCCCTTCACGTCGCTGGCACCAGCCCGGTACCCACGACCCAATGGCAAGGACAGCTCTGGAGGGGCTGCTTCAGCCCGGAGCCCCCCCGGGGACCGGCTGGTGGCAGCCAGCACCACCAGCATCCCGTGCCTTCCCTGGCCACTGACAGCTTGATGGGAACGGAGCTGCCGCCCACGCTTCGGATCCAGCCCTGGCACTGCCGGCAGGATGGTGATGCTTGCCCCGGTGCTGCCGACAGGACAGCGGTGCTCGCCTCGGCACCCAGCGCTCTCCCGGGGCGGCCAGAGGAGCCAGCGGCTCAGGGGGTCTCCTCCGGCGGGAGGGAGGGCGGCCAGCGACTCGGGGTTATCCGGAGGCAGCACCGGCCAGAATTGGACGGAGGCTCCGGCTGGGGAGAAATTCCGCTTACGCGGCAGATTCGCCTCCCCCTGCCCTCGGCGTTTGGATTATTTTCGCGTGAGAACAGGCTCCCGCCTTCTCAAGAGTTCAGCCACCCCAGCGGCTCCGGCGGTTCCCCTTCACTTGCGCCGTGGCCGGAGTGATGCAACCGGGGCCACGCTGGGTCCCAGCCGGGAGCCGTCCCTGGCGCCAGGCGGTCGCCAACCCCGCGCCAGGGTGGAAACGGCAGCTCTGCCCGGCCAGGGGGGACCCCCCCCAAACCCCGGCCCCAGCACTTATCCCGAGGGTGCCGGACGGCTCTGGCCGGGAGACGCGCCTCCATCCCTCCTCGCCCACGGCACCGCGGGGCAGAAGCACCGGGGCCATGTGGGGAATGACCCCATGGCTGCAGCCAGGCCAGCCCGGCACGTCTGCACCCCGCGTAGCACTTAGGGACGGCGCCGGGCGGCCGGGGTCGGGAAGGCGCCGGGGGCAGAGCCGGGGAGCCGGGGGCACCCGGGATATTTAGCACTTGTCCCCACCTCCGCGGAGCCCAAAGCGCTTACAAGGATGAGGCTACCCTGGGGCAAGGACGCGGCGCTGGCCCGGTGGTGCCGAACCCCGGCCGTGCCAAACCCCGGCCACCCCGCCTGGCACCGAAGCACTTAGGGCCCCTCGCGCCGGGCTCCCGACACCACTGGGGTCTTGCCACTGGCACTGATGCCACTGGCCTGGTGGCTCTGGCAATGGCAGCCCTACAGCCCCGCCGCAGCGTCGCGGGGGTCCCAGCACCCCGGCCAGACCCTGCAGCTCCAGCTTGCGGCAGGAGTCGGAGGGGAGGGGATGGGGACGGGGAGAGCTGGGGTCCCCCGAGGAGCAGGGTGCTGGGGGCAGGCGGGCTGTCCCGGGGGAGCGTCCCCCAGCCACCCTCACCCCTCAGGGCTGGGCAGGGGGCACAGCTCAGCCCCGAAACACCGGCTTGCGGTCACACCGCGGCAAACAGCCCCATGCCGGCGGCTTCGTGGACGAGGTCCCTGAGCCCCGTGCCAACAGGTCGTTGCCAGCTCTTGCAATACATCGGATACAACGATGCCGATGCAAATCCCCCTCCCCGGCCTGGCTGCAGCCAGCAACAGCCAGCGCTGGGGCCAGGGGCCAAGGCACCCCCTCTCCCTGCCGTTCAGTGCCTTTTGGGGGGGGCCGTGTCCTCCGGCAGCACCGGGTCTCACTGTGGAGCTGGCACATCCCACGCCGGAGGAGTGGGCAGCCTCCCGCCTGGCAGGGGGGAGACCTCCCGACCCGCCGAGCCAGGGACAACGCCTGCATCCCTGTGTGGTGCCCCCCACCCGGCCGTGCCCATGTGATGCCGAAGGGGTCGGTGCCAGCGAAGCCACTCATGGAAATATTTTGCTGGTCCCCGTTTCGCTTCCACCCAACGCTCGTGGCTCACAAGGGCTTGTCCAGCCCCGGCCGTTGGCCATTGCTGCTCCCCTCCACCACTGAAACCACAGTGGATGCGGCCAAGGATGCGCTGGCACGGAGAAGCACCATCCTGCCATTGCCAGCACTGGGGCTGGTCCCCCTGCGCCCTGTAAGGCGCCGGGCACGGCACAGCCACTGCTGGGAGTGGAGCCACGTGCCGGGAAAGAGCCAGAAGCCACTTGGTAGGGACTGGAAAGGGCACGGAGCCACTCCGGCCACGGGATCCTGCTCTGGAGTCAGGGGAGCTGCGGTCTGGCTGGGATCCGGCTGGGATCCACCTGCCCCCCCTCGCCCCAACCATCGCCACGTGCTGGAGCCCCGTCTGGTGGGGAGGGGGTCTTGCTCCCCCCTGACCCGGGACGTGGCCACCGGCCTTGCGCTTGGGGCACACGGCCCTTCCCTGGGGAGGGGGACAGGCACGGCTGGGCTCTGGCCAGCGGCGGGGGCTTCCCACCCGGCACGGCGGGGGGAATGGCAGTGATTCAGAGCTGGGAAGGATGGGATGTGCCTGGGACGGGCGCTCCCCTGGTTTTTAAGAGCCTCGAACAAGGGGGTGACCGAGGCAGGTGGGACACCCCCCTGCCCCAGGCATCGTCCCCCCACGCCGAGGCAGCGGCAGCCGCTGCGGGGTCCAGCCCGGCCCGGAGCCCAGAGCCGGGGGGAGTCCAGCCACCCCGCCTGCCCCCAGCGTTGGGGGAACCATGGAGCAGCCCAAACCCACAGCCCATCACCCCAAAAGCCCCCGCAGGGCCCCGGGGCGGCGGTTACAGGCAGGTGGCGCTGAAGAAGAAAGGATGGGGCTGCCCTGGGTACTGGGACCAGTCAGCCCTGGGCACTGGTC
This sequence comes from Gypaetus barbatus, assembly GCA_028022735.1. NCBI lineage: Eukaryota > Metazoa > Chordata > Aves > Accipitriformes > Accipitridae > Gypaetus > Gypaetus barbatus. The sequence goes on along the minus strand of CM051547.1, from coordinate 845,375 downwards.
CCACAGCCCCCAACAGCAGGTGTCACTGGGACCAGTGCCCTGGGCTGACTGGTCCCCCAGGCGGGTCATGGGCGGGCAGGGGGTGGCAGCCCCGTCAGCATATTATTATTATTTACCCGGTGTATTGGTCCTGTGCGTAACGTCTTAGGTTATTTTTCTGTTCGTTTGTTCGTTGTTTTGTTCCTCGTTCTGTCGTTCAGGGGTGTCTGGGGGGGACAGAGATGCGTCTGCCAGGGCAGGGGCTCAGGACGGGCCCCGGGGATGGGGGGGGGGACGCGGCAGGTCCAAATCGCACGACCAAAAGGCCATGGATGGTTGGGGGGGGGTTTAATTGCATGACCAAACACAGCACTTGAACATCAAAAAATAAAATTAAAAAGAAATTAAAAAAAAATATTTAAAAAAAGAAATAATCAAAGAGTTCAGAGCTTTCAGCTCCATCCCGCACCAGGGGCTCCCGGCCAGCCCGGGGCTTGCCGGCACCACAGCCGGGGCTCCCGCACGCCGGTGGCACCGGTCCCGCCACAGCACCAGGACCCCCAGCCAGCACAGCCAGCACCACGTCCCCCCACCACATCGACGTCCCACGAGATGTCGTGCTGCCAGCTCACCCCCAGCACAAATGTCACCGTGACGGAGCCGTGTGGTGACGCCGGAGCCGGTGGCGAGAGGCAGCCGGAGGGAGTGGAGTGGCGGCCTGGGGGATGCCGAATGTTCCCTGTAGAACTGGCGTGTTGAGAGAGAGAGAGAGAGAGAGAGAGAGAGAGAGAGACTGCCGGGGGCTGGGGAACCATTTGCACTATGGAAGGTTAAAGAAGAGACGAGGACAGGATCGCCTTCACCGCAGAGCCGGGGCTGGGCTGGAGCCGTGTCCGTGGGCTGGCTGGGCACAAGGATCGGTCCATCTGCGCCAGGATGGCTTTTCCTCGCTGCCGGAGGAGATGCCAAGGTGCTGCCGGCTTCACCGCAGTGCCACAGCATCAGGACACGACATCCCCCTGGCCCCGGGGTGGAGGAAGGGGCTCCGGCCCCACCAGCCCGGCAGGATGCGGGCGCTGGGTCCGGGAACGAGGGACGGGGATCGGTGGGTCCGGAGCAGCCTCCCCCAGGAGAAGACCTCCCTCCCGGGGCCGGTGCGAGGCTCGAGACACCGCCGACACCAACCCACGCTCTGGCCTCGTTATAAAGCTCCTTTCGGCGATGCCACCCTCCACCTCCGCTACCAGGCAGCGCCCGCACCGGCACCCGGCAGCAGTAATGGAGGGAGCGGGTGCCCCCGGCGTGGGGGGACGGGACAGGGGGGACTCGCGGCTCCTCGGTCACAAACCGGATTAGGAAGAGCTACAGGAAAGGAAAAGCTTAAAGAGCGTCCCAGTTACTTCTGTGTTGTATAAATTACATTTGGTCTGTAACTCGCGTTAGTCTCCTGTGTACGATATCATAACCACTGCTCTGTCCCGGTTCCGTCCTTGGTTGTTTTTTTTTTAGACTTTTTGTACAATAAAAAAATTTATATAGCCAAAAAGAAAAAAAAAAAGGGAAAACTACTGACAAATGCATTTTGCTTGGGTTACTGCGCCCCGCTCGCTGCCTCCCTGCCCCTTGCCCGGACCCAGCCCCTTGCTGACACTACTGGATCCCGGGGTCGGCACTGGATCCCGGGGTCAGTGCCGGATCCCTGGGTCAGCCACGCAGCATCCCCACCAGAGCGGAGATGGAAGAGGCTGGGTGTGGGCTTGGAGGAGCACAAGCAGCCCCGCTGTTCCTTGGGGGTCTTCACCCCATGTGCCGATCCCAGGACGGGCCCTCAGCCTCTCTGTCCGCTCACCCAGCTTTGCACGCCAGGTCCCTGCGTCACGGCAGCCCCCTGCACCCAACCCTGCCGTCCCCTTCCCATCTCTTCCCTCGGGAGCTCCTGGCCTGATCCGGCGACCCTGGCTCTGGCCGGCTTGGGAAATGTTTCCTAATGCTTCTCATTTTTCCCACGCTCCCAATGCTGGCTGCGCACCACGGACAAGCAGATGAGAGGGGACGAAATCCGCCCCGATGCCCCATGCCTGGCTTGGAGCCGCTTGCGGCCGTGGACATTCCCAGGTTTATCTCCCAGCTGGCGCCAAACCACAGCCCCCCCCGCTCTGAACACGTTTGTCCTTGCGCTTTGGCAGTCAACACCGAACCAACACCTGGAGAAGCAGCCCAGGAGAACACAATCACCCCAAAATCGGCTCAAACCCGCTGGAGAAGGATGTCCCCGTCCCAGCAGCAGATGCAGAGGTGGCCTGTGCCCACCAGCGGGGGTGGGTTCGCCATATTCTGCTCCCCCCCCCCCCAAGAGCCACAGCAAGGCTGAGCAAACCTGGGCGGGTTGACCCCAAGGAGGGGACAGAGGACACGGGACAGGGATGGAGACACCCGGCACAGTGCCGGAGATACCCCGCATGGGACCACCATCTCCGGGCAATGGTGAGAGCCGCATCCCCCCCTCCCGGGGTGGGAGCCCCCCCCCCCGCCCTCCCCCCGGCCCCCGCTTCCTCCCAGCGCAGCTCCCCGTTGTAAAGCTGAGATTTACAAGTGGCCCCAAGTGCCGGAGGAGCCGAGCTCAGGGGCAGCCTTTATGGAGCCTCATTAGGGGCTGCAGGTATGCCGAGAATGTCGCAGCTAATTACAGCTGTGGCCGGCGGGAGGGGACAGGGTGGGCAGCGGAGGGTGACTGCCCCCGGGGCCGGGGGAGCAAGGGGATGTTCTGGCACAGGCGAGGACCGGACACGAGGACGCGCGGCTCTGGCACCGACTCCAGCCCCACCGGGGTCAGCTGGGTCCCAGGCCCTGCCGCCAGTGGCTCTGTGGATGTTGGCCATTTCCCTGCTCTCCTGCTCCGGCCGTCCTCGAGCCAAGGTCCTCCAGGAGATGCCGGAAGGCCGCTGCTCCTCCCAGCAGCACCCCAGCCCCCCCCGCACCCCATCCCTGCCCTGCACCCCTCGCTCCTGCTGCGAGTCCCATCCGAGACCCCCAGCCCCATCTTGGCCAAGAGCTCGCCGTGGGGCCACGGGCAGCTCCGGGCCGGGCTGAGGTCTCATCCGTGGTCGAGGACAAGGCGCCAAGTTCCTCCAACGCCAGAGCTGCTCCGGGGGGAGCTGCCTGTTCTGCCCCCTCCGGACTTGGCTTCCCCATGGATAAAGCTCCCGGGGGTCTTCAGGACCCACAGGATGGCACCGAAACAGCATGAAGCACGACACGACGCACCGAGGGCAAGGACAACCCGTACCCCAACACAGCCCCGGTTCCCCCGGCCCCAGGGGACAACGGCCAGCTCTGACGGGGAGACCCGGCCATGGCATCCCCATTGCGACCAAGCCTCCGCTCTGCCTGCTGTCCCTCGGGGGCCATGGCCTCGGGGTCTGCCTGGGGCCGGGGGGGGGCAGGCTGTGCCACCCACCCAGAGGGCTGCCAGAGGAACGGAGAGGTCCCCGGGTGGGGGGCGCTTGTTTGTTTGCTTCCGAGGACGATGTCAAGAGTTTAACGAGCGCTTGCTTTTGTTCTGGTCACGTCTCCCCCGAGGCCGCGGGGGCTGCACCCCACATCCCTGCTCCCCCCCCAGCCATCCATCGGGTGACCTAATTCAGAGAACCAGGGGCAGGGCTGGGGGGGGGACACAAATTAGGACAGGGACATCCGGACGACCACCCACAGCTGCACCATGACATACTATGGCTCCCCGAACCTTCCCCTCTGCCGCCTAACAAGACCGTCCGCATGCAACATTCACAGTAATTAAACCATCAACGGGGAGCTTGGCGGAGCTCCACCGGCCTCGCCGCGGCCCCGGGGGGAGACGCCAGAACCAGGGCGATTATCCGGGAGAGCTGGGCACGGTCCAGCCCCCCCACCGCTGGTGACGGGGTGGGATGCCGTGCTGCCGCAGAGACCGCGGGCAGGCAGCAGCACGGGGCCGTGCCCGGCTCTGGGGACAAGGTTCCAAAACTTCCAACCTGCGGTAGCAATGGGATTTTGACGCGATCCCAAAGATCCCCAAACCAGCCCAGGCTCAGGGCAGCAGGTTGCTTGCAAGTAGGACTTGAGGCGTCCCAATTCCCTGTGCCCCAGTGAGCACAGCCCTTATGGAGCCACCTCCTCCCAGGCTGCAGCGGTGCCCGGGCTGGAAGGAAGGATTCAAGGGGATGGAGGCGGCAACCAGCCATCGCTCCTTTCCCAGCCAGCCTCCCCAGTACTGGAGAAAGGCCCTGCGGGACGGGAGCAACCAGCTGAGGAAGGTCAACACTCGGGCTCCTCCGGGAGAAGATGCACAAGACCGGGGAGTCTGGAGAGAGGAGAAGGTCTTCACAGCAGCGGCCCATGGCTACCTCCTGCGATGGAAACCCCCAATTCAGCTCCATGGAGCCCCGCAGCGGGACCCAGCCCTGCCTTCACCACACTGGATCCAGGACATGCCGGATCCTGCAGCGCAGTCCTGGCTCCCAGCTGCGGGAACGGCGGCATCGAGCCAGGAGGGACACTGGCCATGCTCATCAGCTCCAGCACAAGCGCAGGTGGAGGGCGGCAGTGGGGGCTTGCTGCCATCCCTCCTTGGGCTCGTCCACACTTCCAGGCTTCGCTCTTTTGTCCCCCGATTTTTGTGAATTTGAACAAAAGACTTCTCCAACCCACCCATGGAGGATCTGGGGACAAGAGGCCGTTGGGAGAGGAGGATGGCGCAACTGGAAGAAGGGACATGTTGGCACCGGAGTGCGCATCCCCCCCACCGCACACCTCGCTCCTTACCCCATTGTGCAAACCCCCCCGTTTCTCCCTCTCGTCCCCCCCTCCCCGGCCTGACCTATCATCCCACTCGCATTTACAGCCCAAGCGTCTGCTGTGAAAAGTGACTTCATGCTGAATTTGGGCACCGCTCGGCGTTACCAGCTCTCACGCTGCAAGCCCCGGCCCTCCTTTTCTTTCGCTCGCTTTCCCACACTTTCCCCCGCTCATTGTGTGCCCGCTGCTTTTTTTCTTCCCCTATTCAGCCCAAATTAGTCACGAGCAGCCCCCAGCTTGGAGAGGAAAAATAAATTAGGTGGTGTTTTAAACACAGTGTGATTGGAATGATTCTCCCCTACGCCCAGGAGGGGAAAGCCCAGCGAGTGAAAGATGCAGCGTCCTCTACAAAACAGCCCCCAGCACCTCCCCGGGGAGCCGGGGAGGGGGGGCAAGGAGAGCGAGGGCAGCGCTGCCAGCCCCGCTGCCTGCACAGGCTGGGGATACCGGCACATCCGCACAGAGCTCCCGATTTTGGTACCATGGCCAAGGGAAACTCATCCCCAAAGAGGGGGAGGAGACAGCGTGAGGGAAGGGGAGAAGACAAGACGCACACGTCACTTCATCGGCCCCGGGAGGAGATCAGCCAGGGCAGAAACACCACCGGGACCCCCCCCCGAGCAGAGGGGAGCAACCCAGGGAGGAGGACACGTAGCTGGGCAGGGCAGAAATGGGTCTGGGACCCCACGCCACTCTGGTCCCCGGGCCAGAGAGTGGAGCCGGTGGCAAAATCAGGAGTCCTCGGTGCTGCTCTTGGCTCAGGGGGAAGGCGATGGCATCCCACCATCGGAGCGGAAGTCCCACGTGCCATCATCAACGCTGCTGGAAGACAGGAGACAGCGCAGCCTACAGCGGCTTCTCGCCCTCCAAGCTCAGGATCCAGCCACCACCAACCTGCAGGCCCTGGAGAGCTCCTGGACCAGCAGCATCTCACAACACGGCAGTCCCTGGCTTGTCCCGTCGACTGGAACCCCCAAGCTCCGACACAGAGGGACCTGAAGCAAGCAGATATGGCAAAGCCAAGAGCTATCTGTGCTTCCCCTCAAGTTCTACAAAGACCCTTGGTCTACAGCACCGAACCATCAGCCGTGAGAAGCGGTGACCACCTTGCTACTTGTACATAGTCCCGATTTGGGTTATAGCTGGGTCCCAGCTCTGAAGAGCCTGCGCAGTTCCCCGGGGAAGCAAGGAGATTGGCATCCAAACGAAGCAGCAAGGTCAATCTGGAGAGGCAAGGCGGGGTTAGGACTTTGGCCAGGCCACAAGAAGTTAATGTTAGGACAATCTCTAACCGCTGGCGACGGCCCGGTCAGGCAGGGTCTCTGCCCCCCAGCCAGCCCCGTGCAGGCAGGAGCGGCCGTGGCCAAGTCTCCATCTGCTCCAGCTCCCTCCCGGCAGCACAGTCCGGCCCCAAGCCTCGGCTGTGCCATGCATCAAACTGACAGATACCAGCATTGCCTTGGAGAAGCAGTTTTATTATGAAACCGAGAATGAAATGCAGTGTTTGCCCTGGCACACTACAAAACATTTCAAGCAAATAACCAGCAAAAAGATCGTGAGCCAAATAGAAAATACATCTTACAAAATCTGACATACAAAAAAAAAAAAAAAAAAAAAAAAATCAGAATAACGTTATTACATTAAATCAGGAAGGATCAAGGGAGCTTCAATTCACTCAGCCACTGACAACCCAAGACACACAACGTAACCCGGACCCCGTGGCTTTTAGCTGCCCTTTGGGAAAGTAAACAAACATCCAGGGTATTGCTTAGAGTCAACGAGGGCACACGGATGCAGTCAGACTGCAAACATTAATGGAACAGAAGCAGTTTGAAGACTTCTAAGTTAAAAAATATATATATTGCTTATCAAGAATCAGGTATAAGCCTCTGAAAAGCTCGATTTGTACATACACCCATTGCTCTCTAGCATCTTAAGGAACCAAGCATGGACAAGGCAAACATCTCTCTGGTAAGAGGTTACAGTCAGAAATAAGAATTCTAGGATGTCAGTCTTCAGACAAGAGAAGGATTTCAGCCACAATGCCCACCTAAAAATCCAAGCAGACAGACAGATTTCTGCTTACAGACAGATGTCTGCTTGTACCTGGGGCCGAGGTATCCGTGGAGGGAAAGCTCTGCACAGGGTGGGAGACGCAGCAGGAACAAACACTTGCGAGTGAAACTAATTCTCTGGGCAGGCAAAGGAGGAAAGGGCACCAGGCAGCTACTCTCTGCCCCAGTGCTGCCAGTCCAACAGCCCTGGCTTCGGGGTCCTACGCTTCTCCACTGCCACCACTTCTTCCACCCGCACAAGCCACCCCAGGGAGTGGCTCTTTACAGCCCCCCAAGAACAAAGGTGCCATCTGAAACACTAAAGCAGCAAGAAGCGCTTCACAAGCTGCGGCAGCGCTGCCTTTGGTGTGACTCAGCCAAATTTTTTCCGTCATTTCACCGAAACGGTTATGGATAATGCAGAAGGAACCGTGTTCCTGCACAGCTACCAAGAACTTCCACACTCAAAACACAGGTCCCAGGATAACGCCGGTGCTCTCCTGCACTGCCTGGCAGCTCGGAGAAGACTGAGGCTTCTTCAGCAAGTCTGCGAGTTAAACCAGCTTGGCAGCTACTCTGAGGCAAAGAAAGGACAAGATAAAATCCAGCCTGAGAACAGACATCGGGCAAAACAACTCTGCTGGTTTGTCATTTAAGGAGAGAAATGTATCACTGACCTTCGAGGAACCTGGAAAATGTAGGTGAAACACCATGAGACACAGAGGGCTTAGCAAGGCAGGATAAATGAAGCGGTGAGAACAGGCTCCATTTGCAAATGCATGGCTACATTTTCCTCCTCGTTTGAGGACACCACTCTTAATCTAGGGTTAATCAGCAATTCTTGCTCTGACAATTCCCATTAGCCTCACCCTGGGAAGGAAGGCAGTCGTGAAACTGCCCCGCGTGTCAGCTATCACAGACGCCACTTCCATTTTTGAAAACATGAGACAATATAATTGAGAAAATCCTTCCCTGATGTTCAACCTGTCAGATCCCGGACGAGCCAGGGGTAAGATGCCAGAGATCCAGAGCAGGACTCACGTAATGCATCATGCTCTCGAGACAAGGCGCGTTCTTATCCCAGCTGCTGGGAAGAGACCACGATACAGCTGAACCTTGGGGCCTGTTTTCATGGGGTGGAGGAGGAGAGGACCAGGGCACTCTGAGAGGTGGAGACGGCATTCGATGGCAAACAGACAACACACTTCAAACTGGTCCTTGCATTAGCAGCGTACCGGGAGTCCTTAAGCTAGAAAAGCAACTGCCAAGGGCAGAGCAAACCCTGCTCTCTCTCCATTCCTCAATGTTTTCCCTTCCTCATTGCACGGCAGACACCGCGCTCCTACTGTTGCTCTATCTGCCTGTCTGTTTACCGGGCAGAGTTTGGCTCTCCCCTGCACAGGTGTTTCCCAGCAGTGCTAGGAGGGCACCGGGACACTCTCTATCTCTCCCTGCTGGACGGTACCTCCGGTGTGAGCTGCTGCGAATGACCCCACCAGCAGCTGGGAAACCACCGGACCACAGGACTGCGGGCTACCAGAGATGCACTGAGAACAGTTTCTTCTTTTTGCTCAACTTTTCTTCATTTTTAAACTTCGTAACTTGAAAAAATAAGTAGAACAATCATACAACTACCGGGGATTCCCTGTCTACTCATCACTAAAACCTAGAGAAACAGTGTGGGAGTGAGAGAAAGTCGGGGGGAAAGAGAGAGAAAGAGTATGCACGCACTCGAGAGGCACACTGCAAATGGGCTGAAGCTAAAAAGGACCAGCATCAGACGATCCCAAAACGTTCTGCTCTTTTTCTCTTCTTTGCCTGCAAAGAGGAATTACAAGAAAAAAATCAAAACCAAAGAGAAACAAATGAACAAGTTCTTTAAAATCTCACACACAACCTGATGGAGAATTTATTAAAAATTTGGTATCGGTAACACCACCAGAGCTCGGCAGCTCCGGCCCCTTCCTGAGCGCACCGCCACCAAGTTAGTTCAAGGGAGCTACGAAGTTTTTCTTCTAACACTGGGACAAAGAGAGCCCCAAAATCAAGTAGCAGAAATATACAGTGCCTGAGATACAGTGCTGCTGAAGTCACTTCATCTTGCTGGCAATGTGCTACAAAGGGGCTGAGCTGGGAACAATGCCTACTTCAGAGGCCTGGAAACCCTTCCAGGCAGTGGGGAGGTGGGAAATGTAAAAGGGCAAAGGGTTAACACTCTCCTATTCATGGAAAAGGTGAGAGGGACACACTAAAACGCATTAAATATACTATTGCGTCTCTCAGATATGCCTTTAAGCCGATACACGAGGGGCGTATAAATCTTAATTTTTAGCAGGATAAATAGCCCGGGGGCAACAGAAGCCCTAATCAAGAATCTCCAGGGGAAAGGTGCATTTGAGTGCACACAATACCAGTAAAAAGACCTTTTTGTTCCAGGCACAATCTCCAAGTGACCTAACGGAAAAGCATGGAATCCCTCGCCCAGCCGCCCCCTCCGTGCAGGCCGGAGGGGCTCATTCTCCCATGCTCGGCAGAAGGCTGGGAACGCCGTTCCCCACTTCACGCGGGGCAGCGTTTCTGCAGTAAACCCAAAACAAAACACACACACAGACAAAAAAAGCCCCTAAACCCCACCTGAATTGTTGAGATTGCTCTTAGGAACCAAACAAAACCCACTTCTTGTCTGTCGAGCCCAGGAGCCATCTGGTTAAGCAGTTTCCAAGACCCAACACTCGCCCTGCCGCAACCTTTGCCATTTGATTGTTAACGCAGGAGTCCCCACCCCGGAGGGGTCCCTTTGTCCCCAGGAGAGGGATCCCCGACTCTGGCTGATCCACACTGGAGCCATATTTACGTGGCACCATAGGTGCGTACAGCACTCCCCACCTAACTTAATGTAGGAGGTACCGCACTGGAGCACAGCCTGCATGGTGACTTGGAACAATCTGAAGCAGAAGAAAGTGTAAAAGTACACAAAATTGCCCTGAGGAGCTTACAAATTTAAAAGATGGGCCAAAACCACAGAGGACAGAACAAAGCATGGAGGAGAAAAGCTGGAAACAGGGTCAGCATCTCAATCCTCATTATATTGTAGAGTCTCCAGGGATTTATTGATGAAGACCTACAATAGCATCCAAGGGGAAGCAGAGGGTCCAGAAGCATCCAGGACACAGGGAATTACAGAGTACAAGGAGCAGAGAGAGAGGGAGTCAGCTCAAACCAAGGGGAGGGGGAACCAGGGTGGGAGAAACTGGAGTAGAGCAGATGTGCCCCCCACCTCTTCTGGAAGCATCCACGCCATCCTGCAAGAGGAGGAGCTGGATGCCAACACGTGCTGGCACGCTCCTGTGGCTTGGTAGACTCCAGAGCGGCCTATTTCCAGGAGGAGCCAGGGGAAAAGCCGCAACAGATCGGATGGCAGAAGCTCATCATCGCTCACTGCCAAGGCAAAGAGGCTGAGTGGCCACGAGAGTGCACCCACCCACAGCTCGGGGTCAGCCCCACACCAGCCCAGGGGACTTGGCACCGAGCGAGGTCCCAGGTGTGCGGAGTCACACTGCCACCCCTGGGACTGCCACTGCTCCCCTCAGCATCCTCAGCCGCTCCCCATCCGCTTAGAAAAAGGTTTTACCTCTGTGTCCTCTGTAGCTCCAGCCCCAGCAGAACTCGTTACAATGCCAAACCGCTCCTTTCTCTTCTTCAGTTTCTCATCTTCTTCACTCTGGCACAAAGAAGGATGAAGATTTATTTTGTTGGCAGTGCCCCAGGGCACTCGTTTAATGGTAAATCATGTTCCTCCTACCCCCACTCCTCCCGCAGTCGGTTACCAGAGCACCTGTTAAAAGAGCTGGGACAAGGCAGTGGAGACGCCAAGAGTGGAGCAGGCTTCTCCTCTGCCTTGGCAAAGTGCACTGTCTGTAGGGGATGCATTGCGCGTGCCAGAGAAGAGCTCCTGCAGAGCACGTCAGATAACAAGGATGGCTTTGGCCCTTCAGCATTGATCAATGAAGACACACAAAGGCAGCATCCACCTACCAGCCTGTGTGCCTCAAACAAAACCATAGCCCCCCTCAAGCCTGCCCATCGTTACAGCGCTGTATCATCTTTGCTCTGAATTTCTTCACGCCCAAACACGAGCATGATGGAGGAGGGTGGAAGGAAAGGACAGATGCTCGTCACAGCTACTGCAACAGGGTGCAGGTGGGCACATGCAAAGGAAAATCCAGCCTCAGCAGCCAGAACCTCACCTTTGTCTGATGTGGTCTAGGAAGGATTTGGAGGAAGCATTTACAGCTGTCGCAGGGACCTTCATAATGCCCCTGGGAAAGTGAGCAGTAGGAACCTGATGCTCACCCCCATGGTAGATGCTGTGCCGCTTCTCTCGGAAACATTCTCATTTGGAGATGGAAGCCCAGCACTCACCCTATCTTCCTAAGTCTCATTTCATCTATTTCCAGCCCAAGCGAGCAAATTTCTACTGATGTTTCCCAGCACCTTCCAATCCCTGCTTCTCAAGGTTCTCCAAAAAACCTGGAGGCTTTTTACCTCCACTGCCATCACTCATGCTGATGTCCTGATTGCCAGTAATAGCCAAACCCATCATTGCCCGTAAAAGCCTCAACACATCCATTTTCTGTAGATTTATTCCCACCTCTGGCTGTTCTGTGCCTTTTTCAGGCCATTTCTACAGTTAAGGCTGCCCAATTACTTTGCTGGGCTCCTACCAGTTCTCCCTCCCCTATTATTAAGCACATCTTGGAGCTCTCACCCCCATAACCCCATCCACTACATCTTGTTAACCATGGGAGTGCAGCTCACGAGCAGACTCTCACTTGCTGAAGGGTCCCCATCCGCACCGCCCTGATGCACGGGGTCCCACCGCCTTGGTGAACCAGAGGTACCAACGCCATTGCCTGGGGTTTATAGCACGGGGCAGCAGGCAGGAGAACAGGAGCACCATTTCCAAGAAAATGCACTTCAAGTCCCAGTGCTCCACCTGGATCAACTGGAATTACCTGGCCAAGCAGAGGAATCAAGCTGGACACTTATCCGTTTAAGCTCAAGGTCATAAACCACACCATCAGCAGCCAAATTTGACCAAGAGTGGCACTGGGCACCCTGTTAGCAAGCAGTGCGGTAACCTCGCCGTGTCAATACCTTATATTAATGAGGCCGTAGCGACCCACTCAGCACTATTAGTTCTGACACAGACGTGTGTTGTGGCAACAGGGCTGGCCAAGGCGTTTGAACTGAAAACTCTGAGGTTCTCACAAGCTCCAGCTCTGTAGGAAGCCGCCAGCAGCCATGTTCCAAACACATTTGATTCCCCCTGTGCGTTACAGCCCCTCACCGCAGGGACTGCTGCCGAACACCACGGCAAGTGCTGGCAGCCCCACCGAGCCTGCAGCTTAACCTTCCTTCCCAGAAATTCTCTGTGCAAGACTGTTTTGAAGACAGCTCTGTCATGAGAACATAGCCACCCTCACCCACCTGGTCTGTTCTGCTGGTCCTCCTTTCCATGGTTTGATAGCGAAGCTATGAGCAAAGCTTAAATCACCCTCGGCACTCCCTGCCCTCCCCAGCCCCGTGTCATGGAGGTGGATGGAGGGGGACAGAAGGTACGCATCTGTCCTAGGCTCTCGTCGGGGAGCAGCCGAGAGCTCTCTCCCAACCCAGTACCCAATCCACATTAGGATGGCTCCAGCTTTCAGGAAGCAGCAGCATCCCAGACACGCAGCGAAACTTGAGGGTTGTGAAAAAAGGACACTAGGAGGGATTACCATCATGGGGACAGGGAAGGGAAGGAAAAGTTGCTCACTGGAGCAGCACGACATACATGCAAACCGTGGCCACACAAAGAAAATCCAACCTGTGCATTAGCAACAACATTAAACAAACAGGCTCTTAAAAACCACCACTGCTGTCTGCGTGGTTTAAATCCCATGAGCAAGAGGATGGCCCTAAAGCCACTTTCAAGCAGAAAAGTGCTGTGTCTTTAATAAAAGGACATGGGAGACTCCCAGGGACTGCACCAAGCTGTAGGTTTTTATTTATTTTTTCGGTAAGCCACCCCCATGCCTCCCGCCCCCACCACTGCCCTGCAGGGAAAGCACATAACCGTCCTACTAAATCAACACAGTCCTAATGATCTCGCTCACTTGACCCCCTAGCACGACAGTGTCAGATGCAAACACGCGTACAATAAACTTCACTCCATCTTTAGCTTCTCGCTGACAGGTTTTGATTCATGGGGTGCTGAAACCCATCTGAGGAAAATTACCTCTATCAAAACGCTGCTATCTCTGCATCTATCAACCCCTGGTAGTGCCCCGGGGCCATGCTCCAGCGTGCAAATGGGTGCACCAGCATCTGCAGGGAAAGCTGACCTTTCTGGCAGGATGTCAGATTTATTTTCTAACCTTACTATTTCTAGGCTTGTTCCCTTTGCACTCATGCCACGATAGTTATTTTGTAGTTTGTCTAAGAAAAAGGGGGTGGGGGAAAGAAGAGGAAAAAAAGCTTTTATGAAGGACTCCAAGCCCCGAAGCTAGTCTTTCCTGTGATCTGGTAACAAGGAAGCATTTACACAAGGGTATCGATATATTTGCGCTGCGCTGTATGCAATCCCAAAGCTTTAATTTTGACCCCTAAATTTCATCTGTGGGACCACAGGGCGCCGGCACAGCTCCACGTGGGGCTGCTGCCAGTAACAGCATCCCACCGCCATGGGAATCTGCCTCAGGATCTACTTCCTCTCCGTGTGAAATCTGGGCTCCCTTCTCATCTGGAGTGCCCAGTCTAAACCCTACAGACTCCAGGCACTGAGGGACAGACTCTGCACCACCCCAGGCAGAATCAGGCCCCTCCGTCCCCACAGCTGATGTCCCCAAGCTGCTGCCTACCCTCTTCCACGCAGGGAACAAGGAAGCGAGGAAAGGGGGCTCACCCCTCCACACCCCAGCATTTCAACGAGCCCCGTGCAACATCCAGAGGAACATCGGGCTTCAAGCAATATTTTTGTTTTCTTGAAGCAAGTGAGACAAGTGGGGGAGCTCCCCGGTGTGCATGGGAAGAGGTCTTGAAGGGCAAGAGGGGCTGCACAACTCCAGACTAGAAGAGTGCCTGTCAGCAGCAAGTAAATCCAGGTTTAATGGCTTGTCCTCTGGCTCATACCGCTTATTCCCAAAAGAGAGAAGGATCCATTTAAAAACTGGATCATTCCCTCTCTCCCAGGAGAAGGCAGAAGTGCTACTGCTGGTGCTGGAAGAGTTAATGCCAAAAGGCATGAATTCGTGGTTTCCATGGTGCGCAGAGCTCTGGCACTCACGGCTGCCCAGCCAACAGAGCAGACCCCAGCTAGAGGCAGGCAGAACACAGCCCGTTACCTTTGAACACCCCACAGGAGCTCCCTGCAAGGCAGATCTCAGCCCTTCGTTGGCAGCACGCTTGCCACTCTCCTCTCGCACCTGAGCTCAGCAAGCTGCAAGCAGCAATTCCTACAGCAGTAGAATAAGGAGCCACGGCAGCAGTGCTCCGGTGTGATGTTCTGGTTAACTTACCCGCGGGACTCAAACTTTCATGGAGGGGAAATCCCCACCACCGGCCTCGCTCTTAAAGGGCAGACAAGTTGAGATCACCTAAAAGCATCTCAGTGCCTTTGGTGTTCAGGCCAAGAAGCAGGAGAGCCACCCTCGGCCCCCAGCGCCTACAACCTTGTAATAAATGACTCGTCATGAGCATCTCTGATCCTCGCACTGAGGGAGCTGCTGCAAAGGACAAGGCCAGCAAGGCCCCACCATCCATTCACACATCCCGCTCCGGGCTCACAGCGCCCAGGTCTCAGACGTGTAGATTAAACAGCAGTTGTTCCACGTGTGTGCTATGAAATGAGACTTCAGGAGTAATGTCAGGCTCATCCTGAGCGGCTGGGTAGGGAGAAGGATGAAGAATCAACCTGGATCTCCAGGTGACCCTGGCACAGGTTCAGACAAGGGAAAGGGACCAACACACAGGAGATGCTCCACATGTTCAGCTGTCATCTGCAGCTATGCTGTTGTCAGATCACAGCTCACTGCCCCAGTTTGGCCAGGCTCATTGCGCAGTAACAGCCATGTAAAAGGTAAGGCAACAGCCTTCTTCGAAGGGGCAGCTCTCCGATGTGCAGGGAAATGACTTGCTTGGTGCACCCACTCTGTATTTCAAAAGCCCGCGTCGCTGTGAAATCTCTGCCCCTGAGGCAAAGTTTCATGCTGCATGGGCAGAGTGCTTCTTTCTCTGCCGATTAAAGCATCCCCAGGAGGAAACTGCTCTGGATTGGCAGATGAAGCCCGGAGTATCCTCATCACAAATGCAGAGAGACAGACACAAGCCTCCATAATCGCATCCTCGGTGTTTTCATTCTTGGAGAATGGAAGGGTGTGTGCCCACATGGGTGTATAAAAACGGACCCTTCTGGTCACTCTGCTGTATCTCGCTGCAGCATGACGGATGGCAGGATGAAAAGCAGAGCCCCGAGGCTTTCAGGCGATGGTAGATTAATGATGACATGGCCTTGACCTCCAAAAGGTAAAGGTTATGAAACACTCAAGGGTAACTGGGCTTCCAATTTCATACCCGGAGGGTGAATGACAGCAACCGATGGTTTTATTCTCAGAAACACTCCAATCCTAGGACGCACAGCTGTCACCCACCACCTTTTTGAAATTCATCTCAACATATTTATTCCTCCTGTTTCTTTCCCCTCGCAGGCTCCGAGTGCTGCTAAGTCCTTCTGGAGTCGATGTTCCCATACACCAGCAAGCGTTCAGCAGGGGACGGGAAGCAAGAGGGAAGCCCAGGGTTTATACTGAAATATTCCACATGCGCCTTACACACCTTCCCATTTCCATCCACAAAATTGCCTTTCACACAGGAGATCTTCGCCTCATAGCACAGAGCAGGGCGCAGGCACAAGGAGCAATGCTGCATTTCGCGCTCCACTCCTCCAAAAGCCCGACAAAACGCAGAGGTGATCTCCAGCTGCCCCTTTCAACCCAAGTCAGCACAGCTCTTTCATCTCCAATAGCACTTCATGCTCCCAGCCCAGATTTGGAGCTGGTTGCAGAGGGATACACGCTGAGACTGAGCCAGCAGAGATAGCCGCAGCCTTTCTCCAAAAGACCGCCAACATGAGGACTCCACTTAGATTAGATACTTGCAGCAGGAATATACATTAAAGTTCCTATCACACTCCTTATACAAACAGTGTGTTAGAAGGACCCTCTATTCTGCTGCCATGGAGGAATGACTTCTAAACAGCACAGCTTATACAAAATTATACCACGCAGGCAGATCCAAGGGTGTCAACGCATTTCAGAAACATCAAACACAGCTTTATCTCCACGGAAAAGAGACACCAAAGCCCCAGCGCCCGGAGCTCAACTTGGGGATTCAGAGAAATGTCCCACTTGCCGACTCACAGCAAGATGGGGCGACATCCAACACATTTGGGTCACCGATGGCCTCACTCAAACACACCCCAGGCCAGGCTATGCCCCTGGACAATCTGCACACTCCTTGCTGTCTCTTCTGGGACTAGATTACAGAATTAGTCCACAAAGTCACCTAAAGTTAGAGCAAAGCTTGATCTTCTGGCTTAATTCATCTGTTAAAAACCTGCTGTAAGTGCTTGGGACAAGTCTAGTGCAAGAACAGACCAAGTTGCAGGTCTCTGAAGATCTTTATTTACAAAAGGAGATGGGAAGCATCAAGAGCACGAGTTGTTTAAAACGCCGTGCCCATTCTGGCTGTACACCAGAGAGGTCCTGGTTTACTCATTCACACTAATGAAGCCTGAGCAACACAGGGTCACTGACTGGCTGCTTTCTCAGACTAACCTCAGCAACGTTGTTTGTTTTTTGGGGGTTTTTTTGTTTGGGTTTTTTTTGGTTTTTTTTTTACACAAGCTAAAGGAAACTGGCAACTGCAAGCTGGCTCCTCATCCTTTCTTCCAACATATATCTTGGAAAACAGGTTGGGAAGGCAAAACCACCATCTGACTGCAGTGTTTTTCTGTGCATTGTGTTGGGCAGGAACCGCAACAGCCAGCGGTTCTGAGGTTTCTCTGTGTCAAGGCACCATGGTTTTCACAGTTAGAAGTTTATGCTCACCTCAGACGGGATCAGCAGGGGAGGAAGAGAAGAAAGTCACAGACATGTGCTAAGAGTACACCTGCAACTCTCCCAGCGCCGAGTTGAAAAGCATTCTTTGACTTCGACGTCAAGGATGAAACAAACATGTCAGGAATGCCGCACGGCCGAGTGAAGGAGACGCATTTCAGGTGCACCACAAGGCAAAGGGCCTCAGAAGGGGCTTTTTATCTCTTTGCACCCGCCAAACAGCATCTTAAATATCATATGGCATTTACAGAGGCTCTTCTCTCCTAAAGTTCACTGGCCCCAGCGTGGGAAGGCTTTGAGGCGAGCCCCCTCCATTCGGCACAGACCCCAGGAGCATGTTTAAGAGCGATACACCTGGCTCTGGAATGGGAGGCCGGCAGAGTTAAAGCCACTTGGCAGAGCAAGAGAGTTTTCCCTCAAAGAGTCCAGCTGTTATTAAAAAGAGGCAATCGGGCGATGACTAAACATGATTTGAATTGCACATTAGCCCCAGATTTAAAAAAAAAAAAAAAAATCCATTCTATTCAAACCCAACAAGCGCAAAAACAGCAACACACCACGGCAACTTTAACCCTTCCCCTGCAAGCGGCAGTGCAAATCCACACACCTCTGCAAGGCAGTGGGACACGCTGAGCCTACCACGCTGCCGGGTCCAGCAGACCTCCCCGGCCGGCTGAGAAGTGCCCCGCAGCGTCTAAGTGCTGTTGCTTTACAAGCTAGATGAAGTCCCAGTAAAAGGAGGTGAAATTGCAGGGAGTTTGTAGAACAAGAAAACTCTTGGGTGCAAACATGCCCACTGCAACTGCTAGGGTAGACAGCAAAGACGATCATTGGAGCCATGCACATTTATTCTCCTGGGATTCCCAGGGAACGCAGCTGAATTTTGACTCAAAGGCAGTTTTATCTCCAGGCTCTGTACACATACCCTGGGAAGCCAGGTGAGCACTCACCACTCCTAACCCCAAAGGTAAAAGACTTTTCAATAATAAGTGAAGCAGGTTTGGAGAGAGACCAAGGAGTTTCCTCCTGCTGCCCAGAAGCTCCCAAGGCACCTGTGGCCTTGCAATGACTTTGCACCCCATAGACTGACCACTGCACAGAAGTGCCAGCAGTTCAAGAGAGCAGAGTTAGCGATCCGTCAGTTCGAATATGACCAGGGAAAACTATAAACTGGTCTGCAGGAGAAAACCAGCGGGGCAAAGCAGCACCTTCCAGTGCAATTTCACTGCCTGGAGTTTAATTCTAAGAGACTTTGTGCTAATCCATAAACTACTTCAAGCACCAACCTCCAAGCAGAGAAGCACAGCACTGCCCATAACAGAGTCCTTCACTCACCATTTACACCCGGATTCTCTTCGAGAAGTACCAGAGCAAAGCGTGGATTATCAATTCTCTCCTAGACCCAGTCCCTTTTCTCTGCCAAATAACTGTCTTGAGCTGAGGGCATGCCTGGACCCTGCATGTCCCCACACCAACAGGCCAGCCCTTCACCCAGGCAATGCCAGGGGATGGTCCATGTTTGACTTCTAGGGTGGACACTTGGTTTCCCAGCCTCACCCCACAGACCATCCTCCTCCTCCTTGTGTGCAGCAGCGGCAGGGATGAGCAACACAGCCTCACCTTCCAGCGGAAAGGCAAAGACAAAATCCTGCGGAGGGAGGACCTGGTGTAGAGGGTCATTTGATTAGATTTTGGACAGGGAACCAAACTCAAGAAGTTAGTTGCCCTATCCCAGCAAACAGGAACTGCACTACAGAAAGAGCTGGCATCCAAGAGCACCCAGGGCTGTCTCCAACCAGCAAGCTACCACGGAAAAACCAAACAACAGATGTCTGAGCAGCAGACAGAGAGAGGAAACACGCAGGCTGACAGCCTTCATCCACACACAGCCCAGCACCTCTAGTCAGGATCTACATGGATGCTCATCACTTCCACACATAAAAGTCTTCAGATCTCTTTCAACCAGAAGAGATAAAAGGCGATGGGTAAAACACTCAGAAAATACCTTATGTTTGATCTTTTATGGTCACTTCATTTGGTTTCTCCAATATCACTAAAAGCTTGAGATCCCAGCAGAGCTCGAAGGGAAATCTAGCAAAAGAGCTGCTGCTCTGCAAATATTTGACTAACTAAACCCTAATAATTGTTAAATCTGTGCATTTATTCCTCCAGGATGGCAGCTCATGTGCCAGCGAGCCTCCGCTGGCCAGCCGCATGCCAGAGCGGGAACAGTCCCATCTACAGGGACTCCTCCTCTCCCGGCCATATCTCCCGTACGAACAACCCCTCACTCGCTTTTATGCCTTTTAAATAACAAGAATGCCCAGAGCATGGGGAAAGGTATATTAGCCACTAAATTACCCACGGAATTAAGCTGTTCCATCCCAAATGTTGTTATTATAAGACCAGGTTTTTAAAGACGCTTCTTTCGGCCCTGCGGGATGAGCCCGGCCGCCTGATGGTCCAGCCTACAAAAGCACATTACACATCTGCAGTTAAAACATCAGAAAACCTAAATCCACACGTTCTGACAAAGCCAGTCCTGAGAGACACCCAGCCACGCACCAGCAGCATCTCCACGGGGCACCCATTCACAGACACTTTGGTAGAAAAGGTATTCGAGATGGTCCTGGATCTACATTCAAGAGTCTCTAAGCCCCCATGAGTTCAGCACTCCCCAATCCTGCACCCGTCCGTGCCCTAAAGGACCTTCCAGAAAGTGCAGAGCTGGAGAAGATCAGCTCTGCTATCTGATAACTGAATCGGAGAGGGTTTTCTGAAAAAGTGAGGCCTTCCATCGCCTAATTAGTAAGACTAGGAAAATTTTTAGGGGCTAAGACCATGGATCACTTGCCTTTACAGAGATTTTGCTAATGCTCCTACAAAGCTGTCAGCACCGCATGCATGGCCTTGAAGAGGAAGCTCAAAGTCCCCCTCAAAAGCCACAGACTTGGTGCAACATAACCACAGAGCCCAGAGCTGCCAGGGGATGTGAAACCATCAAGTCTTCCAGGAACAGAAAGAGCTGCTTAAGTTACCTTAATTAAAGTATTAAATAGAAAGGAAGGGATCCTCAGCAGAGCTGCGCACAGTTTGATTCATCCACAGACATTCCTCGCAGTCCCCCTCCACATGCGCGCGGCACACGCACCCCTCCGTGCATATCACAGGGGGTTTTTTTGGGGCTGTTTTTACTTTTGTCCTCTGCAGTGAAGAGGGGTTAAGGAGAAACCTGACTTTGTTTCTCTGGTTGAGACTCGAATAGGCTCTGGAAGGCAGGGAGTGAGAGCCGGGTCTGCCATTCTTCCCCTGCCGCTCCTCCAAATTCCTGCAGCCAAATGGTTCAAGAGCCCCTGAATGGGACATAATGACATCATTGATTGAATCATAATAGAAGGGGAAAGGGGGGGTGGGGAAAAGATGTATTTGTGTTACAGACAAAAGCGAAGTTCTGTTTCACAGCGGGGACCAATGAAGAACCAGATGACTGGGCAGAGGGAGGTCAGAGAGTCCCCCCCAGCATTGTCCCCCCTCCCCGCCCCGGGAACGAGCCCTTCGCCACTCCCCGAAGGTTTGTCCAGGACGCGGAGCCCTTTCAGGCAGCGCCGGGATCAATGTGCGAGCAGGAGTCCCCCTGACCCCGCGCAGCGCTCTCGTCATTTATTTTTAAAATGACATCGTGGGTGTGTGTAAGTGCGCGTAAAGGGCTGGGGCGGAGGGGGAAGCGCTTCCGAAGGAATAATGGTAAACACCAAATAGCTTCAGGAGCTGGAGCCGGCAGCAGACAGGAGCGACAGCGCAGCACTAAGCCACGCAGTCACTTCTGGTTTGCTTGTTTCACAACAGCTTTCTTCCTTTGCGATAGGACTGTGGTGAACATGTAACCGTGGTTTTGGGACCCGGTTAGCTGAGCCACAATGGTGCTGCCCTGGCAGACACCCTGCAGCCCAGCAGAAGACCCTCTGGCCCTTTTGGAGGGCAGCTGGACGCCAAGTTGACATTTCTATTGGAAACAAAGTTATGGGTTTCTTCAGCTGCTGTTTTTTCATCCTGCCTAGGCAAAGGCCAGAGAAAACATCCCATGATACCCAGTAAGCACTGAAAAGATAACGAAAGCCACAGTCTTATCAGCTGTAGAAGGTCATAAGATGTTCTCATGTGCCCAACCACAGGAGTTTCCAGTACAAAGAGAAGGACAGTGACACAGCATACGGATCCCACCACCAACCCTGGAGATGGCTCCGTGCGTAGGAGAGCCAAGGGCAGGCTCTGGGTACCTTACCCCATCCTAGGGTGGGCACACGGGCTCCAGCCCCCAGAGGGGCTGGCTCTGCACAGCACCTCCCTCTACTCTTTCCTACAGCCCGAAACCTTCATGACAAGCTCATTCACACCCCGAATTCCCATGGCACCAAAACCACAGTCACTTAAGCACTGACCATAGTAAAGGGCAGCTCCACCTTTGCCTGATCTGGAGCTTATTCATGGGGAAGTGAGAACTAATCCCTTGCAAAGCCCCTGGTAAAGTGCAAAGTCAGAAGGTCCAGAACTGAAAATTCAGGAAAGCCCTGACAGGTAAGGAACAAAAATCCCCAGCAGAGCACGTGCAAGAGGGACAGGAGAGTCTGCCTGGAAGGGGGTTCACAAAAGGCTCTGGGGAGATTGGGAAGAGCCTGGTCGTGGTGATGCCTGCTCATGGATAAGGGAGCCAGAAAGCAGCCAGCGTGATGGGAGAAAATAACACAGTCAAGAAACACGCAGGGCAGCTCTGCAACCCCAGCACTTGCCACAGCACCTTACTTGCTGTCATCACACAGGACCCACGCTGCTGCCTGGGCTGTCCGAGAAGGGGAGAAAGCCGGTGGCAAGATTTACAAGAGCGTGGGTAGCTTAGGCAGCAGGAGAGAGGGAAATTATTTTGGATGGCTGGAGAGGAAATGCCAGAGGGGAGGAAATAACAGCAGCTGAGAGCACAGGTGACCAAGGGTCACAGCACAGGCACTGCGGAAGGGATGCTTTGAGACGCCTTCCAGGCCCTCGGGCACAGCGACTTACCCGCTGCACAGCTGAACTTGAACCCTTGCGGCACAACCGAGTTTTAGGGGAGCAGCAGGAAAGCACCAGCATCCCCACCAAGGCAACAGGTCGGGCTTCCCAGGAGCACTACGCTTGTGTTCCTGTGCGGTTATACGCCTGCAGGCACACGGTCAACCTGAAACCATGAAATTATGCTCCCACCTGAAAAGCGTAACCTGTAGTTTGCGACAACACACCTAAGGCTCCTCATACCTCATGCAGCATGACTGAGCTTTTCGTCTCATTAACTTCACTACTTCCTATTAGCGTGACTCATTCACAGGAGCAGAGAGTACAACATTTAGAAGAGCAACGAGCGTTATGCCACTAAAATAGCAGAGAGACTGGGGAAGCAGGAAACTTGAGTTTTTTTCAAGCTTTTAAGATCTGCCTAGTCCAGAAAGGGCGACAACCCCTTGAAAGGCATCTCAGTCCAATACTTGTATTTCAAATTCATCTTTACTCTCTTGCATGGGAATCAATCTGCAAAGACCCAGGCTCGCAGCAGCCTGCAATATGTGACCATTGAACACACCGGTGTAGAGGCTGGCTTTTCCCCCCGACACAGTGATTGCAGCTGTTCAGGTCCACGGGCACACATCACCTCGAGCTCCTTAGGGCTTCAGTGAGGTTTCTGCTAGATACCTTTTCCCTGCATACCAGTCTAGAGTTATTTGCAAGAAAAGAGGCTGGTTAGACAAAACTTGTTATTTGCCTTCTAGGAAACACAAGACCTTAATTTCCTTGCACAATCCTATTGCATGCCAGCTGGATCACCAGGGATTGGGACTGGAAACCACAAATCCATCCCTCTTCCCAGAGGAGACTGTTGCATTGCCCTTGGCCAGAGTGCATCAGGCCAGTGAAGACCACCACCGTGCCCCTCGTGGGGAAACTGTTGCTTTGCCTTAAACAAAAAACACAAAAGGGAAAAAGATTGAGGTCTGTTAAACCTTTACATTTGTCTTGTAACTTCAGGTCTTATTTTCCCCAGGGTTGCAGCCCTGCGAAGATCTGGGCTCATCTTCAAGCACACCAGTAAGCCACATGCTGGCACGTAGGCTCTGCCGAGCCTTCCCTTCCCGTGCCTACATCTCCAACAGCGGCTGTTCTGCCCTGCATCTCGCAGCCCAGTTCAGAGCCAGGGCTGGGCTGTAGCATGCCACGCAGCCTGTGTTCGACAGCATCTGACAGCCTTTGTCCAGAGGCACCCTGGTGCTGAGCTTCACCACGTCCAGGACAGGGACGGGGAGGGCTCTCTGGGTGCAGGAGTGTTAAAAACAAGAGTACACACCCCCTCCACCATTACAAAAGGGTGAACATAAACATCTCGCCCGCCCTGCCCTTCACCCAGGGATGCTGCCTGCGCTGGCAATTCGGTCGACACAAACCCCTTCCCCAAGCAACCCGGGAGGGGGCAGGGGTGGTGGAGGCCTCGCTTACAGCACCCTTGTGTTAAAACGTCCATGACTGCCAGCACTATTCTTCACCTTGTCACTTCCCATTATCTTAAACCAACAGGCCCGCATTCAGCGGCTCAACTTGGAAAATAGTGACGTCACTTCGTAGGGGCTGGGGGAAGGAAAGGCAGTGAGGGGACAGGCAGCACACACCGATAGTTACTGCGGCATGCAGCTAAAGCATGCAGAGAACTGAACACCAACCTGTGCGGGGCTCCTGTCCAGCAGAGAAAAAAACAAGTTCTTTGAGGATTAGTGCTCAGCTTCTATAAATCTCTACAGGGGCCAGCTGGAAACTCTCCAGCATTTACCTGCAAAAGCATTAAGGCTGGAGTGCCCCAAACCTGCTCTTTCTCTCCTCAAGACTGATGTTTACCTTTTGGCTGCGGTTTACCTTTCAATACAGACGCTGTTACCTATCTGCAGTCAGACCTGCTCAGCAACAGCTAAGGCAAAAAAAGGCACGGAACAGCTCAGCCTCCTTCAAGTCATCTGCTGCTGAGCCTTCCACAAGCACTCCCATAGTTAGCATGGGCTAACGGCTTTCTGCACTCACAGAATCACACCTCACCAACTTCCACACTCCTTGCTAATTGCATTATTTTGTATCCGGATCTTCCAACTTCGTTTCTGCACACCCATGCAATTCTAGCTGCATTCTTCTATCTGACCTAGTTTCTACTTTCTGCAGGACTACTGAAAAGTTTCTGTAACAAGTAAAAACAGGAGGGTTGTTTTAGAGGGCTTTGCTTTCATTTTACTCTTTAAACCAGGACTATTTTTTAATCTTCTCCCTCTGTAAAGGCCAGCTGCCTTAGTTACCACTAGTCCAACTCAGAGGGAGATGGAAAATCCTTTAAAAATTACCTAAAGCAGCTTTTTTTAAATACCTACAAATATTAAGATTTAAAAGTACAATGTCATGGGCATTTCGGGGCACTGGGAAAAAAGTCCCAAGTGCGGCACCAGGACTCTGCCCACAGAAGCACTCTCATTTATCGTGCGGTCTATCACGACATACCCTCCACATCTGGCACACCACCCTGCCCATTCCACGTGTCACTGTGATGCTGCTCCAAGGGAGAAAAACTTCTTTTACGTGGCTGATTTAAGAAGCGCCAAGTGCTCCATAAACCCATTCAAAAAGCAGAGCTCATGCAGTGGTCCTGAAGAGGAACAATGTGCAGACAACACGCAGATGAGCCATCAACTTCTCAGGACAAATAAAAGCCCACTACAAATTTACAGAGTGGTGAAGACACTTTCCAGGGCCATCTTATATATATTCTAATCACAATGCACTACAGAAGGTAAAAGAGAAGGTGAAAGAGAAAGAGGAATTAAGATGAAGCACATAGAAAGAGAAGGGGCTGGGTTATAACCCAGAGGAGGCAGCTCTCCTCCACTCTGCCACAGCAGAGACTGGGTAGAAAGCAGAGAGGACAGCAACAGAAAGACACAAAGCCTGACAACAGGCAGAAAAAGTGAAGTTTGGAAAGAAAATAATATTCAGGGGCATGTGCCCTTTCAAACAATGCAGGAGCTATCTCTTCAAACTGACAGCAAAAGGCATTTCTTGACGACAAACTGGCCACATAAGCCAATCACACTTCTCAAAAATGCAGGCATATGCCACCACGCATGACATGTCCGTCCCTGGTGCTTGCTAGAAACAATCCTCGTCCACGAATCCTTTTTCCTTTCCTCTGCCAACATCTCCCCCCGCCACCACCCTTTGCTTCCTTGGTGGTTAATAGCTTCTCATCCGGGGCTGGCAGGGGGTGTTTGGAAAGATTGCAGGCAGAAAAATTATCCAGGAAAAGGATTCCTCCTCAGCACGTTATTATAAGCTTGCTGGAAGCCAAACAATTAAGCCAATTGTTTTCTCTCTCTCATTTAGCTATTTTGTATACACACAGACTTTCTGCTGGTCCACTGACCCCTGCTCTCCTCCAACACCACACGAACGTCACGCAGTCAGCCTGCCAGCTCTGGCCAGCTGATCTCAGGCGAGCGCAGCTCTTGTCTGCTCCATGTAAAACACATTCTCATTAAACGGAATTAAACCAGCATTAATCTAGAATCATGACGGGTGGCCATATTAAAACATTAACTCTTCCTAGCCAGGAGAGCCAGTACCTTTTGATCAAGGGGATACTTTAGCATCCTGTGTTGCTACAGCTGCTCAGGACCCAACCCGAGACGCCTGCAGGGCTCTCAACATGTCTTATGGCTACAAGGCTCCAGCTGTAAAATGGAAGACTTGCAACCAGGCAAAGAAAAATGAAGTTATTCAAGGTGACACATGGCTCGGGAGCCGCACTCCTCGCTCTGCCTCACTGCAGACAGGTCACCGCACCTCTCAACAGACACATAAACTTCCCCCTGCTCTGAGAAATCACCGAGCTGGTGATGGGACAAGTGTCCCATGAAGAGGGATGAGAACGCTAGGCATGCATGTGAAGATTTGCAGCAAAAATCCTTTGTTTCACCCCCAGCTCATGGAAACGCACTGGGGAGAAGAGGGCTCTGAGTGGGGACTCCTGACTCCGAGCGACCTCAGAGCAGAGTCATTTCACCTTTCTGCTCCCAACCTCTGAACGGCCGAGGGTTAATCAGCTAATCGTTTGTAAGGCAGTTTGAGACCTCCACGTTTAAGAGGAGATATAAAAGCCAATTATTTTAGTCATCTGTTCGGATTGGGAAAGGTATTTGATAATGTAATACAAAGGTGGCAAACAGAGCTTTTATGTTATCCCAAGGGCTCTTGCTGTCCATTTGGTGCCAACACTTTCTCAGCAGGAGACTCACAAGGCTATTTTATACATAAAGAGCAAACCACCCCCTTGGAGAAATGCTTCTGAATCACAGCCACGACGCAAGCAGCTCCCTCTGCAGCATCAAACCCTGCATATAAAACATGCAGCTAAACATCCTCCCCTGGGGAGATGAGAGTTTGAGTGTTACAGGGAGCAGCTGCTATAGAGAGGGAACATTTACAAGTGTGGGGGGTTAAGTACAACTAACAGGAGTCAAGGGATGGTAGCTTTAGGTCAGCGAACGTGTGCTTTAACAGGAGGCCTCAGAGGAGAGAGTCAGTGCTACAGGGAGATAAACGCTTGCTTGATTTATTTTAAAAATTAATTTGATGGCCCTGTGCTGCCTTGAGACAAATGAGCACCTGCCTCTTCTGCTTCAGCACCGCCAACCTTTCTGTTCGCCTGCTCTCCTCCCAGCGACCAGGGTCTCGCTTTCCCTTTAGGCAGAGAGGAAGATTTTAAACTTGAAAGATTTCTACCCCAGAGGGCTAACAGAGGGGGAAGGGGGGTTCAAAGCTACAGATGAGTTCACAGCCACTAACGCAGCTCTGCATTTGCTCCCTGGCTCACAGCAGGTCTGAAATCCCCCTTAGCTACGATTCTCCCCCCCACATCCCTACCCCTCCCCAAACCAATTTGAATAGGAAATGAAGTGTGGCTCCGTGGAGACAATGGTTTATTGTAAAGTTTTTGCTGCGACGCACGGTATAAAAACCTGCCAAGACACATGTAAACATTCGCAACTGCCAGGCTCCTCCATAATGAAAAGCTATAAAGAACACCCAGGTGGGAAGCACAATACTACCAGCTAATTAAAGTAACCAATAATATTCCTCCCAGGAATGCAAGAGAGTGTTCCGCTCAGTGGGAGAAGCCACTTCTAAGCCCATGAACTCGGCTTCCTGGTGGAGCAAACAAAAAAAGAGACACGGCGCAGTGAGGCGAGCCCTGCTGCTGGACACCGCTCCGCAGAGCGCGCGGCCAGAGCTCGCAGGGGACACAAAGCCCAGTGTTGGGCAATCTGGAGGCAAAAGCCAGCCCTGCCACCGACTCCTGACCTTGGGCAGGTCATTTTCCCCACTGGTAGGTCTCCATCTGTACAACAGGGAGCAGTTCATTAGTATACAGCAAGCTGCATTTGCTGGTGAACGGCTTAGGGAGCTCAGACCTTGCACTTCGGTGGTTTCAGGTTTTTGCCACGTACAGGGACCACGGCACAACCTGGGAAGCCCACTCCTTCCATAAGCCCTGGCTTTATTAAGCTGCAGCCACACAATCCTACCCAGGGAAGGCCACGGCCATAAACACTGACAAGGCATATATTCCTCCTGAAAAATGGGAGCTCCTAGTGACAGGGTTAATGATGTTTGAGCAGCCTCTCACCCTGAGCTCCACATATCCCAGCTTTAATGCACTGGCCTCCTTCCCCCACCCCCAAAGGGACAGGAGAGGGAAGGGGGGGGAACAGCGACCTCCAATGCCAGATATTTTCTACATCAGTGAATTCCCAGGGCCAGTGGAATAAAGCAGAACACTCGTACGTGGAGAAACAGGCAGCAAAAAAGGTCAAATCCATTCCCCCGAGGAGGAGAGGGGCTTATTTCACAGGGATGGAGACAAGATGAAGCTCCCCTGGCTCTCACCCTTTTCCGCATCGAGAAGAGAGGTCTCCATGCCAACATTATCCAGCTGTTACAGCTGGACAATTCTTTTTCACTCGCCACTATTTCTGAACAGTGCTGCAGCACGAGGTTCGCTACAGCCCAGAAGAGGAAAAGGCTATTTTTGTTTGGGAAGCGCACAGGATGTTGTATTAATCTCAGAGTATATATTTATCCTTTCTTCTGTTTTCCCCAAACATGCTAAATTCATCTTCTCCCCCATTTGCTACAGAACACATTTAGGCAAGGGGTTATCGCACCAGTAAGCACACCATTCTCCAGCACATGTTCACCTCCAGGCCCCCCAGCACCTTCAGCACCCTTCAGCACAGCCCACCCTTACAGCTGGAGACAAGAGCGTGGCTCCATCTCCTGCCCCACCGACAGACCCCCACAGTCAGCTCCAGCATGCAAAGGCAGAGCTAAATCAGTTGCTAGGTATGAGGACCAGAAAAGGGGTTACGCTCAGAAGCTTGTGTATATTTCTGCCCTGGAAAAAATAAACAGCTTTAGGACCAAATCCATCCCCCTACAAAGCTCATCTCATTTGTACTTCAAAGAGTTATTTCCTACCAGGGCGCTCTGGACGCCTTCTCTTCAGAGAGCTCATTACCTTGGTCTTTATAGACTTGGCTCCTGCCCCAATCAGAAATGTGCACTTACACAGCGCGAGTTAAATGCCTGAAAACAAACCAATTACACAGCCTGCTAAACGGTGTCTCTTCCCATGTTAAAATTTGGATGAACAATCTTAAAATTCAACACCTCCATTCAGCAGTTGTAACTCTCTCAAAACCATATCAAGAGTCACACACACAAAAACAAACAGAAGGAAAGACGAAGGAAACAGTGTTGACAAGACTCCCCCGGGGTCCGGGGCCCATGCCGCTGCACTAATAACAAGATGTAAAACCTCAAGCAGCACGAAGGCTTTGAACGGTCACGGCACACTACAAGCTGGAGCACCGGGCTAATCTGGAGGTGCAAAGAGTGTCCTGGAGGCCAAGGCACCTTACCTTCTTGGAGAGCGAGGAGACATTCAACCCAAATCTTTGAGCCCTTTCCTTTAATTTATCCATGTTTACCTACAAAGACATAGGAAACAATTTATATTCTTTTTAAAAAGTCACCAGCACTCAAGTTGCAGGGATAGAGATAAGGCTGCCTCCTGGAAAAGCCTCCCGGAACAGACTTGTGAACAGTGCTCGGCCCAAGGGAAAACTCCTCTGGGCGCTGTGCTGCACTGCCATCCAGCAGCAACAGCTCCTGCCAGCACCAAGGGCCGCAAGACAGAACCAGTGTCCCAAATGAAGCTGCCAGAAACTGCCAGTCTGCCCCTTCGCTTCCTCAAACCAACCAAAGGATAAACACCCCAGGTGCTGTTCCCCCTCCTGAAGGAGCGGTGGTTTAAGACTGTTACTGTGAGCCAGCTGTACCTGGTACCTTTCCTGTAGCAGTCTGGTCAACACGAACAAAAGATAAACAGCCTCGTAGGCAAACTTGCCAGTACTCCTAAAAGTTATCACTGCTATGTGGCTGCCACAGGTTTAAGAAGCCATTGCTGTACCCTCACCCTTCCAAAACTATTGTGTCACATCTAATCAGGTCCCCAGACCAAGCAGCTTCCCAACACATCACCCAGCCTGACTGGTTTCGCTGAGAGGCATCAGCCACCATTACGGCACTTATCCCTAACGAACACAGACTTTCAGGGACAAGCCTTCCATAGTACGTAGCTCTGCAGATGAACCCCGGTGCTATTCTGCCTTGCAGACGCTCATGCAAGATCTTTTATGCCCCTGGCACCAGAGAAAAACCTAGAACCTTGCCTGGTGACAGATCGTGGCTTAACTCTGTTCTGCTCATCCTCAATTGAGCAGGCAAATACTGCGCCGGCTGCCCAGTCTGACAGAGCTCTCAACCCTGCACACTTTGATGCCTCCTACTTAGACCTGGAAGTCAGATGGGCAAAGCAGCATCAGCCATTAAAAGCAGAGTAATTTACTACAGGTCATTCATTATTTCCATTCCCCAGGCATAATTTAAGCAATTCAAACAAAAACAGAGAATGAAAGTCAGGCATATGAAAAAAACCAAATATCCATCTTTGTTCCTTTCAGCATTTCATTCTAAAATCAGCTCCTCTGAGAAAACTGTCATAGAGGCAGCCACAGGGATGTGAACCCATCAAGTTCAGTGCCGGCACAACAACCAGGTGGGCTACATTATTAACTCTCACTCCACATATGTTGTTCCTGGACCATTTTGATAGCTTACCACTGCAGACAGGAACATCTTTCTACAAATTACAACATGTGTTAAGGGCCTGACCAGCAGTAACTCAAGAACAAGAAGCATGTCTTACCGTGGGCTTGCTGTCTGCAGAGAGGCCTGAAATGAGGAGGCAAGAAAAAGAAAACCCAGTTAGAGAACAAACATCAGGAGCAGCATCTAATCTAAAAGGAGGTGCCGTAAAGTCACAGCACTGCCCAAAGCAGTCCTGCACCCATCCCACCATAGACTAGTGAAGAACTGCTGTCCCATTTTTCCCAGGTTCCACCTCTGCTCACTACAGAATGAGTCTCCCAGTTTCTTTTTCACCTTCAAATCAGCTTCTCCACCCGCAAAACTGCTGCCGTCCCACCTCACTAAGACAGCTTTGGCAACCGAACCTGGCATTTTATGAAGCCAAACGACGTCTGCGCTCTGTTTAAGGATACCACAGGAAAATCTGGCTACTTTCTTCCAGCTCTGCTTAGAAAAAATAGATACTGGGAGAAGTGTCTGAACTACCAAGGCAACAACACGTGTCCTTTTCTTGCTGATTCCACAATTCCCGCTCGGAGCTCCTGGGCGTGGTCAGGAAAAGGGACAGAAGTGAAAACAAAAGGTAGTCCCACAGGGATTTTTATTCCCAGGAATAATTAAGTATTTGCAGCAAGGTCACTCCATGGATTGGTTCTGCTTCACCTCCTCACCTTTAGTTGAAACTGTGGCCAAACCAAACCTGCCAAAGGTAAACAGAGCTTAGTCAGAGACTCGGGCAAAGATAAGGTCAGCCAGTACCTGACACGTCAAGTCTTATGTGTGAACTTTTCCTTCAAATACTCTTCATGAGTGTACTTGAGTAAAACTGGTTTGGGGCAAGATTAACTGGAACATGCTATTATTGGCTAATGTAATTACTGCAGTAGCTCCTGAGCTTACTCTGCATGCAGCAATTCCCCACTTTCTTCGTAAAACCAACCTCAAAGTCCAGAAAGCTAGTTGGATCACCAGCAGTTCACCTTTTTTCCCTTTCACTGCCCTGTCTTTCCAGAATAACTGTGAGAACTGCCACAAATTTCACCAGTATTTTAGCCCAAGCAACCAGTAAAGCATGCATCAAGCACTCCACAATCAGACACAGCCCAAATTCGACACGGGGATCTCCTGCCTCATGAGGAGCACCACCTCCCTGCAGGTGTAACACAGCACATGTCTGCAAACCCTCCAGTAAACCTGTCCACCATTTGTTCAGGCTGGGGGCAACTGCCACCTCACTTTTCAGACTCCTCCCCAGTGCTGCTGTCCCACCACCCAAGCACAGCACAGAGCCAGGTTCACCTCACACTAACACAACCTGCCACTGGCAGATGTGTCCGGAGACGTCTTCTCCCAGGCAAGAAGAGGGGAGAAGGCTCCAAGTGTAGACTCACCGAGCCGCCCGCGCTGCCTTCTTGCTCTCCAGGCTCACAGGCACGTTGAAGCGTTCAGCCCTCTTCTGCATTCGCTGGAGGAGGGAGAAAAAGGAACCAACTGAGGAAAAGCAAAGATTTGAAGGGTACAGAAAGGAGGTTCTGCAGACAAAGAGAGGCACGCAGACTCAACATATGGTGGCCCAATGCTCCAACGTGTCCTGCCAGACCAGCAGCGCGCAGCCTGGAAAGGGGAAAAGCACCCCACTGCACCCACAGGTAAAGGGAGAGTTGCTGCGGGCACCTTCCCTTGGCTTGTGCCATCCAAGAAGCCATCCCACAGCCTCCAAGATGTACGCTTGACCAAAAGGTGCTCTCATGGTTCTGATAAACACAGGCCTAATAAAAAAAACTCATAAAAAAGGTATGCCATTACTCTGCTGCTCAGAGTGTTCCTAGGAAAGGAGACGTGCAAAAAGAGAATGGGACCAGGGAGCTGACAGAGACAGGCGACTATTTTAAGATAATACAAGGCTGCAACTGTGCTGGAGGCTGGCGTGCCGCACACCTCGCCCAGGGAAGCCCTTGTGCCAGAGGGAAAGGAGCAGTGCTCCTGGCAGGGACTACAAAGGGAACTGCCCTGACTTCCCTCCTGGAGGCAGGAAGCAAGCAGTAGGCACAACTGGCTTTCGGCTGATTTGCAAGAAGAGAGGCAAACAAGATTTCCTTTTCTTCCCCCCTAAGCAAAAGGCCAAAGAAATATGCTAGAAAAGGGGATGGGGGGGTGTTTGTTTTCAGGGAACTTATTTATTTGGCACAAGCCTTTTCACAAGAGGCCGACGCTATTCATGCAGTTGGCTCAGCCTTGCAAACAGAGTTTGCCATTAGCAGTGCAATTCAAGACGAAGCTCAGCTACGTAGAAAGGACTCGGCCTGCTGCCCTTGCTGCAGGCAAGGCTCGTCTGGCTTAGAGCACACTGCCCTGGGCACGGAAAAGCTTGGAAACATCAGAAGCGCAAGGGTTTGCACCTATGAGTGTTAAATCCCCTTAAAAGCTTAAGGGAAATATTTAACATCTTATTATTACACAAGGGTCCAAAAATGTGTTTCGTG
Source organism: Gypaetus barbatus (assembly GCA_028022735.1). NCBI lineage: Eukaryota > Metazoa > Chordata > Aves > Accipitriformes > Accipitridae > Gypaetus > Gypaetus barbatus. Next base: position 812,546 of record CM051547.1, on the reverse strand, counting down.
TTTTAAAGGTTAGAGAAACAGATATTATTTTAATGGAAACATTTACTTTAGCCAAAAGCACAGTGAGGAGCGTAATAAACATGTGCATCAAAACATAAATGTTTAGAAAAGATGGATCAGGAACACCACTCCTAACAGTGTCAGTACTGAGGAACTTTTACTCAACTGAGTAGAAACAATAAAGACAGAAAAATGTACCACTCGGGTCAAAGCATATTTCCTTATTCTTTCTGACACTCTGAAGAATATCAAAAGAAATACCTGAAGACGCAGCTTCTGAAAGGACTCTCGACTACAGCCAAGCCATGCCAGATCAGAGCAAAGGCTCTGCTACCCCAGTATCCCCCCAAAGGTGACTATTACAGTCAGACAGGTAGTCTGCCTCCTTTACACCCTCCCAGACTCAAGTAATCCACAGCAAATGACTGACTGAATTTCAGGCTGTGCTCACATTTGCATTCGTTTATCCCTGATGGTCATCGCCCTTCCTAGGAATTTGTCTCCTTGCTTTTTGAACTCATCTGCATTTCTAGCATCTGTAACAACCCACATTAACAGCCTCCAGTGTTCAATTATGCATTGTATGGGAAAATAATTCCTTTCTATTTTCAAAAACCATCTACAACATAATTTTGCTGAGACCTGATTCTCTCTCAGTCAAAAAAAAAAAAAAAAAAAAAAAAAAAAAAAAAAAGTGGATTTCCTGGGAACAGGTTTGTCAGAATTTGGAGAAAAACAAAGGGCAAGAGTATAACTTCAGCAAGTTCACTTAATGAGCTCTTTAACCAGCTATGGCCAAGGGCAGCCCCACATCATGGGGGACATTGCTCCTTCAGCAACAGTTCCAGCTCACATCAGGTACTATGTTTCTCCTCATAACTCCCTCACTGAGGTCATAATCCTCTGCTTGCGACATCACCCTGGTTGCTGTGGAAATGATCGTGTCCCAAACAGAAAATTAAAACTCTAAAGTAGTGGTGAACAGCAGGGAGACAAGAATCATGTTTTCATAGTGATTTCTTTCTTATGGAACACGAGCAAAAAAATAAGAGGGGGGATTAGAGAACCACAATCAGATTACTGAAACTCAAAGTTTCGCAAAGTTTTCCCAGAGGAATCGGCAGCTTCTAAGTGTGTTTGTTTTAAATAAGCCCAGCAAATGCAAGCGACAAAGTTAGAGAAGATAAAGATGAGATGATCTGTTAGCTCGTATCAGTTCCTCCCCAACTGATTACTCCCTGAAGCGTATCCTTAACAAAGCTTTGTAGTTTTACATGTCTGAAGCAATCGGGCTTACAGCAAGTCGCGAGGGACAGGGATGTGCCACGGCCTGGTGAACTCTGCACCGGAACTTTTCACATTCGCAACAGCAGGAAACACAATTTATACACCAGAATCATAACAGAGGCGGTTCACGTCTATCAGCCTTTATGATCCAGAGCAGAGGACGCTACAGGGCAAAGTCCATCTTTGTCTGTGATGGAATGACACCCCAGGAATGAATGACTCAGCTTGTCGCTAAGTTGGAAATATTGAGGTAGGGTCAATGGTGGTTGGTGGCAGAAAGCAACGGCAGCAAGCAGCAAGGAAAGAGGCGTTAACGGACAATTGAGAGAAACATTCCTTAAGATCTAGCGTCAAAATGAAGCATGCCATGGGGTCACCACTCTGTCAGGTCACTCCACAGCCAGCGACCAGTCATTAATACAAAATCAAGGAAAAATAAAGCAGGTTTACAACGGAAACACTGACACTGCCTCAGCAACACACAAAAGAGACTTTGAATGAAGTGAATACAGAAACCAACACAGAGGATGAAGTAGCAGAAGGAACCTTACCTCCATCTGTGATATTTCTGATGTTATTTTCACTACCTTCTTTTCCGTAATCCTACAGGTGCGTGGGAAAGAGAGAAATCGGTCAGAACAGCTCTCACTAGTTTCACAAGCATGCCCCAGTGGCAGAGGTATCGCGGTTCTCCTCCCAGCCACTAGTCTCTGGCAACACCACCACCATCTTAACTGAGGGCCTGTTTTTAACACGAGAACAGCCACAAGCCAGCATCCCCCTTACGAGAGCAAGTTTAGAGCCAGATATTGATGCTAAGTGAAGTATGAAGCCTGCGAAACTTTGTTAACCAAAGTCTAGGATGTATTAGGGGCAGGAAACACATGGCCCAGTGAAGGCACAGCTGCGGGTTCTCCTGTGAGCCTAACTAGTGCCTTGAGCACTCCCGAATTCCTTTGGCAATGATGGGAAGCAAGCTGGAAAAGATGCAAGAACCAGCCACACTCTCACCCATTCTCTACACAGGCTTGGAGGAATAATTCCGTTTAAGGCAAGAGAAACATTCTGTGATTTTAGTGAGGCGCTGCAGATGCATCTCAAAATGCTGAGGGGATATTACAGCAAGAGGCCGCAGACCTACACACCCAAGAATAACCCCCTGCCCATCTTAAGGCTCTTAACAGTAACATTCAGCTCTTGTTAGAAGCCCAAAGCCTCGACTGCAAGCCCCAAAGAGCTTTATTCCTTTATGGCCCACAAATACAAAGGATTGTTCTGTTCTAGTTCATGGGACAGCCGCAGGCAACTTTCCCCAGGTCAGCCCCAGCACCCCGAGCCCAGGCTCCATTTCAAACACACACTTCCTGAACAATGTGCAGCTGACAACAGTGGGACCAGTAAAAAGACTGAACGAAAATATAATGGAGTGGGCGTGCTCCAAAGTTTATGCTCCGAAAACAGAGCTCAGGCTCGAGGGGGAAAACAAAAGAGGAAGAGACAAAGTTCGGAAGTTCCCAGGCTAAATGAAATAGCATCCTCCTCCTCCAAACAACTCCCATAAAACAGTGGGTCACAGCCAGCCTCATTAAGGTCTCCCATTTAGAAAAATGCACTGCTTTTGTTCCAGATTCCCGGACAGGTTTCTCATTTTATGCCCTGAAAGGTAGTAATGGTTTAATAGCACTTTCACAGGAAGCAATTCTGCCTGGGACCTGGTGCTCGCCGGCGCAGCTCAGCGGGCACAGGACGCCCCCTCCTGCCCACACGGCCACCTCGGGCCCGCCGGCCGCAAGCCCGGGGCTTGCTTCATCCTGTGAGCCACGGAGGGGAGAGCTGCCCCACAGACAGACAGAGGGACAGACCACCGCGTTATCACACGGGGCTGAGGCAACGGCCACAATCCTGCTCTAACGCGCACGAGCCGCAACCCCCTTTCATCCCAAACTCCAAAATGGGGCTGTGCTGCCGGCCCTCGCACCCCACAGGTTTGCTTTGATCTACTCAGAAAGGATAGTTACACATCAGGCGATTTTACAGGAGGCTCTTCTACTTTGACGGGTGGCTCTACCGGCTTCGGCTCTTCTTCCTGCAAGTCAAGGAGTTGAGAGGAGGTCAGATAATAAATACTGTGGCCAGCTGAGCAAGAGAGAAACACAACAGCGGGGACACTGTCAAGTCTTTTGGGTTCTCACTGGTTTAAAAGGCACACGCCTAAAATTCAGCCTGCACGTATCCAAAGATTTCTGTACGATTTGTTTAACTCTGCCCAGTAAGGCAAGGTTTGCAGCAAGAAATAATATTACGTGCTCACAGCCCCAGTCTGGCAGGGTTTGAACACTAGCTGTTACAGACACACACTCTTGTTTTGTTTTCCCAAAGACTAAACTCTTACCAGAGGGTCTGGGCTTCACAAAGCTTTGGAAATAACTCGAGCGAGACAGTCTCCAGCCCACAAGTAGAGCCAGCAAACAACACCGAAACTACACAGCACTCGCGCTCGATGCCCAGCGTCAATCTCCTAAGACCCATCTCACTTCTCGCCAAATACTTTTTGTGAAACTAGGGAGAAATCTTCCATATCCTCCACCCGCCCTTGCAGCGCATGTGCTTCCCAAGCAGCGAAGAGCCCAACAGTTGGAAGAATCGGTTTTCGCTGGTGTTTTAAGCACAAAGCGCTTTCCCAGGTCAGATCTCCTCACCTCCCTCGGAACAAACTCTCCTGCTTTAAGGCTCGCTCCCACGGGCCACCCAGCCCAGCCCGGGCCCGGGACGGTCAGGGCACCAGCTGGGCAACTTTTTCTTACATGTCCTTTCTTAATAAGCACACCACGCTCCAACCACATTTGCTGTTCAGTTCATGACAAAAAACGCAGGGCAATGAGGTGTGAATCCTGCTGAACACGGACAGAATTACCCCGCTCTGAACTGGCAGCCACACACCTAGATCACACGCTCTGCCAGAACCCCCCACCACATGCTCTGCCTGCTAACAGAGCGACATTGAGCCCTTGGCATAAAAAATAGCGGGTTTAGACCCAACGAGGAATGACAGCAGTGCTTTAAAATAGACACGGCCTCAGGTATTGCCTTGTGCCTCAAGCACAGAACCGGGATGCAGCCTGCGGGAGGTCGCATGCTCTCAGGCAAACCAGAAGCCCCTGCACAGGCCATCAGCAGGACGGTCTGCCCAGCAGAAGACTTACCTCTATTTCTTCTCCCAGGACATCTTCTTCATTTGCTTCTTCTTCAGCTGGAGGACAAAACAACAGAGAAATTGCAGTAGCAAATTACTTCAGTAATATCTCTGGCTTTTCGGATAAAGCCTTCGATGAGAATTTTACTCGGGAAAGCAGGAAGCAAAGGCAGTTACAGCAAAGCACTCGGACCAGGGCTCTTCTCCTTCACCCTGGCGTTCCACATGAACAAAGCTTGAAGCCCAGGAGATCTCTCACCACCGATAACCCCAGAGCAACCCCCAGCTCATAAGAACTTTGGGAAGGAGCTGCTAACGAGCCGCCCCACTCAACGAGGCACCCACCGTGCTCCTCCAGGTAAGCCTGGAGCCTGTTGATCAGATCCTGCTTGTTGCCTTTTGCTTCCAGGCCACGGGCCAGACACTCCTGCTTCAGTTCAGCCAACTACAGAACGCAAGAAGTTTCCAGTTAGCGCGTGCAGAAGCACACCAAGAACATAAAAAAAGTTGTAATTAGAAAAAGCATATAAATAAGCCAAGGCGATTTGGGGTTTTTTCAGGAGCCTCGAAGGCCGCCTCCTCGCATCAAACACCAGCCGCACCCCTGGGCTCCCAGGATTTCCCCCAGACAGGCTGGTTCCCTCCTCAACCCCGGGGGAGGATCGCTCCCCGCCGCCTGTCACAGGCCGGGCCGGGCCGGGCAACCGGAGGACGGCGACGGTGCCCCGGAGGGCAGGGGCATCCCCAAGGACCCCCTCCCCACCGCCACCACCTCCCCCGGGCGGGCAGCGGCGAGAGGGCGGCTGCCAGGAGAGACTGAGGAGGACCCGGGCAGGAGGGGTGACCGCCGGAGGCGGGGGACCCTCCCGGGACACCGGGGGACGGGCCCAGGCCGGCGGGAGCCCTGGGCCCACAGCTGCCCGGGCCGGGACAGGCCGCGACCCCCGCCCCTCCCCGAGCTCCGTCAGGCCGCTCGGCCGGTACCTTCAGCTTATGGAGCTCCACAGTCTCCGCCGCCATCTTGTCGCCCCCTCAGCCCGTTGCCGTCCCCGCCCCCGTTGACCGCCCATCACCCAATCAGCACCGCGCTTCCTGAACCGGCGATTTCAAACCACTTCCCAACACCGCTTCTCACGACTGGCCAGGCCTCCCCCGCGACTCCCCTCCACTATTGGCCTGCCGGCGCGCGAGGGGCGGGGAGACGCTGAGCGACGGGACGAGCGGCCAATGAGGAGGGGGGAAGAGAGCCGGACGCGCGGACTTCCTGGAGACGAGGCCCAGGGGAGGGTAGGGGCCTGGCAACGGCCGCAGAGCCGCCGGGTGGGTCGGGGGGAGCGGGACAGGGGGGCTGTGGGAGAACAGGGGGGCTGTGAGGGGCCAGGGAGGCTGTGAGGGGCCGGGGGGCTGTGGGAGCCCGGGGGGAGCAGGGCAGGGGGGCTGTGAGGGGCCAGGGGAGCAGGGCAGGGGGGCTGTGAGGGTCCAAGGGGCTGCGAGGCCATGGCAGCAGGGCCAGGCGGTGAGGGGAGCAGGCGTACCAGGCCCTGGAGAGGGATCTGCAGTCGTTTTCCGGCCCCACGCATGCCTTAGGGCTGAGGAGCCAGGCTCTCGGGGAGGAGAGCAGGTGTTTTGCCTACCTGCCCGGTGGGGAAGCAGCACAGGGTGAGCGCAGGGGAGGGGGGAGCCCTGTTACAGGGTGGTTCTTCCTCAGTTCCCAGCGTTTCTGGTGGCTGGGGGTGAGCTCCTTCCTTTTCTCCTTGCCTTTGTGTTCCTGGCCTTAAGGCTGAGGTGCAGAGTCACTAATTAGGGGGCTGGCATCAGCGGTGCATTGGGGTTAAGCACATGGGAAAGCTGGGGTGAGAGGTGCTGCAGGAAGACCGTGGATGCGGGGCTACGCCAAGAGCCCTGACTGGGTTGGGAATTGCAGAGATTTGGGAAAACCTCTCTGAAGAGACCTCTGGAAGCCTCCGTTTGTCTGTTCCAGGATGAACGTTGGCGTGGCGCACAGCGAGGTGAACCCCAACACGCGGGTGATGAACAGCCGGGGGATCTGGCTGGCGTATGTGATCTCCGTGGGAGTCCTCCACGTCGTTCTCCTCAGCATCCCATTCTTCAGCGTTCCTGTGGTCTGGACGCTCACCAACGTCATACACAACCTGGTTAGTCAAAACTTGGCCCGCTTTTCTCCCAGGGCTGGAAAGCATGCATGCTGGTGTTTGCTGGGTACGGTTCCATGTCCCCCGGCTATACGGAAGCCCCTGGTTCCTGCTGGCCACTGAGGGAAAGGCTGGGGGGTTGGCGCCGCAGGGGGAGATGCAGCTGAGGAAAGGCCGTTAGCTTGGGAAACTGCTGTGAGAGGGCACAAAGCGCATTTCTGTCCCGGCAGCAGACTGTCCCCGGCTGGCTTTACATCTCCTCCCCCCTTGAAACCTGCAGGTCATGTACTTGCTGCTGCACACAGTGAAGGGGACCCCCTTCGAGACCCCGGACCAGGGCAAGGATCGCCTCCTCACGCACTGGGAGCAGATAGACTATGGGACACAGTGCACCTCGTCACGCAAGTTCCTCAGCGTCTCCCCAGTAGTGCTGTGAGTGTCGCTGAACCAGGCAGGAGGGCGCAGGGCGGGCTCAGGAGGGTGTTTAAGGCGCACGGTGGGACCATTGGGCTTCTGTCGGCACAGCCGCCCTGGCACAAACGGGTCCTGGGGCTAGAGGGTTCCCCAGCTGCGAGGCGCTGTTTTGTGCAGGGAACACCAGCAAGGCACCCGAAATCCCCCCAGTGCCGGCAGCGGGGAGGGTGGGAGCGACACAGAGCTCACCCAGGGTCTCCCTCTCTCCCCCAGGTACCTCCTCACCAGCTTCTACACCAAATACGACCCAGTGCACTTTGTCGTCAACACGGCCTCCCTGCTCAGCGTCCTCCTGCCCAAGCTGCCCCAGTTCCATGGCGTGCGGGTCTTTGGCATCAACAAGTACTGAGGCTTCCAGCAGAGCCGAGGGATGGAGAGGGGACGCCGGAGCGGCGCGAGGCACCGGCTGGAGAGCAGGGGTGAGGCGTAAGGAGGGCTGGGTGCAGGGCAGGGACCGCTCTAGCTTTTAGCCAGGGTTTTAGCCAGGTCCTCCATCTCAGAGAAGCTCCTTGCTGGGACCTTTATCTCTTCAGTGAAGCGAGAAGCGCAGCTGAGCGGTACGGAGCGAGCAGTCGTGTCATGTGTGTGTCTCCTTCAAGCTAACTTCTGTGTAACCCTGCAGAAAGCACTTACGAGAGGAGAACTGCTGACTAGTGGGAAGAGTCGCCCACCTACACCTCCCTTGTCCTCATGTTTTATAAATTTCCACCATAATAAAGAAATTCAGCGACAGGAGCAGCCTCCTTGCAGTGGGATCAGCCCCGGCTCATGCCTCCCACCCACCCCTCCCTGCACAGACCAGCCAGACTTCTTCAAACTGTACTTTTAATTTAACAAAAGTGATAAGAAAAAGGTACACTACCATTTAAAACCCAGCTGCTCTGGTCTGGGAGTACAAAAAGGTTAGCGAAAAGCAATCGTGGCCTCCAGCAGCGTTTCTCAGGGTGTTTCAGCTTGGCTGGGGGGGCAGCCAGCTCCCCCCAAGCACCTGGCTCCCGTCGGTGGCAGGCCAGGAGCCTCGCGCAGCCCCCAAGAGCTGTTACTCCCTGCTAAGGACCGGCGCAGCCACCGTGCCGCTGCTCGGCCCATGGTTTGGAGAGCTGGGAAACGCCAAACGCTTGGTGAGGTGCCGGGCACTCACACGTCTCTTGGCAAAAACTGCTCGCGATACGACTCAAGATATTGGCGGCAGCCCGGAACCAGCTCCTGCCTCCGGACTTTGCTTTTTGTAAAAAAAATAATAAGCTGCTCTTCGTCCCCGGCGCTGAGGGAGGGGGACGAGGGTCCCTCAAGCAAAGTTGAGGCAGGAAAAGCAAAACTGGCACGGGGGGGGCCAGGCTGTGACACCGGGGTCCCGGCTGGGCAGCTCCCACAAGGAGGAGGAGGAGTGCAGCTAACGTACGCAGATGTATTAATAGAAAGGGGATGCACGCGGTAATAAATAGATCTGTACGAGCAAAAAGTAACGAGCTGCTTAAAAAATATGCAAAGTGTGCTGGCAGAGGTGCGAGGCAAGGCGCAGCTGGGGCGGGGGGCTTGGGGGGGCCCCTCCAACAGCCCCCTGCAGCTGAAGGAGCAGAAGGGGGGGCTCTCCAGCACGGCAGCTCCCCCACCCCAGCACCAGCATGGAGAGGAAGGGACCCAGCCACCGGCCGCAGCTCCCTTCCCTCCGGAGCGTCACCTGAACGTTTACAATAACCCTGAAGAGATCCGGTGGCCAGTCTGTCTGTCCGTCTGTCCGTCCCGGCCCCCGCCTGCCTGCCCCACGCCCCGCCGGGCTCTTTGGTACGGCTGGCTCCAACGCGCAGCTCCTCCGGCACGCGTTGGCCACGTCAGCCCACAAACTCCCTGGTTACTTTTAAATATAGAGAAGACTTTTTTTTTTTTTTTTTAAAAAAAAAAAAAAGAAAAATAGATTTTTTTTTATTGGAAAGAGCCCTTTTCGTGCCCAGCACAGCGCCGTCTGCCTGGCGCCGCTCAGCGCTGCAACGGCCGGCGCACCTTCTTCCGCCTCTTGTGCTTCGCATCACCCTTGGGGACGGCGCCCTCGGCCCTAGGGGGCACCCCGGGGGGGGCTGCAGCCCCCGGGGGGGTGGGGGGCGGTGGGAAGGGCCCCCCGGGCATCGGTCCTGAGCTCCCCTGAAAGACGCGGGTGAAGAATTCCTGCAGGTCGGCAGCCGAGGTGGGGCTACCCTTGGAGGCACTCCTGTGGGGGGGGGGGAAAGCGGGTGTTTTTTTGGGGGGGGCTCGTCTGAGCTCGGAGCCCCCCCCTGCCGTCATCCCATGACTCCCCTCCCTTCCCCAGGATGGGGGTCAGGCCCCTTTCCCATCACCTCTGCCGCCCGCCTGGCCCGGAGCTCCTCGAGCCGAAGGAGATGTGGTAGGGGACACGGTGGGTGTCCGGGTTGATTCCCACACGCTGGCAGCCGGCCCACTCTGCCGAAAGACATCCGGCCGCCGGTCATGCCGCCCCGGCAAAGGGGCGACGAGCCGGCGGCACCCCCTCCGTCCGGGGGTTCCGGGAAGCGGCACTCACCCGTGATGTCGTAGATCTTCCCGTCCATCATGGCGAAGTAGGTGATCTTCAGCCCCAGCAGGCTGGATTCGGCCCAGAAGTCGCCCTCCTCGGCGGGGTGCAGCCCACCGCACTCGGCGCAGTAGCGGGCGCTGAGGGGGTCTCGGTCCATCTCAAACCTCCTGCGGAGAGAGCGGGCGTTTCTGACCCCTGTGCCCCCCCTACCCCCCCCAACTCTGGGGCCCCCCCAGGCATGCTGGCACCGCGCCGCCAGGGCTTCAGGACCTACTTGTGCTTCCCCTGGCACTTGCTGCACATCATGGTGTTCATGGCTTCCTTCAGGTCGTCCTGCAGCCGGCTCAGGAACTCGCTCATGGACCTCGTCAGCTCGCTTTCCGCCATCCGCTTGCTGGGGGTGGGGAGGGGGAGAAAGGGGGTCAGCCCCGGCACCCCCAAACCCTCCCCGTTCCCCGGCATCGCCCACTCACATCTCGTACTCCTTCCTCCTCTCCGGGCTGCTGACCATGTCCCAGGCCGCCCGCAGCACCTTGAACGCCACCTCCGCCCTCGGGTGCTCGTTCTTGTCTGGGTGGACCTGGAAAAAGTGGAAAAGCTCAGCCAGCACCGTGTCTCGGGGTAGGGGGAGGGGGGACGGACACCCCCTGCATGCCCACGCACCAGCACTGCCAGCCGGCGATAGGCCTTCTTCAGCTCGGCGTCCGATGCCGTCGCCTCCACACCCAGCACCTGGAAGGGGTTCAGCTCCTCCTCGGGCACCTCCGCCATGGCCAGCAAGCGGCTCACCTCCTCTGCGCAGCCGGCGGCGGGAGCCCCCCCGTCGCCAACGGACGCCGTGTCCCCCGGCCCGCCTGTCCGACCCCCGCCGGGCGCCCAGGGGGGAGCTCGCCGTCTCTGCAGCCAGTCCCAGAGATGCCGGCACGTCCGGCTCTCCCCGAGGAGCCCCCACGTCCTACGGAACACGGCCGTGTCCAAAAGCGCGAGGAACTGGGCCGCCCGCCGGCTCCTGCCCAACCGATCCGTGCCGGCGACCAGCGCGCCGGCGCCCACGCGCCAGCAGAGCCGCAGGCTGCCCAGGAGCAGCACGAGGAGGAGGATGAGGAGCGCGCAGAGCATCCAGAGCAGGCGGAGGAAGAACCCCGCCCCGGCCCGTAGCCACCGGGCCACCCTCAGGGAGCCGCTCCGGGCCCGTTGGCCCACCCGCCGGCCCCAGTTCCGTACGCCGGCCTGCGCCGAGCCCAGGTCGCGGCCGCCGAGGCGGCAGTAGGAGCAGAGCAGCCATCCGCCGGCCTCCACGCCCAGCCTGCGCGCCTGGGCCAGTGCCGCCGCCAGCGGACCCCAGTAGCCGGCCGGTTCCTCCACCGGCGCCTCGGTCCCCTCCCCGCGGCTCCTCTTCCGTGCCGGCCGGTGCCGCTTGCTCGCGCCGCCCTCGCGCCGTCCGCCGTCCTCCTTCTCCTTGGGGGTCGAGCGATGCCTCTGACGCCTCCGCGTCCTCCGGCTCCCCTTCCCCGCGCCGTCCTCGCCGGCTCCATCCTCCTCGCCCTCCTCCTGCCCGCGGGCCGGTGGCAGCACCGGGCCGGCGGCGGCCCGGTTACGGCAGGTGAGGCTGCAGGATCCGTCCCGCCGCTCGGCCGCGGGGTTCGGGGGGGCGGCCGGTTCCCCCCGGCAGCGGCAGGAGCACCGGGGACCCTCGGGGCTCGGGAAGGGCAGGTCGTGGTCGTCGTCGTTGTCCTCCGGGACGGTGGCCGGTGGCCGGCCGCAGCTCCCGTTCCAGGCAGCGCTGTCCCCCGCCGGGCGGCCGCCGCCTTCGCCATCCCCGGGGGGGTCTCCCCGGTACCGGGGCTGCTCCATCCCGGCGGCCCCGCTGGTCCCCCGCCGGGCCTAGGTGACGGCCATGCCGCCGGGCCCTGCGAACGAGATGGGGGTCAGCGCGGCCCCGGAGACCCCCGTTCTCCCCCCACTAAAACCCCGGGGATCCCTGCGGACCCTGCCCCGCCGACCCCCGGCCCGGTCCCGGCTGCCCACGGGACCTCCCCACCGCCCCGGGGACGCTTTGAAGCGCAGCTCGGCCGCTGCCCGCCCCCCCCCCCCCCCGGGCCCCGGGGCTGTCGGGGAGCCCGGGGAGGGGGAGACTCACGGTGCCGGTGCCGGTGCCGGTGCCGGCGGGGGGGGGGGGGGTCGCCACCGCCGCCGCCTCCCGCCCCCCCCCGGGGTCCCTCGCTCGCCTCACTTCCGCCTTCCGCCCGCCCGCCCGCCGCCACCGCCTCCCACTTCCGGGTAGGCGGGGCCTAGCGCGGGAACGTCATTCCCGCGCCCCGCCCCTTAAAGGGGCAGAGCCCCCCCCTTCCCCAAGCCCTCCCCGTTAACCCTTTGGCCGCCCCGGGGGGTGGGGGTGGACGGCGGGGGGGGGAACCCGGGCGTCCTGCGCTGACCCCGTCACGTGCCCCCGCGCACAAAGCGCCTCTGTCCCGGCGGAGGGGCCCCGGGGGGGGGGGGCCCGGCGTCACCCACGGGGGTCCCGGCCCTGCGTGGGTCCCCTCCCGGCCCCGCAGCAGCGATCCGGCCCCGGCCCCGGCCCCGGCCCCGCTCCCGGTCCCGCCCCGCACCGCACCGCCCCCGGCCCCGCTCGCGGCGGAGTCTCGGCTCCGTGGCCGGGCCGGGCCCCTCCGCGACCCCCGGGACCGGCAGCGAGCGGGTGAGTCCCGGGACGGGACGGGGGCGGCGGGGACCGAGCGGATCCCCCCCCCCCCGCCCCGGCCCCCCAGCAGCTCCCAGTGCCCCCAGCTCGCTGTCCCCCAGCAGCTCCCAGACCCCCCTTCCAGTGTCCCCACCTCGCTGTCCCCCAGTAGCTCCCAGTGCCCCCTCCCAGTGCTCCCAATGCTCCCACCTCACTGTCCCCCAGTAGCTCCCAGTGCCCCCTCCCAGTGCTCCCAATGCTCCCACCTCACTGTCCCCCAGTAGCTCCCAGTCCCCACTCCCAGTGCTCCCAATGCTCCCAGCTCACTGTCCCCCAGTAGCTCCCAGTCCCCCCTCCCAGTGCTCCCAATACTCCAATGCTCCCAGCTCACTGTCCCCCAGTCGCTCCCAGTTCCCACTCCAGTACTCCCACCTCGCTGTCCCCCCAGTAGCTCCCAGTTCCCACTCCCAGTGCCCACACCTCGCTGTCCCCCAGTAGCTCCCAGTGCCCCCTCCCAGTGCTCCCAATACTCCCAATGCTCCCAGCTCACTGTCCCCCAGTCGCTCCCAGTTCCCACTCCCAGTACTCCCACCTCGCTGTCCCCCAGTAGCTCCCAGTTCCCACTCCCAGTGCCCGCACCTCGCTGTCCCCCAGTAGCTCCCAGTGCCCCCTCCCAGTGCTCCCAGTGCCCCCACCTCACTGTCCCCCAGTAGCTCCCAGTTCCCCCCACCCAGCAGCCCCCAGCACTCCCAGCCCTCCCCACCCTGGCAGCTCCCCACGGTTCCCAGTGCCCCCAGCCCAGTCCTCCCAGTAGCCATCAGTCCCCCAGCCCAGTTCCCCCCAGATGTGCCCCCCCCATGGCACCGCTGCCAGATGTGGGTGTGGGGAGGAGGGTGCTCACCCACCGCCTGCAGAGCCCGGGGAGGGGCTGGGTGCCCGGGGGGGGGTGCAGCGGGGGGGCTCAGCACCCCCCCACCCCTCCCAGCCCCCGCAGCCCCCCCCGGGCGATGGAGCCCGGCGCCCCCCCCGCACCCCGCTGCGCCCTGGAGCCCCAGCCCCCCTACGAGCCCGTCCCTGCTGCCCTCTGCGCCCTCGGTGCCCTCTTCGGCGTTGTCTGCGGCTGCTTCGGTGAGCGCCGGCGCGGCTGGGGGGGCACGGCTGGGGGGGCAGAGCAGGGGCTCACTTGGGGGGCACGGCAGGCACACGGTGAGGGGCTTTGCAGGGGCATGGTGGGGGACAAGGAAAGGGGTGGCATGGGGGGCACAGCCAGAAGGGACGGCACAGGGGATGCCGTGGGGCATGGTCACGGGGCACGGCCGGAAGGGACGGCACAGGGAACGCCGGGGGGCAAAGCCGGGGGGCACGGCCAGAAGGGACGGCACAGGGAACGCCGGGGGGCAAAGCTGGGGGGCACGGCCAGAAGGGACGGCACAGGGAACATCGGGGGGCACAGCCGTGGGGCACGGCCAGAAGGGATGGCACAGGGAACGCCGGGGGGCAAAGCCGTGGGGCACAGCCGGGGCAGCCCCCCGGTGACACCCCTGTGCCCGCACCAGGGTACCGTTGCTTCAAGGCCATCATGTTCCTCTCGGGGCTGCTCTTCGGCTCCATCGTCATCTTCCTCCTGTGCTACAAGGAGCGGGTGCTGGAGACGCAGCTGAGCCTGGAGGCCAGCGCGGGGCATCGCCCTGGGCATCGGGCTGCTCTGCGGCCTGGTCACCATGCTGCTGCGCAGCGTCGGGCTCTTCACCACCGGGCTGCTGCTGGGGCTGCTGCTGGCCACGGCCGCGCTGGTGGCGGCGGCGCCGCTGTTGCCACCACCGAGCCCCTGGGTGCCGGCAGGCAGCCTGCTGGGGCTGGCGCTGCTCTGCGCCCTCCTGGCGCTGCAGTGGCCGAAGGCGCTGACCGTCCTCTCCACCGCCGTCTTCGGCGCCGCCGTCGTCGTCGTCTGCGCCGACTACTTCGTGGAGGCGCTGGCGCTGGTGCTCTACATCTATGACCGGCTGCGGCTGGCGCCGGCGGGGCCGCTGTGCTGGCACAGCTGGGTGCTGCTGGGTGCTTGGCCGGCGCTCAGCCTCCTCGCCGTCCTGCTCCAGTGGAAGCTGACGGCCGACGGCGTCTCCCACACCAACGGTGAGTGGGGGTGCACGGAGGGGTGCCCCCCCCTTCCCGGCCAGCTCGGGGGGTGAGGGGGGGGTGTGCCGGGCGGTGGGAGCGGGCAGCGGGGAGGGCGTGCAGGTGAGCGCGAGGGATGTGGGATGATGAGGATGAGGATGAGGAGGGGATGGCAATGGGGATGGGGATGGCCACGGGAGCGGGGACGGAGACGGCTGTGGCGATGGCGGTGCCGAAGGTGATGGGGACGGAGGTGTCACCGGGTATGGGGACGCGGGGCAGAGCTCAGCCCCCGCTCCCCGCAGTCATCCTCAGCCGGCGGCAGAAGCGGCTGCAGCTGCTGCGCATCCGGCAGAAGGAGGCCAAGCGCCGGCAGAGCCTGGCCCCCCCCGAGGGCACCTACCGCCGCAAGCCCCCCCCCCGTCAAGCGCTATGCGGGCGACGTGCTGGCCCCGGTGAGTCCGCGCCCCGGCGGGGCCGTGCCGGTGGTCGCGGGGCCGCCCTGACCCCCGTGTCCCCCCCAGAGCTACATCCGGAGCCTGCGGGATCGGCAGCTGGAGAGCGGGACCGCGCCGGGCCCCCGCCGCCACCCCCGATGCCGACTGCGGCTCCACCGCTGCCCTCACCGCGCCCCCACCCCGCCGCCGCCCCTGAGCCCCCGCGCCCCACCAACGTGCCTTGGGGGCTCCCGGGCCCCCCACTCCCACTGTGCCTTCCCCTTTAAATAGGCAAATGAGATGCCATATGCCCCGCCCCCTGGGAGGGTGTGGCCGAGGGGAGGCGGGGCTTCAGGGCACGTGGATGTTGGGGACCCCCCAGGGGCTGGGGGGGTCCCCTGGTGGTGGGGTGAACCCAGTGCCCCCCCCCCCCAGCCACCAGCCCCATAACCTGCCCCACTGCAGCCTGCCCCATAACCTGCCCCCAGACCCGCTGCAGCCCCTCGCCAGCCCCACGGAGGGGAGAGCCTGGGGGGCAGCCCCCACCCCGCACCCCAACTCCTGCCCAGCCCCCGGCACCGGAGGGGACCCCTTAAAAATAAAGCCCCACTTTTATTTTTGTAGGACCTACCCAAACGCTGTGCACGCACCGTGGGCCCAGCCCAGCTCCCCCCTCTGCTGGGGAGGGTCCCGAAAGCCTTAACCCCACTGCAGGGAGGTGGTGGGGGGGGGGTGTCTCACCCTGCCATGGGGCCTCCCCAGCTCCCCAGCCCTGCCCCGAGCCCCCCGAGGACCACGGTGGCCCCCACCCTGGGGAAGGGCCCCCCCCCACCCGCCCGTGCTGGGCTTGTATCGGGGCTGCCACATTAAAGAGCATCACGGGGGGCCGGCGTGAGCCCCCCCCCCGGTACCGCCAGACCTCGTCACCTGCGGCCAGAGGTGAGGGGGGGCGCGGGGGTGGCAGTGGGAACCCCCTGGCCCCCCCCCCCCCCAGATCCCCACCTTTGAAGAAGTAGGTCCTGCCACTGCGGGGGGACGGGGAGGGGGATGCCAGGGTGGGGCCGCTGGCCTGCGGGTGGGAGGGGAGGTGTCGGCGCTGGGACCCCCACCAGGACAAGCCTCCCCATGTCCGATGCTGCAGAGGGCGCCGGGGCCGGCACAGCCGGTAGCCGTGAGGGTGGGGGTCAGGAGGTGCCCAGCCCCAGGATGTGGCCAGTCTCGGGGTCACCGTGATGCCCCAGGGCGTCCCCTCTGTCCGCCACCCTGCCCCGGCCGGTGGGTCACCAGGACCCCCCCCAGACTCGCCTATGCCCCCAGCCGTGCCCCCCCCCGAACCCTGGGAGCCCTTACAGCCCCAGCCCTGACCCCCCAGATGCTCCAGCATCCTCCAGACCCCCTACGCCCCACCCCGGCCCCCCAGCCTGTGCTGCTGTGTCCTCGGGTTGAGGGGATCCTCCATACCGCAGCGTCCAGGCACCCAGCAGAGGACACCCCCCCTCGGCTGGGGGGGCTCAGGACACCCCAACACTTGACCACCTGGCACCCACACCTCATGGCCTCGGTGATTTCGGCCACGCCGAACTCGCCCGTCGGCCGCTCCAGCGGCTCCTGCAGGTGCCCGAACTGCAGCGTGCCCTTCCTGGGGGATGGTGGAGACCCCCCCACCCGTGGGCCGGGCGAAGCGGGGGGGCCCTGTGGCATGGAGCTGGGGAGCGGAGGGGCCTGGCCGGCTGCCGGGGGTGCTCCCGCGCCAGGCAGCTCCCAGGGCAGCGGGGAGGAATCTGGCAGCTCGGCCGCTCTGCGGCGTCCCGGAGTCACCCGGGAAATGGGGGGACACAGCCTGAGGGGGCAGCCGAAGCCAGGGAAGCGGAGGGGGGGGGGTCCAGCCACCCCCAGCTCCTGGGACACAAAGTGGGGTTAGTCCCACCCCACAGCTCCATCGTGGCTCCTCCGCTGGGGCTGGATGGGGTGGGGGTGGGCAAGAGCCCCCCCAGCACCCCCATCGCTGCCAGGAGGGGTCCAGCCGGCCCCTGCCCACCCCACAGCGTCCCGGTCCCCTGGGCAGCAGCAGGCAGGGGACGGGTGTTGTGTGTGTCCCCCCCCCAGGGAAAGGCAGAACCAGAACGGAGCTCCCGGCACCGGGTCACTACAGCAATTTTATTATTGCATGATTTTTAAAAATAAAGGAAGAGAGAGACTGTAACACAGAACACGAGGGGCCAGGGAAGATCGAAGGTGGGGGTGGGGGAGGAAGCCGCTGCCCCACCCTGGATGCAGCACGGCCCTGCCCCAAATAATATTAAAAAAAAAAAAAAAAAAAAAAAAAAAAAAAAAAAAAAGGGAGCGAGGTATCAAGAGTCGCCGGGTTTCTAACACCGATAGCTGGGAACAACTGTTCTGAAAAAAAAACCCCTGACGGCACCCGCCCACACCGACTCCCCGGGGCCGGACGCTCCGTCCCGGCAGCCTGCGCGCTGGGGATGCTGCCCGTGCCCGCCCCTCCCCGAGTCCCCGCGCCCCCCGACCCCCCCCGCCCGCCCCTTACAAGTCCAGCTCCAGGTCCCGCAGTTCCTCCTCCAAGGCTTTCCTCCGCCCCAGCTTCTCCAGCTGCTCTTTCGTCGGCTGCTTTATCTCCCCCGAGTCGAGCCGCTGCTGCAGCTCCTCCACCTGCCGCAGCTTCTTCTTCAGGTTCTTGATCTTCTTGCTTTTCTCCGAGGCGGGGGCTTCCCCCTCGGCGGGGGCCCTGGTGCCACAGGCTGGCTGCGGCGCGGCCGCCCGACTGTCCCCTGGCGGGCCCTTGTCCCCGCCGCCGCCCCCCGACAGAGAGGCCTTCTCCAGCGCCTGGATCAGTTCGTCTGTCTCCCGCTCCCCCTTCTCCTGCTGCTGCTTCCTCTTCTCTTTGCGTTTCAAGTTCCTTTTCGCCGCCTTGGACAGTCCGTCTCGCCGCTCTCCGCCTTGCCGGGCTGCTTGCCGGGCTGCGCGGTGGCCTCCAGGCTCAGCCCCGGGGGCAGCTCGGGTTTGCTTTTGAAAAACTTCACATATTTATTCTCGTACCTGCACAGAACGAGAGCCTGTGAAGGCGCCTCTCCCCTGCCATCCCGCCCCGGGATGGTGCCAAGGACCCCGGCGCTGTGCTAAAAGACCCCACCGCCAAACGCCAGGAATGTTCAGCGCCTCCAGCAAAACCTCCGACGCGGAGCAGCCCCATGTCTGGCTCTTCCCCCGAAGCCAGGGGGGACCTGTGGGCTCCGTGCCCTCCACCATGCGGCAGCCGAGCAGCCGCCCTCGTAACGGGTCACCCCTGCCGAGCTCCGCGCCCCCGGCAGACACCGCCGCTCGGGGTCCTCCTCGCGTCTGCGGGACAGCCCGGACCCGCACGGCCACCCCGAGGAGGACTGGGACGGGAGTCGATACGTACCGGCAGGCTACGGCTTATGGGATAAGGGTGAGGGGGTCGGAATTGCTCGGGCACCTGGAAAGAGACTGAGACCTCAAGACGTGACCCGGCACGCGCAGCCCCGGGAGTCGTGGGGCCGAGGTCCGGGGTGCCTGGGGAACGGGACGGGATGCTCCGGCAGCTCCAACGCTCACCTCTCGCGGCGCGGCAGACCCCAGCCCCGGAGGGGGAGCCCCTCCAGGGGACACCCCCTTCCCCCCTGGCCGCCTGCCCCACTTACACCGGCACCTCCTCCTGGGGCACGTATCCCTCCTTCACCCGCCGCTGCTTCCGCCAGGTGCCGTCGGGGCGCTGCGTGGAGGCGATGTACTTCCCTGCGAGGCCAAGGCACTGTCAGCTGGTGGCCCCGGGGCACCCCACGCACCCCATGGGCGGCCCAGGATGCCCCACAGGGACCCCAGGACCCCACAAGGGGCCCCAGGGCACCCTAGAGAACACACCATGGGGGCCCCAAGACACTCCACACAGCCCATAGGGGCCCCAGGACCCCACAGTGGTCCCAGGACACCCCACAGGACACACCGTGGGGGGCCCAGGACGCCCCACACACCCCAGAGAGACCCCAGGACACCCCACACACCCCACGGGGGGTCCCAGGACACGGGTCCCTTCCCTGCCCCAGGACTGGGGGGGGGACAGCCAGTCACCACAAACAGCGGGGGGGGGGGGGGTGAGCTGGGCCCAGCCCCACAGAGACTGGGGAGGTGGGACCTGCCCCACAGCGACCGGCAAGGTGGGGACACACACACACACAAACAGGACCCCAGAGAGACCGTGGGGGCGGCTCCCAACCCCATAGAGATGGGGCCGCGGCCCAGGCCTACAGCGGGAGGGGTCACCCCCCTCCACAGGGGCAGGGAACGGGACCTGCCCCACAGAGATGGGGCAGGGGAGAGGCCCCACAGAGCCCGGAGACCGCAGCGCCACAGAGCCCGGGGAGAGAGCCGGCCCCACGGGGACCGGGGCTGGGTCTCTCCCTATGGATCCGGGGGGAACAACAACGCCACGGGGGCCGGACCCGACCCCACGGGAACCTCCCGCCCCACAGCGCCGGGCCGGGGCCGCACTCACCGGTCTCGTCAGTCACATAGGGAGTCGCCATCTTGCGAGCGCGACACACTTCCGGCCTCCTGGCCCCCACCCCGGAGGTGGCGGCGGCGGCGGCAGCCGGGTGTGGCCGCGAAGAGGCGACGCGGAGCGGGCGGCCATTTTGTTTTTAAAGGGGCAGCGCTCCGTCTGGGGGAACTCCCGGCGTGCACTGCGGGAGCGTGTCTATTCCCCCCCCCCTTGCTTCCCCCCCCCCCCCCCGAGGTTCGAGGTTGCCATGGCATCCCCCGCCGGGGGGGTGCGAGGCCAGACACCCCCCCCCCTTAAAGGGTCTATCTCCATGGCGACGGCAGTATCCCCCAACCCCGAGATGTGGGGGTGCCCTCCCCCACGCACACACCGGTGCCGGTGCCGCCCCCCGCCCGTCGGGCCGTGATGTCACGGGGCCGGGCCCAGCCGCCACCGCCAGGACCCGACAGGTACGGGCTGGGAAGCGGGAGTTACTGGGGAGGGGAGGGGGGATACACGGGGGGAGGGGGGGGGGGTGTCCGTGTCACACACCCCCCCCCCCCCCCCACCTCCCCGTCACCCATGGGTGCCCATCCCTAAGCGGGTGTTGTGGGGTTTTTTGAGGGGTTTTTTTTTTGCCATCTGGGGTTCAAAATTCAGCGCCCCCCCCGCCCCAGCCATGGGCATCCGGCTCTGTGAGGAACCGTACACCCCCCTGGCCTGCGGCGGGTGACGGGAAAGGGGGTGCGTTGGGGGCGTCCGCCCCCAACGCACCCCCTTTCCGTCACCCGCCGCAGAGACGTGGGCGTCCCCGTTATTGCGACTTCTGCCCGCAGGCGGCCATGGAGGAAAACCGGGATTGGGCTACCCTTAGCCCCCAGGAGTTTGCCCAGCTGCAGAAATACCTGGACTGTAAGTGTGTGTGTGGGGGGGTTCTAGGATTGGGGGGGGGGGGGCTTTACACGGCCTCGCACACCCGGGGTGGGCTTCGCACGCTCGCGTTCCGCGGCGGCCTCGTGCACGGCGGCGGCTTTCGCACGCGGGCGCGTGCCTGAGGCGGGCGGCCTCGCACGTTGTGCCGACGCACGTTGGCCCGCTCGCACGCGTGTGTCAGGGGTGAGCACACGCGTGTCCGGGGTGGGCGCACACGTGTGCATGCGCCGGAGCGGTTTCGTCGGTGTCTCCGCTCTCCAGACAGCAGCAGGAAGGTGCAGGACGTGCTGCAGGATTTTTACGGCGGCGGGGCCCTGTCGCAGCACCGCCAGGGAGAGGTGAGGCCCCAGAACCCCACCGGTGTGTCCCCAGGAATGGCCCTGCTCGGGGGGGGGGGGGCTGCACGCTGCCCGCCCCCCCCATCCTGACTCTGCCCCCCCCCCCCCCAGTGCGTCGATTTTGAGGGATTCACACTGTTCCTGAGGAGTTACCTGGAGGCAGATGACATTCCGGAACCGCTCTGCCGCCATCTCTTCGCCTCCTTTCAGAGCAGTGCCGTGGCACCGCCAGGCAGCCAGGATGGTGAGGGGGGGGCCGGTGGGGTGGGGGGGATCATGGGGGGTCAGGGCACCCCCGGGTTCTCATCACGGTCTCTCCCCGCAGGCAGTGACCTCGTCTGCATTAACGATGTCTCCTGCTACTTCTCGCTGCTGGAGGGGGGACGCCCTGAGGACAAGCTGGAGTGTGAGTTGGGGGGGTCCTTGGGGGGGGGGGGGGGCAGCTCGGGGGTCCCCAGGGTCCTGCCAGGGTTACCTCACGCTGCCGCACCCCCCTGCAGTCACCTTCAAGCTGTACGACAAGGATGGGAACGGGCTCCTGGACAGCTCGGTGAGTGCCGGGCAGGGGGGCTGTGGCCGAGCCCCCCCCCGCGCTGACACTCTCCCCCCAGGAGGTGGATCGGATCATCACCCAGATGATGCGGGTGGCCCAGTACCTGGACTGGGACGTCACGGAGCTGAAGCCGGTGAGCGGGGCTGGGATGCTGGGATGGGCGGGGGGCTGTCCGTGCCCGCCCCCCCCCCTGCCTCCGCTGAAGCCCCGCGTCCCCCCAGATCCTGCAGGAGATGATGCGGGAGATCGACTACGACGGCAGCGGGACGGTGTCGCTGGCCGAGTGGCTCCGTGGGGGGGTCACCAACATCCCGCTGCTGGTGCTGCTGGGCCTGGAGGTGGTGAGTGCCGGCGTGCCGCCACACTGGGCTCCCGCCCCCCCCCCGCCTGGCTGGCGCCCCCCTAATTGCGTCCGTGTCCGTGTCCGTGTCCATCTGTCCCCCAGCACATGAAGGACGACGGGCAGCACATGTGGCGCCTGAAGCACTTCAACCGCCCCGTGTACTGCAACGTGTGCGAGACGCTGCTGGTGGGGCTGCGCAAGCAGGGGCTGTGCTGCACCTGTGAGTGGGGACGGGGACGGCGGTCAGACCAGGACAGGGATTGGGATGAGGATGCAGTGGGGACGGGGATGGGGACGGGGATGGGACGGGGACGGGGATGGCGGTGAGACCAGGACAGGGATTGGGATGAGGATGCAGTGGGGACGGGGATGGGGACGGGGAGGGGACGGGGACGGGGATGGCGGTGAGACCAGGACAGGGATTGGGATGAGGATGCAGTGGGGACGGGGATGGGGACGGGGATGGGATGGGGACGGGGACGGCAGTCAGACCAGGACAGGGATTGGGATGAGGATGCAGTGGGGACGGGGATGGGGACGGGGATGGGACGGGGACGGGGATGGCGGTGAGACCAGGACAGGGATTGGGATGAGGATGCAGTGGGGACGGGGATGGGACGGGGACGGGGATGGCGGTGAGACCAGGACAGGGACGGGGATGAGGATGCAGTGGGGACCACAGGGATGGGATGGGAGAAGGATGGCGGTTGGACCAGGATAGGGGTGGGGACAGGGAGCAGCACGGGGATGCAGTGGGGATGGGGACGGGACAGGAATCGGGATGGCGACAAGGGTGGGGACGGGGCGGGGGTGTGGTGGTGACCGGGATGGTGGTCCGACCCAGACAGGGACGGGGATGGGGATGGGGATGGGGACAGGGACGCTCCGGATCCAGCTGTGGCAGGAGGCTCCTCCGCTGCCCCCAGCTGTGGGGAAAGTTCCACCCTGCCCCACCCATATGGGTGTGGTCGGTGCATAAGCCCCACCCACCTGAAAACCAGCCATTCAGCTGCGAGGGTGGGTTGCTATTGGCTGACCCGCTGGATGCGGTGGTGCTGTGATTGGGGGGTGGGGGGGGTGGGAGGGGGGGGGGGGGGGGCGGAACCGGGTGCGTGGGCGGGGCCTGGGCTGAGCTCCGCCCCCCCTCCCCGTTCCCCCCCCCAGTCTGCAAGTTCACGGTCCACGAGCGCTGCGCCCGCCGGGCCCCCCCCAGCTGCATCAGCACCTACGCCAAGTCCCGCAAGGAGGCCGGCGTGAGTGGCCCCCCCCGGCCGCCTGTCCGTCCACCTGTCCGTCTGTCTGCCTGTCCGTCCGTCCATCCGCCTGTCCATCCATCTGCCTGTCCGTCCGTCCATCTGCCTGTGCATCCGCCTGCCTGTCCGTCCGTCCATCCATCTGTCCGTCCGCCTGTCCGTCCATCCGCCTGTCCATCCGTCTGCCTGTCCGTCCGTCCATCTGTCCGTCCGCCCGCCTGTCCGTCCGTCCACCCACCCGTCCTTCTGGCCTCCTGCCCGTTGCTCCACCCGCCCGCCCACCCACCCACCCAACCAGCCACCTCCTTCTGCCCGCCCGTCTGTCCGCCTGTCCGTCCGTCCGCCCCTCTGTCGAGTCGTGCATCTGGCTGTGCAGCTGTCCGTCTGTCCACCCATCCACACGGTGGGGGGGGACACCCGGTGTCTGAGCCACCCCCCGGCCCCCCATCACGGGGGGGGTGACACGCGGGGTGACGCAGGGGGGGCCGTGCGCAGGTCCAGGCTCACGTCTGGGTGAAGGGCGGCTGCGAGGCCGGCAAGTGTGGCCAGTGCCAGAAGAAGATCAAGAGCTTCCAGAGCCTGACGGGGCTGCACTGCGTCTGGTGTCACCTGAAGGTGGGTGCATCCCTGTGGCGGCGGGGGGGGGTCAGTCTTCCTGGCCCCCCCCCCAGCCCCCCTCACCCCGCTCTGCCCTCAGATCCACGAAGAGTGCCTGCCCCTCGTGCCCCCCGCCTGCGACTGCGGGATCCTGCGGGACCACATCTTGCCCCCTGCCGCCATCTACCCCGTCCTGCTGGTGAGTGCTCCGCCCCCCCCGGGATGCTACTGGGACCCCCTGCGGGGGGGCTGTGCCCCCAGGCCCCCCCCTGAGCCGGGGGTGCCGCCGGTGCTGGCAGGAGAGGCAGGACAGCCAAAGGGACGGCAGCGGGACGCCGGCGGAGGAGACACCTCAGGTCTTCACCACCCCCGAGGGCCAGGCGCTGCGGGTGAGCAGCGTGTTCCCCTCCCCACATCCCCCCCCTGCACCCCCCCATCCCCGGGGGCCGAGGCAGAGCCCTCACCCCCCCCCGACCCTGCAGGTCAGCCCCGTGCCCAACACCCACCCGCTCCTCGTCTTCGTCAACCCCAAGAGCGGAGGGAAGCAGGGGGAGAGGTAAGGGGGGCCTGGGGGTTCTGAGTGGGCTCATTCCGGCGGCCGTCTGTCCCCCCCTCGCCCCCCCCCAGCCCCCCCATCTCCCCTCTCCCCCCAGGGTGCTGCGGAAGTTCCAGTATCTGCTCAACCCCCGGCAGGTTTATAATCTGCAACAGGGAGGACCCACCCCCGGGTGAGTGGGGCTGGGGGGGGCAGTGGGGTGCCCGGGGGGGGGGGGGCAGCCCTGCCCTGACCACCCCCTCCTCCATCCCTCCCTCCCTCCCTCCCTTCCAGGCTCAATTTCTTCCGGGACGTGCCAGATTTTCGGATCCTGGTGTGCGGCGGGGGACGGCACCGTGGGCTGGATCCTGGACGCCATCGGTGGGTGCTGCCCACCCCACCGGTGGGTGCTGCCCCCACCAGACCCCCCCCTGACCCCCCCTTTCCTTGCAGATAAAGCCAACCTGCCTCACCGGCCCCCCGTGGCCGTGCTGCCCCTGGGGACCGGCAACGACCTGGCCCGCTGCCTGCGCTGGGGAGGAGGTGAGTGGGGCAGGATGGGGTGGGGGGGGACACACGCACACGCACCCCCCAGCCACCCACCCACGCCATCCCCTGGCCCCCCCCCAATGGCAGGGTACACGGGGGAGGACCTGGTGAAGATCCTGCGGGAGATGGAGGGCAGCAGCCTGGTGCAGATGGACCGATGGCGGCTGCAGGTGCTGCCCGAGGACCCGGCGGCCGCGGGGGACCCGGTGCCCTACGAGATCATCAACAACTACTTCTCCATCGGGGTGGTGCGTGGGGCGAGGGGGCGGCACAGGGGAGGTTGGGGGGCTCATCACACCCCCAGCTGCCCCCCTCCCAGGACCTCACCCCCCCCTCTGCCCCCCCCCCCCAGGATGCCTCCATCGCCCATCGCTTCCACGTCATGCGGGAGAAGTACCCGGAGAAGTTCAACAGCAGGTGGGGGGGGTGGGACGGGGCTGTGCCCATGGCATGTCCCTGTGTGTCCCCCCGGCCCCCCCCGCACCGTGTCGTGTCCATGTCCCTCCCCCAGGATGAAGAACAAGCTGTGGTACCTCGAGTTCGCCACCTCCGAGACCATCTTCGCCACCTGCAAGAAACTCAAGGAGTGTCTGAGCGTGGAGGTGAGGGGGTCCCCCATCCCGGGGTGGGAAGTGGGGGGGCCGGGACTGCCCTGCCCTACCCTGACGTGCCCCCCCTGCCCCCCGACAGTGCTGCGGGACCCCCCTGGACCTGAGCGGGTCCCTGGCGGGGCTGGCAGTGCTGAACATCCCCAGCATGCACGGAGGCTCCAACCTCTGGGGCGAGACCAAGCGGGCGCTTGGGGAGGCGAGGAAGGCACCGAGCGCCGGGCAGCCCCCCGGCCATCACTGATGCCGAGACCCTCAAGACCTGTGTGCAGGGTGCGTGGGGTGGCGCGGGGAACCCTCCTCCTCCTCCTTTGGCCCCCTGCGCCGCCCTGACCCCCAAATCTGCTCCCCCCCCCCCAGATCTGAGTGACCGGCGGCTGGAGGTGGTGGGGCTGGAGGGGGTGCTGGAGATGGGGCAGATCTACACCGGGCTGAAAAGCGCGGGCAAGCGGCTGGCGACCTGCTCCGAGATCACCCTGCGGTGAGCTGGGGGGGCCGGGGGTGGGGGGGGGGCACAGGCCATGGCAGCGATTGAGCCGGCGGGGGGGTTTTTGCAGGACGCTGAAGCCCCTGCCCATGCAGATCGATGGGGAGCCCTGGATGCAGCCGCCCTGCACGGTATGTGGACCCCCACGCCCCCAAGCCCTAGGGAGCTGGCGGACCCCCACCCTCGCCAAGCACCTTGGGGACCCCCAGGGTGTGGGGGGGGCCCGCCCCAGCCGCCCCAGCCGCCCCAGCCCTAGCCCCAGCCTCTCTCTTGCAGATCAAGATCACCCACAAGAACCAGACGCCAATGCTCATGGCCGCGCCGCCCCGCTCCTCCAGTTTCTTTGGCCTTAAGAAGGGCCCCCCCGAGGCCTGAGGGGCCCAGGATGGGGGGGCAGAGCCCCCCCCCCGAGCTGCGCCTGGGCAGGGGACATGGGACCAACCCCCCCCAATCCACGTGTTCCCAGCAGGGGTGGGTAGCAGCTGTGCCCCCCCCCTCACCCAGGGGTGCTCGGAGCCCATGGGTGCCGTGCCAGGGTGGGGGGGGGGCTGCGTGAGGCCCCCCCGTGCCCATGTGTGCCGCGGTGGCTGGAGCCCCCTGCCCCACCGGGCCACCCCACCCTATTTATTGCCTACCCCCCCCCCAATTTCAAGTGCCTCTTGCAGTAATAAAGCTGGTGGTGAGACAGGCGCTGGCTGTGCTGACCGTGGGGGGCAGCGGGCTCAGCCCCGGCCCTCCCAGCAGGACGCAGGTGCCCCGGACCCCCGAACGCCCCCCCCAAGACACACAACCAGACAGAGGCCCCGGCTGAGCTGAGCCTTTAATCTCAGTGGCGGCGAGACCGGAGCCACGTGTCCCCCACCACTACCCATGGCCCCCCACCCCGGTCCTGGGGGCTCGGGCCAGGCAGGGGGGGTGGCACGGGGCCGGGGGGGGGGCCCTAGACAGTGTTGGCACGGAGCAGGGGGCTGCTCTCGCCGCTCGGGGCCCCCCCAAAGGCCCGATGCAGCAGGAGGCGGAGGGCAGAGCTGGGGGGCAGCCAGCCCCGGGGCTGGGGGGCCGGGGGGGGCCGCGGCCAGCAGTGGGCTGTACTTCACGCGCCTGTGGGGCAGGGACACAGCGAGAGGGTTAGTGCCAGTACCGGCAGGACCGCGGCGGCGGCGGTCCCCAGGTCGTGGTGGACTCCGGGTGCCGCCGTGCCCCCCCCCACCGCCATGGTACCCCCCCCCCCGCCTCCTGACCTGTAGGTGTAGGCAGCGGTGCCCAGGGCGGCGGCGATGAGCACCAGCCCCACGAAGAGCGTGGTCCTGCCGGCAGCCGGGGCAGCGCCTGCGGGCAAAGGCAGCTCAGCACCCCTCAGTCCCACGGGACAAGCCCCCCCTCGTCCAGCCCTCCCCCCCCCCCGGCCCCGCTCCCACCTCCGACGGCGACGCGGGTGCTGGCCACGGCCAGGCTGTTGCCGTTGGCCAAGGAGACGTTGAGGCAGTAGAGGCCGGACTGGTTGAAGTCCTGGCGCAGGACGAGCTGGCAGCCGGGGGCCGGTGCCACGGCCGAGCACGTCTGCGTCTGCGCCGTCTGGCACTCGGCGTCCGCCACCACGGTGCACACCTCCTCGGGCAGGCTGTGGGCAGGGGTCAGACCGCTGCGGACCGCCCCCCCCCCTACTCCAGCCCCAACGCGTGGTCCCTGTCCCATCCCCATCCCTGTGCCCAGGCCACCGGTCGGAGCCCCTCACCTCCCCTCGCACGTCACCGTCAGCTCCACGCTGTTCTCGCTGCTCTCCGGCACCACCGGCACCACCTGCACGATGGCCACGCTCTCGATCCCCTCTGCAACGGGACGCGGTGTCAGAGCGGGCTCAGCCCCCCCACCCCAGCCCCCGCTCCGGCCCCCCGGCCCGGCACTCACGGACGATGTCGAGCTGGGTGGAGAAGGTGCCGTAGCGGTACAGGATGCAGCCGGTGGGCTCGGCGGCCGGCGCCTGGCGCTTCACCAGCACCAGCGGCTCGGCAGTGCCGTCGGGGGCAGCTGTGGCAGCAGCTGTTGCTCCAGCTGTGGCAGCAGCAAGGGATACAGCCGTGGCTCCCATGGTTGCTCCCACTGTTGCTCCAGCTGTGGCAGCAGCAAGGGATACAGCTGTGGCTCCCATGGTTGCTCCCACTGTTGCTCCAGCTGTGGCAGCAGCAAGGGATACAGCTGTGGCTCCCATGGTTGCTCCCACTGTTGCTCCAGCCGTGGCTCCAGCTGTGGCTTCAACCAGGGATTCAGCTGTGGATCCAGCTGTGGATCCAGCTGCAGATGCAGCTGCAGCTGTGGCTCCCACCGTGGCTCCCGCTGTGGCTCCTGCCGTGGCTCCAGCTGTGGCCGCATCTGCAGGAGAAGCAGGAGGCAGGGAAGAGGCTGGGGAAGGGCGAGGGGGGGACTGAGCCCTCAGGGACCCCTCAGACGTGGTCCGTCACCCCCTGACCTGGGGGGAGCACCCACCTGCAGCCACTGTTCCCTCCGTGGCTGCGGGGGCCGAGGTGCCCAGCACGTCCCCGGCC
Source organism: Gypaetus barbatus (assembly GCA_028022735.1). Taxonomy (NCBI): domain Eukaryota; kingdom Metazoa; phylum Chordata; class Aves; order Accipitriformes; family Accipitridae; genus Gypaetus; species Gypaetus barbatus. The sequence goes on along the minus strand of CM051547.1, from coordinate 784,425 downwards.
GGAGTCGCCGAGGTGGGGAGCAGGGTGTCCGCGGACGCCGCAGCAGAGATGGCAGCGGGGTCGGTACCCGCGGCTCCGCCGGCAGCATCCGCCAGGGTGCTGAGCACCACGAGGACGGGCTCAGTGACGGTGGAGTCCAAGGGCTCGGTGACAGCAGGGTCCGAGGGCACAGCCACCGATCCCCCTGTGGGCTCTGCCGGCGAGCCGGAGGCTGCGGGTGCTGCGAGCAGAGCAAGGATGAGGAGGGCACCCCTCGCAGGGGGCACCCCTGGGACCCACAGAGGGGGGGTTGCTTTGTGCTCCCTTACCGGTGCTGGGTGCCCCGGCGGTGCTCTGCCCCCCCGGCGTGGTGCCGACGGGCTGCGTGGCCGTGGGTCCTGCCGACGGCGGCGACCCGGTGGTGGGGTCCACGACGGGGGCCGCGGAGGTGCCGCAGGGGCTGAGGGGAATGGCCGCCTGCAGCACCAGGCGGGCGGTGAAGGACCCGGTCTCCAGGTAGGTGTGGGTGACGGTGGTACTGCGGGAGATGAGGGTCCCGCTCTGGTCCCCGAAGTCCCAGGAGTAGGAGATGTCGGCGTCGCGCAGGTAGCGGCTGGGGTCGTGCAGCCGCACGGTGAAGGCCACGGGGCGGTTACGCACGAAGCGCCCGTCGCCCTCCACCGTGTCCTGCACCTGCGCCACGTCCACTGCGAAGGGCACCTGGTCTGGGACACACACACACACACACGGGGTGCCGTCAGCTCGCCCTCCCTGCTGGGGTCCCCCTGCCACCCCCCACCCCCTCCCCAGCCCCGGCACCCACCGGTGATGCTGAACTGGGTGCTGGCGCGGCCGATGGGGATGAACTTCTGGTGGCCGCGGTAGTGGTAGACGACCACCTCCATGGTATAGGAGCCCAGGGGCACCCCCGCCGTGCCCACCGTCAGCTGCGACGCGGCACCGTCCACCACCTGCCAGTAGCGCCCTGTGGGACGGGGGGGGGGTCAGACACCGCCTCAGGGACCCCCGGACCCTGGCGGGGGTTGGTGCCGGCCTCACCCCACGTCCACCACACGTAGACGAATTTTCCACGCTTGCCACCGGCGCTGGGGGGGAACGGCTGCCCGTCGGGGAAGACGCCATCCGTGCCCTCGGCCGGCTGCTCCGGGAAGACGGGCTCACCCTGGGCGACGCGGGTGCCTGTGGGGAGCAGAGGGTGAGGGGGGGTGTGGGGTGTGGGGTCCAGGTGCTGGGGGGGGGGGGTTGGGTGGGCGCTGACCGTTGACGGTGCAGTTCTGGCTCCAGACGACGCGGCCGTCAGGCAGCACCGCCTGGGTGCTGGGGAAGCGGAGGGCGATGGAGAAGGTGGCCTCGGCACCCGCCATGGTGGGAGCATCGTTGCTGATGTCGAAGGTGACATCACCACCTGCCAGGCACGGGGACGGTGGCTCAGGGACGGTGCCGAAGGCCAGCACGGTCGCCGGCGCCCATCCCGGCACCCACCTCGCCAGCAGTCCCGCTGTCGCGGCGTCCCCTCCTGCCACGGCCGGTACAGCCCCGAGTCCCAGCTCCGGAAAGGCGCCGGCCGCCCGCTCCAGGGTTGACTGCGACCACGGCTCCGGCCACCGGTTCCTGCGGTAGAAGGGCGAGAGGGTGCGTGTGGCACCCGGAGCACCGGCGTGGGGTGGCCGCCAACGACCCCGACCAGCCGGGGAGACCCCCGGTGATGCGCTGCCAACCCCACGGGGCATCCAGCCGGGTCCCCCCCAGCCGCGGGGACCCTTGGGGACCCTGGGGTCCACGTGACGGGCTCGGGCCAAGCCACGCGCAGGGCAAAGCCCATCACATGGCGTCGAACGCTGCCCAAAGCCTTTTCATGTGACTCTCAGCTGAGCCAGTGCTGGCAGCCCTGGGCAGGATGGGGTGAGCACCTCCCTTGCGGCCCCTCACTCGCAGGGGGCTACCGGGTCCCCTCTGTCTCCCCTCCCTCATGGACGGATAGGGTCCCCCCCCCCATTTACAGCACCAACACAGAGGGATGGGGACCCCCACATCCCACCCCACTCCTGGAGGGCTGTAGGTCCCCCCCAACATCCCGCAAAGGGACTGGGACCCCACAATGAGCCCCCTTCATGTACTCCAAGCAGCCCCCATGGGATTAGTGGGGTCTAATCCTGCTCTCCGTGTGATCTGGCTTTGAGAGGGGGGCTCCACTCCCACCGATGGACCCCATAATCCCTGGGGAGATGGGGATGGTCCCGGCCGGCAAGGGGGCTCGCGGGATCCGGGGGGCAGAGCTGCCCCCCGGATCCCGCGAGCCCCCTCGCCGGCCGGGACCATCCCGACTGCTCCCATGTCAGGCTCTGGATGCTGCGCCCCCCCACCAAGGACCCCCAGCCCTACTTACGCCGCTGAGCTGTACCCAAGACCAGGAGGGTCCCCAACACCGCGATCACCCCGTGCACCCGCATGGTCCCACCGTCCTCGTCTCCCCCCACGTTCAGGCACCGCCGGGGTAGAGAGGCGAAGGGGACGGGGACGGGGGGGATATGAAGGGGTTCTCGTTTGCATAGTCCCACCCCAAAAAGAGGGGAGGGTAAGGGGGGGGGGAGGAACCTGGCCCCCCCACTTGAATTGCGTGGGGACACGTGTGTGCCTGTGTGCGTGGCCCCCCGGTCACACGCTCAGGGTCTGCCCGGGAGGCGGGTGGGAATGGTGGGGTCCTTCTTGGAGGACACAGAGACAACCCCCCCCCCCAGCTCGGGGAGGGGAATGGGGGGGGTGCTGGCCCCCACTCTCAGCACTGTCTGGGTGACCCCAGGGTCACGGATTTGGCCCCATATAGACGTGATGGGGACCCACCACCCACCGAGCCCTAGGTCACCCTGGTTTGCGGGGTGGGGTGCACAGGCAGGGGGACCCCGATCCTGCACATACACAGGGGGACCCCAATCCTGGACAGAGACAGAGACCCCCACCCATTCCTGTTGGGGGGGGGGGCCTGTTTCCAGCTCCCAACCGGCCCCAGCGCCAGCCCGGAGGGTCCCACCCGGGGCGGGGGGTGCCCACCCATGTCCGGCAGCCGCGTGGGGGTCTGCGGGCGTGGGATGGTGTGTGCGGGACCCCTGAGCATCCCGAAAACCCCGCGTGTCCCGTGTCCCGTCCGCCCCCCCGTGATGCCGCCCCCGCCCGTGGGGGGCCGATTCTGAGCCCGTGACGGTTCCTGCGGTGCCCGGTCCCGTCCCCGTCCCCGCCCGGTGACGCCGCAGCGTCTCCGCCTCGGGTGCCCCTTCCCTTACGCGCCTGTCCCTTTAAGGGATCTCCCGCGCCGCCCGCTACGACACCGCGATCCCGGCCAATGGGTCGGGGCGGGGGGGGCGTGGCCAGCGGAAGGCGGGAAGCGGCGCGGGCGGGGCCGCGGGAACATTGTTGCGCGCGGGGGGGAAGCGGCGGCCGCGATCGTTCCACCCGCCGCGCGCGCGCCCGGGACCCCTTCCCCCCCCCCCAAGGGACCCCCGGGGACACCACCCCCCCCCCCCCCGGGGACACCCCCCTCCACGGGGACACACACCCCCCCCCCCCCAACCCCCCCCCGGGACCGCCCCCGGGCATTCCCCTCCCCCCTCCTTCCCCCCACCCCCCCCGGGGTCTGCCCGCCGGGGCCGCTCCCCGGGCCCGTGTGTCCCCCCCCCCGCCTCGTGTCCCCCCCCATGGAGAACTTCCAGAAGGTGGAGAAGATCGGGGAGGGCACCTACGGCGTCGTGTACAAGGCCCGGAACAAGGTCACGGGGGAGGTGGTGGCACTCAAGAAGATCCGTCTGGACACGTGAGTGGGGGGCACCGGCAACCGGAGAGGGGACACACACACACACCGGGGACCGGGACTGACCCGCCTTCCCCGCAGGGAGACCGAGGGCGTCCCCAGCACGGCCATCCGGGAGATCTCCCTGCTCAAGGAGCTCAACCACCCCAACATCGTCAAGTGAGTGGGGGGGACGGGACACCGGGGGACCCCACGAGCGATGGGGCCGGGGGTGGGGGGGGGGGGGGGGTCTGCAGAGCCCAGCCGTGCCATGGGCCTGGCTCTGTGCCGGTGGTGCCTCGGCGGGGGTCAGGGGGACCCCCGAGGCCGTGGGAAGTAGTGGCTGTGCCAAACCCCGTGACTGTGGGGGGGGGGCCCGTGGCCGTGGGGAGCCGTGGCCGTGCTGACACCCCCTGGCTGCTGGGACACCCGTGGGGAGCCGTGGCCATGGAGGGTCCCGTGGCCGTGGGGTGCCCCATGGCTGTCAGGACACCCGTGGCTGTGGGGAGCCATGGCTGTGCCAAACCCCGTGGCCGAGGGGAGCCGTGGCCGTGCCGAAACCCTGTGGCTGCTGGGACCCCCGTGGGGAACCGTGGCCATGGGGGGTCCCGTGGCCGTCGCCCCCCCCCTCCCCCCACCGGCGCCAGCCCAGGCGGTGCGCGCTCCCCCAGGCTGCTGGACGTGATCCACACGGAGAACAAGCTCTACCTGGTCTTCGAGTTCCTGCACCAGGACCTGAAGAAGTTCATGGATTCCTCCTCCATCAGCGGCATCGCCCTGCCCCTCATCAAGGTGCCGGGGGGGGAGCACGATGGCGGCGGAGCGGGGTGTGGGGGGGTCCTGGCCCTGCTGAACCCCCCGACCCCGTCCCCACAGAGCTACCTGTTCCAGCTGCTGCAGGGCCTGGCCTTCTGCCACGCGCACCGCGTGCTGCACCGCGACCTCAAGCCCCAAAACTTGCTCATCAACGCCGACGGCGCCATCAAACTGGCCGACTTCGGCCTGGCTCGCGCCTTCGGGGTGCCCGTGCGCACCTACACCCACGAGGTGGGCGTTGAGGGGGGTGGTGGGGGAAACACGACGATGGGGAGGGTGGGTTTGGCGGGGGGGGGGGGCGGGACGGGACAGGACGCAGTTGCCCATCGTGTCCCCCGCCATGGCAGGTGGTGACCCTCTGGTACCGAGCCCCCGAGATCCTCCTGGGCTGCAAGTATTACTCGACGGCCGTCGACATCTGGAGCTTGGGCTGTATTTTTGCGGAGATGGTGGGTGACCGACCGTGGGGCGACGGGTATGGGGGGGTGCTCGGCCCCCAGACCCCCCCCAGGGTGACACCGGGCTCCCCACGCATCGGGGCGAGCCCAGAATCTGCCGGGCGGGTTCTGCCCGTCCCGTCCCGGTGACACCGCGGTTCCCCGGGGCACAGCCCTGACGTCACTGGGGCACGGGGCTGACACCCGCCGCAGCACCCCAGGAATAAAAGAGGCTTTGTGGGTGCTGGGGAGGGGGCCATGCCAGCCGGGCGTCATGTGAGCTCCCCCCCACCTCGGGGTCCACGTCACGCGGCTGACCACAGCGTCCGGCGCTCCCCGGGGAAACCGGGATCCGCTCCCGCCGCGGGGACGGTCATGAGGGGCCGGTGTGAGAGCTCACGGGGTGGGGGCTGCGTGTGATCCCCACCCCGGGGTGGGGGGGCCCAGCCCCGTCTGCCATCTGGCAACCTTTGGCTTGGAAAGGGCAGGACGTCTCGGGGTGCAATCGGTCACCGGGACCCCGGTGTCACGGGGCGCTTCGGGGACGCCCGACTCCCCCGCAGGGGTGTCCCCGGCCCTCCCCGGCAGACCCTCCTTCTTCCCCCTGCTCCATGCTCAGATCACCCGGCGCGCTCTGTTCCCTGGGGACTCGGAGATCGACCAGCTCTTCCGCATCTTCCGCACACTGGGAACGCCGGACGAGGCGGCCTGGCCCGGCGTCACCGCCATGCCCGACTACAAGCCCAGTTTCCCCAAATGGGCCCGGCAGGATTTCGGCAAAGTGGTGCCGCCGCTGGACGAGGAGGGACGGAAGCTGCTGGCGGTGAGCGAGGGGCTCAGGGGGGGACGGGGACATGGGGGATGATGGGGACCCCCCCTCCCTCACCGTCCCCCCCCCCCGCCTCCCTTCTCCCCCCCCCAGCAAATGCTGCACTACGACCCCAACAAGCGGATCTCGGCCAAGGCTGCACTGGGACACCCCTTCTTCCGCGACGTCACCAGGGCCGTCCCCCACCTGCGCCTCTGAGCGGCCCCACCGTGTGTGTCCCCCCCCCCGGACCCTGCCTGCACTCACCAGGATCTCGGGATGGGACCAGCAGCTGCCTACTGCCCAGCAAGGGTCTGGAGTTGGGGGGGGGGCTGCCTGCCATGCCCCCCTCCTGAATGGAACCCCCGTCCCCACGCTGTGAGAAGTGACGTCTGTCCCCGGGGACGCCGTGGCCGGGGGCTCAGGACCCCCCCTGCACCTCTCGCCTGCCCCCACCCCCGGGACTGCTCTGGGCAGAGCCGCCCCCCGGCTGCCGCAGCCCCCCCGGAGCGCAGCCGGCTCCCCCCCTCGGGGAGAGGGAGCGGGTCCCATCCTGCTCCGCTCACCAGCGTGGCGAGGCCCCCCGCCTTGCCTGGACTTTTGGCACTTACGGCCCCTTGGGGGGTGGGGGGCCTGGGACCGGCACGGGGGGGGGATGAGCACCTTCCTCTCCCCCATCCTCCTCCTCCTCTTTCCCACTGTCTGTCAGCGCGGCACCGGCTGAGGGTGAAGCCCCCGGGGGGGTCCATACACCCCCCCCACTGCCCTACGGGAGCGGGAAGGGGGTTTTGCCCCAGGGGGTGGTGTGGTGTGATGGGGGTTCCCCGCAAAGCGTGTCCCCTGGAGCCCCCCCCCCCAGCTGTCACCTCACTCGGGGGCCCGGTGCCCCCCCCCTCCCCGCCGCGGGTTTTTCGTCGACTTTTGTAACTTCTGCAATTTCGTACCGAATCTCAAACTGTGTGTGGCGCCTGCGGGGGGGTGGGTGTCTGGGGGGGGTCCGGCCGTGTCACCATCACCCCGTGGGACCTGTCCCCCCCAGGCCCCCCCCGAGGGGCCTCTCCCACCTGTGTCCCCCCCCACAGGTGCTGGGCCCTGAATGGCACCTGAACCCCGACCCTGACCTCCCCATAGGCCCCCCCCGGCTCTATACGGCCCCATACAGCCGCCCCCCCCCCCAGGAGCCCCCCTGTGTCTCTAGGACCCCCCGAGCGTGGGGGGGGGGAGCTCTCCGGGCCTTGGCTCCGCCCACCGCAGCTAGGCCCCGCCTCTCCGCCACGCCCTTAGGTGGCCACGCCCGTCTGCGCTCTGGAGCGTCGCTATTGGCCGGCCTGGGCTCCGCCCCCCTCGGCAGGCGAGGGCGCTGCCGCCGGGGGCGGGTCAGAGGTCGCGGCTCCCAGCGGCCCCCGCGCCCTCCCGGCCGCTGTCCCGCGGGCTGTCAATTACGAGAAGCAGCGCCTGTGATTGGCCGCGAGGCACCGCCCAGCGGTCGCGTCATTCATCGCGCCGCTGGCCTCGGGTTGGGCGAGTCGGGCGCCTTCTGCCATCTGATTGGGCGATACGGAGTCTCCCGCGTTCCGATTCGTCCCCGCTGCTGCGGGGGTCCTCCCCCTTAGGTCACCTTATTTGTTGTTGATGCCGCCCACCTGCGCGGCGGCGCCTCCCGTTGGTCTCACGCCCCGTCACTCAGCTCAAGCCCCGCCTTCTTCATGACGTTCCCCCCGACCATTAGCCGACCGCTCTCCTCACCCCTACAGGCCAGCCTACTGCCCATCCGCCCGCTCTCCGCCGCCGATTGGTTTTCCGACGCGGGGCGGGGCGCTGACCCTCTCCCCCCCTTTCCCATTGGCCCTGCCGAGAGGAAGAGGCGTGCCCTCCGCCCCGTTCCTCTTCGCCGATTGGCGGAAACCCCTCTTAATCCCGCCCGCGCCAGGAGGGTTTGGTTGAGCCGCTGTTTGTGCGCTTGGGGGCCGCGACGGGAGGGCCGGGCCGGGCGCTGAGGTACCGGGGGGGGGGGGGGGGGGCTCGGGGATGGGAGCCGGGCCGGGGGTGCGGGGGAGGGGGTCGGGTACCCCCAGGCCGAGCTGGGGTTGGGGGGAGGGCGGCCGCCGCCCGTTCTGGGGGTGTTCGCCCCCCCGCCGCCGCCAGGGCACGGCGGCTGTGGGGAGGCCCAGGGCCCCGAGCTGCCCGCCCAGACTCCCCCCCCCCCCTTCGATCCCCGCTGTGGGGGTCCGCCGTCCCCTGCCTGCGGCTCGGGGCCCCGCACGGCCGGGCTCCCCTCGGGAGGGGGCTGCGGGGGGGGTCCCGGGTCTCGTTCCACCCTCCGTGTCAGCTAGGCTGGTGTATCGCGAGGCCGAGCCGTGCCGGTGGGTGCGGGCAGGGGGTGCGAGGCTGCGGAGAGGCCCCGGTTTTCAGCGTGGGGGCTGCCCGTCTCCCAGGCCGCCCTACGGGACCCACGTCTGACGCCTTTTTCGACTTTCCCACCGGTTTACGTGTCGGAGCCACGGCTCCTCCAGCAGCGGGGGCTTCCCCGGCATCTTCACCCGGAGTTTTGGCTTCCTGAGCCTCGCCTGGTTCTGAGGAAATCCGCCGGAGGCACTGACCCGCCCGTGGGTTTGGCTCCTGGGCTGTGGCTTCGGCCACCCCGGGGGAAAAAGGGGCGAGCGACCCTGTCCCCGGCATGCAGGGTCTCAGTCAGGGCTGCCCGAGCTGGCGCCGAGCCCACCGGCACAGGGCGGGAGCTGCCCAAATCGGTGGAAGATGGAGGGACCCAGCGCTGTCGTGGAAGAGCGGATCGATAAATGCTGTTCTCCTCTCCGAGAAGCTGCCCACCGGGCTCCTCTTCCAAAGGGCATCTCCGGCAGCAGTGCCGTCCCTGTGTCCATGTCCCCCCCGCCCCAGCTGTGGGCGTCAGGCCAGGCCAGATCCCTTGAGTCCATGCAGGACTCGCTGTTTGTGCTGGGCACCTGCAGCGTTGGCGCCGCAACGGGGCCTGGATCCCTCCTGGGAGGATGGGAAGCTTCGCCCAGGTGGCCTTGAGCCCGTGTCGGCGCTATCTCGGCTGAAGCGTGGGGGGATGGCATGTGGCCGAGCAGGGCCGGAGCCTGTCCCTTGACCAGGGCTGTGAACCGGCTTTGCCGCGTGATGGCTCATGTATGGCAGCTGTGACCGGCAGCCTTTATGTGCCACGTGGGTTGGGGGAGAGCCGGGTCTCCACCGTCCTCTGTGGGAGCTCGCCGACACCTTCACGTCATCAAGCCGTCGGAGCTGGCTGAGTTGCGAGATCTTAATATTTCATTAAGGAGGGATACCTAATGATGAGAGCCATGGGATGACTTTGTACAGTGCTCGTTGGCCTGTAGCAGCTCAGCTTCGCTCCATGAGCCGGAGTTCCCTCAGCCCAAGCTGTCTGCCTGTGCGGCAAAGGCTGGGCTCCCTCCATAACTGGGAGCCCTCTGGCACTGTCTGGGCAAATCCACGGTGGGCCGAGCCCCCGCGCGCCTCTGGGTGGTTGCTCGGGCGCGATTGGGACATAGGAAAAGTATCACTGGCAACAGGAAAGCAGTTAGCCCAGACGGGCTGTTGCAACCCTCCCCGTGAAGGATGCCCCCTTCTCCTGAGCGCGGTTCAGCCGGTGCTGCCCTCAGCACGCTCAGCCGTGGAGGGTTGGCAGTCCCGCCGACGCGGGCAGCTGGTGGTTGGGCAAGCGTGTGAGACGCTGCCTCCAAACGCCGCGTCCCGGCAGCACGAGAAGGCTGTGGGAGCGTTTGGGATCCTGTTTGGGAAGGGCTGTACCGGGCGGTGTTTGGGAAGAGACGGAGCGAGGTGGCCTCAGACTCCCTGAACCTCGTCAGGTGCCGGTTGACCCATTTGCCAGCATGGGCACAGCCCTCGGCCAGGGAAAGCCTCTGCTTCCGCGGCAGGGGAGGAGCAGATTCATCCTGGCAAGTTTTCTAGCTCCGCTCGTGGTTGTTGGTGCTTGCCGTGTCGCACCATAAATCTTGCTCAACCAGCAGCTAACAGTAATTGCTGGTGACACGAAAGCGCGCCAAAAATAGCTGCAGACTTCTATAGATTGATGTATAGTCAACTTTCACCTGGTGCGGTGATGTTTTAGTGGGAATATCTGGTTGTCCTGGGGGTCTGTGGATCTTCTGAAGCCCAGGTTCGTCTGAGAGAAGCTGAATTCGGGTGGCTGTATTTTCCTTAATCCCTCACTGGAGCCCTGGTGTGGGCGGGATTTCATGCCGCTGTGCTTTCAGCGTGTGCGTCCTGAAGCAGCTCCTGGGCAGGAGAAGTGGCTCCTTCCAGGGCCAGCTGTGCCTGGGCAGTGCCTTGGGGTCCTGCTGAGCGAAGGGGGGCAAGGATGGAGCCGTCCGGCCCTGGACATCAGCGGCTCGGGTGAGGACAGCTGAAGCCTCGGGGCCAGTTCTCCAGCAAACCCTGGAGTACTCCCAGCAGCCGGTGGCTTCATGGGATGGTGATGGCTTTGTCCAGGAGCTCGCTCCATGCAGAGCTCTCCCTGGAGCACCCACCTGAGCGGTGTGGAGGAGGCAGCTCCCACCTTGCTGTCCCGAGGAGGAGGATGAGGAGACCCACGCGATGCTGGGGGTCCACAGATGGCCAGGATCCACATGGCTCCTGAGGTCCTGGAAAAGGGACTTGGGGTTTGTGCCAAACGGCTGCCATCGGAGAGGTGTGGTGTGAGTCCGGGTGCCTGGTGAAGCCGTTGCCAGTCCCTGCGGTTGGGGGTCCCGGCTGGTCCCTGTCTGTGTTGGGGCCTCGCCGCTCACCTGCGCCGGGACCATCCCCCTCCGAGCTGGAGCCCTTCGCCCACAGCTGCAGGTGCCTGGCAGTTCATCCCGTATAAATAGGCACAGGGTCTATTCCGGGCGCTCGCTGTGCGGCTCCAGCTGAAGCTGCAGAGCAGGACAACGGTGGTGTAAATCCCTGGCGAGCGGGTGGTGGAGATCTAACAGCGTGGTGGTCCTGAGCTCCTGCCTCATGTCGTGGGGCTGGGGCTGTGGCCGGGGTCTGTGTGAGTGCCCTCAACCTCTGCACCTGCCAGGAGCCCGGGCTGCTGCCGAAATAGCAGTGGGGTGCAGCGCAGCGGGGTGAGAAGAGCACTTTTGGCAGGGAAGTCACCCCGAGGAAGGAGGGAGCCAGGGCATGCTTGGGGCCGGCTTGGGAGCGAGGCTGTTGCTCCTGGCCTGCGGAAGGGACCGGCCCCGGCAGCGCCGGGCTCATCTGGAGAAGGAAAGTGACAACAGAGTTGGAGAGGACGAGGCGGATCTCTTCCCAGAGCAGATTCCAGCAGCGGTTGCTTCAGAGCACAATATTTGCGAGGGAAGGAGCTGGTCTCGCTGGCAGAGGAAGGGCGAGGGCTGAGCTGCGGATGGTGGCCGCGCTGGGCTCGCACCGAGTCTGGGCGGCCGTGAGGTGCTGGGGCAGCTGCGGTGGCTGGTCCTGGTGAGGTGCAGCCGGGCTCGCCCTCACGCTTTGGGGTTCAAGGGTGGCCGGAGCTGAAACGATCATCGTGTCCTGGTGCTGCTGCTGGAGCAGGTCCTGCTCCCTGCCCTGGCCTCGTCATGGGCTGCGTTGCTGCCGGGACGGCAATTTCTGCTCAGAATAATTGTAAATACTTGTAAAATCTTCAGCCCTGCCTCTAAGCTCGTGAGAGTAACGCTTGGCTGGAGCGATCCTGAACTTCATTCATGCCTGGCCTCATCCCGTGTGAGTTCTCCCGATGCCTTTCTGGATCAAACCAAAGAGAGTTGGCAGGAGTCTGGCAGGCTGGGCTGCACCGGCTGCTTCCCGGCGGGTCGTGCCGAGCCGTGCTTAGGATGCTGCCGAGGCCATTGCTGAGCTGTTCCCTCTCCCGAGCAGTGCTGGAGGAGGGAGGCGGCATTCCCTGTGCCCAGGCGAGTGTCACACCGATGAGTTTGTGTTTCCAAGGCTTTGCTGCACCTCGGGGGAGGCGAGAGCGATCCCCCTTCTCCTGGAGGGGTCCGGGAAAGGCTGGGCCAGGGTCTGGGAATGGCTGGGCCAAGGTCCGTGCCGCACAAGTGCTGTGGTTAGTGAGCGTTTCCTGCTGGGCTTGTCTGGCTTTAGCCCTGCTTACGTCTTCAGGCAGATGGGGAAGGGGAACTGGCAACAAACAACTTTCCACTTGTTGGTTCTGGTCTCTGCAATCCTCGTCCAGTTGCCTGCCTGGCCCTGCCAGTGCGGACAAATCTCTGCCGCAGCCCCGCAACCTTGGGACTGGAGTGTTACAAGGGAGAGTGAGATTAGCTCCTAAAGAAAAATACAAATGCTGCATTCTCCCACTTTCTCTGGGCGTGTGAACCACAGAAGCCAAAACTCCGGCTGCCCAGTGACCCCCAGGTTTTGTCTCTTCTCTGAGTGCCCCTTCCCAGTGCCCACCCCCTCGGGCTTTGAGGAGCCATGTCGTTCTGGGTGCTGTGCTTGATCTCGCTGACACCTGGATTTGAGCGGGCAGCCTGTTCTGCAGGCAGGGATCGCGAGCAGTGGGCAGCTCCAGCCTGGCAGAGCCACCCAGCCGGCATCGTGCTGGTGCTGGTGGGGTGTGCGGCTGGCTGCCTGTGGCCGTGCTTTATCCCGGAGTGGGATACAGTCCGCACCTCCAACCCAAGTGGCTCTGTCAGACCCCTGCTGCTCAAGTCCAGTGTGGAAAACAAAGCAAAAACAGTGATTAAAAAAAAAACAAACCAGGGCTCAGGAACTTTAAGGCAGAGCTGGGGAGTTTGTTTCCAACCCCTCCTCCCAGCCGGCTGGCGGGGAGGCACCCGGAGCTGTTGTGGCATCTCCCCCAGCTGCCGCATAAACAAGAGCGGTCCAGGCCTGGAGCCGCTCGCTGCCGGTCAGCCGTTCTCCTGCCGCCCCTTTCCCGCTGCCCCGGCTCGGGCTGCATGGTGTGTCCTGGCCTGGGGGCTGCTCGCCGCGGCCAGGAGCTGGAGGGCTGGGAGGACTGCTGACTCACTCCCAGCCTCCTCGGCCGCGAGGATCCCGTCCGCCTGCCTCACGGATTAGCTCCTACCGACCGATTTACTGCTCCGTGAAATCCTTCTGGAACAGAGGCTCGGGGAGCGGAGTTGTGGCCTGTGGGTCTGTGCCACGTGCGGCTGCGGGGCGCCTGCGGAAAGATCCCGCGTGGGGGGAAAGACCCTGTAACAAGGAACGTGTTCTAGCTTGAGGCAAGAAGAGTTTTGCCTGCTAAAGCTCGGCAAAGCCTGTCTCCGTGGACGTGGCACAGTCTCAGGGGGACGTGGGGGTATTGCACCGTGTGCGTTCAGCACGCCAACAAGTCTCTCCTCCTTCCAGGACAGCCGAGTGGATCAAAGGCCAGCACCCTGCACCCTGCACCCAGCTCCGTGTGGACGCCTCGGTGCCTTCCCGGCTCTCTGGTTAACAGGGCGCTCGGCGCCAGCAGCACCCAGGCCATGACCAGCCGAGGAGCCGCCAGGCCGAACGGGCAGTCCCAAGCCAGTAAAATCTGTCAGTTCAAGCTGGTGCTGCTGGGCGAGTCGGCGGTGGGGAAATCCAGCCTGGTGCTGCGCTTCGTCAAGGGCCAGTTCCACGAGTACCAGGAGAGCACCATTGGCGGTGAGTTGGCGAGAGGTGTCCGTCGTGGGTACTCCCACACACTCGAGTAATGCTGTCGGGCGCCCGCAGCCCCATCGCCACAGCTTTGCCTTGCGCTGGTTTTATTTCCCATTAAATACGAGCCCCTGTCAGGCTCCGAGCCCTTATCCTGCGGCCACAGTACGGTGACTAGGTGTGCGAGTGCTCGCCAGCCGGCGCTCCGTGTGCGAATTGGGCTCTAGCCACAGTCCCCACACCTCATCCTGTGGTCTCATGGCGGTGGGTGGTGACACATCAGTGGACGCGGCGGTCCCTCGGCGCGAGAGCCCTTGCCAATCCCCTGATAAGCACACCGCTCATGCAGAGCAGCTGGGATTTTTTTTCTCAGCGAGCTGGGCTCGGTGTGACAAACGGGCTCGACTAACGGGGTCCTCCTCCACCCAGCTGGTCCTGGAGCCAGCTGTGGGGTTGGGGTGCACCCAGGTCCACGTCCCTTCTGGGGGTGCGGGGAGGGTTCCTGCCCACAGCAGGGCTGGCCCATGCGATGCTAACGCCGTCTGTTCCTCCTGACAGCGGCGTTCCTTACACAGTCCGTCTGCCTGGATGACACAACGGTAAAGTTTGAGATCTGGGATACGGCCGGCCAGGAGAGATACCACAGTCTGGCCCCGATGTACTACCGGGGGGCACAAGCTGCCATTGTGGTCTATGATATCACCAACCAGGTAGGGTCCCTATCCAGACTCCTCGGCTACCAGGCATGAGGCACCTTGGTTAAACTGCCCGGGAGCAGCTCAGGGGGTGCTCATGGCCACGGGGGGCTCCGCTGGGGGCCATCTCCTCGCAGGGAGTCGGGGGTGGCTCTTCCCATGGTGGGGGTCCCTCTAAGACACCCACCTTGCAGCACAGCTGTGGGACGAGCCTTGAGTTCCCACCTCTGCTCCTAGGAAACATTTGCACGGGCGAAGACATGGGTGAAGGAGCTGCAGAGACAAGCCAGCCCCAGCATCGTGATCGCCCTCGCAGGCAACAAGGCTGACCTGGCCAGCAAACGCATGGTGGAATATGAAGTAAGTGTTGGCCCAAAGCTCTGCCGGGCTGGTGCGAGCTCCCTTGCCTGTCCCCCGCCACGGGAGATGTGCCGGGGCTTTGGCCGCCGGACCCTCACCCGGCCGCTTGTGTTTCTCCCAGGAAGCGCAGGCCTACGCAGATGACAACAGCCTATTGTTCATGGAGACGTCAGCCAAGACGGCAATGAATGTGAACGACCTCTTCTTGGCCATTGGTGAGGCTCTGGGAGCGGCTGGGGGGCGAGGCTGAGGTCTAAGGGGGTCTGCTTGGGGTGCAGCTCCCCCTGTCCTCCCCGAGCTTTTTTGGGAGGCTGAGCAGAGCTGGTGCCTGTCCTGCCCTCTAGTGAGCGCGGCTCCTCGTGACCCAGCAGCGGCTGTGCCACAGGCTGTGGTGCTGCTACCGGGGCCGAGCACCGAGGCTGATGCTCAGTGCGAGAGCAGCTCGAGAGGAAACTGCTCTTTGCCCCTGGGGAAGCACGTGGGCCTTGTCGGTGCGGCCGGGGTGGCTTCAGGGTCTCCGCTGCGCTCGAGGCAGGGTCAGGCCAGGTCCCTCGGGCTGCAGCAGCGGGGCTGTGCCGCAGAGCGAGCCCCCGTCCCGTTCCCGCCGCCATCTCACCCGTCTTCCCCCTCCAGCCAAGAAGCTGCCAAAGAGCGAGCCCCAGAGCACGAGCGGAGCGGCGGGCAGGAGCAGAGGCGTGGACCTGCACGAGCAGAGCCAGCAGAACAAGAGCCAGTGTTGTAGCAACTAAAGGGCGGCCTCTGCCAGCGCCCGCGCGAGAGGAAGAGCTAAGATATAACCTCCATCCCCGTCCACCACACCTCACCTCCATAACGGCACACCAAGAAACCCGTCTGAACCAAAACCCTCCCGAGAGCTCCCTCTAACTGCACTTTTTAATGCTTCAAGACCACCACCAGACACCCGTTACCACCATCCCGAAGGCAGTGGAACTAGATCAGCCGGGGACTTAACTTCCAAAAAAACAAACTCTTCTTCACTTTGTATTATAGGTGCAAATAGCGACCTAATATTCTGATTTCTCCCTCCATCTTCCTCCCTCTCCCACCTCCCTCTCTGCTTTGGTAAATCTGGGTTCCTGTTAATGTCTCTCCTTCCACCCTCCCCGTAGAGCTGGGGCAGGGAGAGACCCGAGGAGGTGGCAGCATCAGCCTCGGAGGTTCACGTTGTGGTGAACCAGCTGGAACCAGAGACCTCCGGAAAGCACGGGATTTTTCCGAGGGGGTCTGTCATGGATTTCTTTTTAATTTTTTTTTTTTTACCCCCCCCTCCTGTTTCTTCTGTTTGGCTGTCGGGGGGGAGGAAAGCTGCAGTGTCCTTAATTTCTTCCTAGGTGGCCTTTTTTTGCTGGAGGATCAGAAGTGCCTGGGGGCTTTTTACAGGGGGAGGGGGGGAAGCGGGGCGAGCACTGATCGCCCCGAAGCCACCACCGGCGACCCTTCCCCACCGCTCCACCTTCGCCTGTAGAGCCGTTGCGCGTCACCGCTGCGGCCGCCCCATGAGCCATGTCCCTCTGGTGATCCCAATGTGGTCGGGGCATGAGCGGCCGCGCCGGTGGCGCCAAACCCATTGATCTCTCCTCTCGCTCCATGGTTTGTCCCCGGGCCGGCGGCAGGCGAGGGATGCCTCTGGTTTGCACTTTAGTCGTGGAAATGTCCCGTTAAGATGCACCTTGGTTTTTTTATTTTTCTTTCAGTCCCGTTGGGCCCGAGCCCTCGGGGGTGGTGGAGGGGGAAGGAGGCACCGTGCTGATTTAGTTTTGCTTCTGCTTTCCCAAAGGAGCTTTTTTGGCTGGAGAAATCCTCGGTCGCGGCGCGGCCACGCTCGGGAGAGTCAGGACGTTACCGGGTGCCGTCGGTTGATCGGTCCCAGCAGTGGAGTGGAAGGGCCCCACAGAGACACCCCCCCTCCCCTCTGGGGAGGGGAGCAGAGAGTCAGGTAGCACCCCT
Source organism: Gypaetus barbatus (assembly GCA_028022735.1). NCBI lineage: Eukaryota > Metazoa > Chordata > Aves > Accipitriformes > Accipitridae > Gypaetus > Gypaetus barbatus. The sequence goes on along the minus strand of CM051547.1, from coordinate 767,946 downwards.
GGGTGATGCACAGGCGACTCTGGTCAGGGTGCTGCAGCACAAGGGGACACCCCCAAGCGAGGACACCCCCAGGTGGGACACCCCGAAGCGGCAGCGTGTCTGCGGAGGGCAGCACCGCCTGGGCCGTGGGTCCCAGCGCCGCATCTGGTATTTGCCCGGCCGAGGCTGGATCCTGTCGCTCCTAGCACCTGCGCAGGAGAACCCCGCTCTGCCTGTGGGGCTTTGGGGTCAGGCCAAGCTTCCTCCCCCCTGCTCTGCCCCCATCCTGGGGGTCCTGCTTGCAGGGTGGGGGGCTCTGGGGAGCCCCCAGGGACATGGGTCAGCGTGGGACCCGTTCGCTCCTGGGGCCGTGGCTGTGGGGCGGAGGGACCCGTCTCGTATGAAGCCTCCCCACTGGCCCCTGCCGTGGGGCAGCCCCCCCCCCCTCCCCCAAGGAGGGTCTGGTTTTACTTGCACCCCTTGGCAGAGTTGGTGCTGCCATGCCGCGCCGGTGCTGGCAGAGCCTTGTGCCACGGTGTGGGCACCGGTTGTGTCTTCTCTTGTGCCAGGGTCCAGCTGACAGAGCCCCCCCTACCGAATCGGTGACTTGTATTTAACCAGGGACCGTGGCTAGCAGGGCTGGGGACCCCATTTCCCCCCCACGGTGACCCTAATCCTGCCGAGACCCCCCAGCCCATGCCGGCAGCCCCACCTCTCCCCCCACCATCTTCTGGCCAAAACCCTGGACCAAATGGGGACACTGCAGCTTTTCTCACTTTTTTTTTTTTTTTTCTCCTTCTTCTCTGATTTTTTTTTTTTTTTTTTTTTTTTTTTTTTTTTTGGCTTTGAGAAAGCTCCTCCATTGCATTTAAATAACAATCATGGTAACAGAAACTCAACCCTTGGATTTACCACTGTGTTTAATGGAAGTAAAACCAAACAGCAGGAAAGAGGGGGGAGAAGAAAAACAGCCCTCTGTGTGCTCAGGGAGGGATTTGGGAGCGGAGGGGGGGTTGAATTTGTCACCACCTCCCCCGGTTGTTGGCACCGGGCAGGAGCCGGAGCCGTCGCGGAGCGACGGCTCCGGCTCCTGCCCGGTGCCAACAACCGGTGTGAGGCCCCAGCCCTGCCCTGATAACGCTTATCAGAGCTGCCAGCTGGGCGGTGGCCCCCGGGGGGGCGGGGAGGAACGGGCCGGACCCCGGTTGCCTACGGAGAAAAGTCGGGGGGGGGAGGCAGCCGGTGGTACCGCTGGCCCTTTAAATCCGACCGGCCGTTGCCCCTTTAAGTTGCCCCTTTAAGGGAGATGGAGCCCCCACACCCCCCAGCGCCGGTCTGTAGAGGTTGAAGCCACGCCCACGCAGCCCCCCTGCTGGCCCGGGAGGGGGCGTGGCCGGAGGGCTCGTCCCCCTCCCCTTGAGGCCACGCCCACCGCCCCTTTCTTAAAGAGGCAGAGACGGGCGGGAGGTCGCGCTACCGGAGCCGCAACGCAGGTGCGCGGCGGGGTGGACCGGCACCGGGGTAGGGCTTGAGGGGGCATGGGGGGGGGGGGCACCGGAGCGAGGAGACGGGGAGGAGCGGGGATGCCCCACGCAGGTCCCTGGTGCCCGCTTTCCCCCGGAGCCTGCGAAGCTTCCCCCGCTACCGGTTCCCGGTAACGGTGCCCGGTGTCCGGTGCCCGCCCCAGCCACTCTCTCCCGTCCAGGTACCGCCGCGATGCTGCTGCTCCGAGCCGTCGCCGGGCGCAGGTAGGAACCGCCCCGTCGGGGCTCCCCGCGGACCCCGGTGCCGCCCCCCCCCCCTCGCCCCCGGGCCGGTCTCAGCTCCGCTCTCCCCGCAGGCTCCCGCCGCTGCCGCTGCCCCGCCGCGGCTGCTCCCGGTTGCCCCCCGGTAGCCCGGCCGCGGGGGGACGACGGGGGGCAGCCCCGGTTCTCGCGGCGTTGCTGGGCCTCGGAGCCGTCCTGGCCTACGGAGAGCGGCGGAGGCGGGTGAGCGGGAACGGGGCGCGGGGGGAGAAGCACCGGAACGGTGAGGTCCCGGCACCGGGGGGGGGAGGGGGCTGAGTCCCGGGAGGGCAGCACCGGGATGCCCCAGTTCTCCGGGGTCCTTTTCTGGGATGGGGACAGCGTGGGGGTGGGGCTGAGTCCCCGGGGGGGGCGCAGCACCGGGATGCCTGGATCCTCCGGGACACCCTGTTCCCCTGGTCCTTCTCTGGGACAGGGACAGCGGGGTCCAGCTGGGGGGGGGCTGGGGATGCCACGTCCCCCCCCCGCCAGCTGCAAGTCATTGCATCGGGGTGCCGGTTTTGGGGGGAGACCCCAGGGTCCTGGCGCTGGGGGGAGTGCAACGGGGGCACCCCCCCTCCCGGGGAGGGGGCACCGGGTGCAGCATTCCCCACTGACGGGGCCGGGGTCCCCCAGGGCGCCCAGGCGGCCCAGGCCACCCCCGTCCCCCGTTACCCTCTGTACACGCGGGAGGAGGTGGGGCGGCACCGCTCCCCCAAGGACCGCATCTGGGTGACCCACGGCACCGAGGTCTTCGACGTCACCGACTTCGTGGAGCTGCACCCCGGGGGGGCCGACAAGGTGCTGCTGGCGGCCGGCGGGGCCCTGGAACCCTTCTGGGCCCTCTACGCCGTCCACAGCCAGCCCCACGTCCTGGAGCTGCTGCAGGAATACAAGGTGGGGGAGCTGAGCCCTGAGGAGGCGCTGCCGGCCCCTGACACCACCCAGGACCCCTTCGCCAGGGACCCCCCCCGGCATCCTGGGCTGCGGGTCAACAGCCAGAAGCCGTTCAATGCGGAGCCGCCAGCGGAGCTGCTGGCCGAGCGCTTCCTGACACCCAATGAGCTCTTCTTCACCCGCAACCACCTGCCAGTGCCAGCAGTGGATCCCAGCTCCTACCGGCTGCGGGTGGAGGGGCCGGGGGGCCGGGCGCTCTCGCTGTCGCTGGCTGAGCTGCGCAGCCGCTTCCCCAAGCACGAGGTGACGGCCACGCTGCAGTGTGCCGGCAACCGCCGAGCCGAAATGAGCCGCGTCCGCCCCGTCAAGGGGCTGGCATGGGACATCGGGGCCATCAGCACGGCCCGCTGGGGCGGTGTGCGGCTGCGCGATGTCCTGCTGGACGCCGGCTTCGGCGAGGAGCGGGAGGGCGAGTGGCACGTCTGCTTCGAGGGGCTGGACGCTGACGCCACGGGGGCCCCCTACGGCGCTTCCATCCCCTATGGCCGTGCCGTCAGCCCGGCCGCCGACGTGCTGCTGGCCTACGAGATGAACGGCGAGGAGCTGCCCCGCGACCACGGCTTCCCCCTGCGCGTGGTGGTGCCCGGCGTGGTGGGCGCCCGCAGCGTCAAGTGGCTGCAGCGCGTGGCCGTCAGCCTGGCCGAGAGCCCCAGCCACTGGCAGCGGAACGACTACAAGGGCTTCTCCCCCTGCGTGGACTGGGACACAGTAGACTACACGACGGCGCCCGCCATCCAGGAGCTGCCAGTGCAGTCGGCCATCACCCACCCGCGCCCTGGCACGGCGGTGCCAGCGGGGGAGCTGACGGTGAAGGGCTACGCCTGGAGCGGGGGCGGGCGGGAGGTGGTGCGGGTGGACGTCTCTCTGGATGGCGGCCGGACCTGGCGGGTGGCGCGGTTGACGGGCGAGCGACCGGTGCCGGGGCGCGCCTGGGCCTGGGCGCTGTGGGAGCTGCAGGCGCCGGTGACGGCAGGCGCCGAGCTGGAGATCGTCTGCAAGGCGGTGGACGGCAGCTACAACGTGCAGCCCGACACCGTGGCGCCCATTTGGAACCTGCGCGGGGTCCTCAGCAACGCCTGGCACCGCGTCCACGTCACCGTCAGCCGCTGACCGTCCCGGCAGCTTTCCCCGCTCGCCCGCGGCCGCTCAAAGGTCGCCGCTTTTTACAGCCCCCGACGTGTGAAAGTGGCTCCATAAAGATTGCGCAGTTTTATGGACTCAGCCGTTTTCCTGGGGCTGCGCCACCGGAGCGGGAATGGGGGGGGGGGGGTTGGGGGTGGCCCTGGGGGACCCCCACAGCCACCCTCCCCGGCCCTACACACCAGCTGCCCCTCTGCTGTGGGACACCTCTGTCCCCAGGTAACCCTGGCACCCCGTGACCCTGTGTAACCCCCTGACCCTCTGGGACCCCCCCACCCTATGGGATTCATGCCGTGACCCTACAGCCCCCGGGACCCCCCCCGGACCCTACAGCCTCTCTATGGGACCCCCACTCCCCCCCCCAGGCCCTGTACAACCCCCCCAGCCCTCCTGACCCTACGGACCCCCGGCCCTGCGGCCTCCCTGCCCCGAGGGGACCCCCTGGCCCCAGGGGCACCCCCCACACCCCCCACAACCCGGTAACGGGCCCCCTGGGGCCGCTCTCGGGCGACCCTGGGGGGGTCCCGTTGAGCCCGGGGTCCCAGTGAGCCGGGGGGGGGGGGGGTGTCCCGGTACCTGCCTGCGCGTCGCCGTTCCCGGCCCGTGATCCCGTCCCCGCCGTATCGGTTATCGATTACTGGCTATCGGCTATCGATTATCGCCCCCGCTCAAGCCCTCCCCCCCGCCCCGGGTCCATCGATGCCCTCGTCGCTCTCCCCTCCGCCTCGGCGCTCCGCTGCCCCTCCCTGAGTAGCCGGCGGTCGCTCGATGCGCCGGCGCTCGGCTGAGCCCCCCGTGCCGGCCCATGGCGGCAGCGCGGCGCCCCCCCCCCGCTCCCCCTTCCCGGCGGCTCGAGGGCGTCGGCGTTCGGCTGCGCGGCCTGGCTGCGCGCGGGGGCCGGAAGTGGCTCCGGGCGGGCGGGCGGGGGGGCCCGGGCCCTCCTCAGGTGAAGCCGCCGCCGATGGAGCCGCCGCCGCCGAGCCCCTGACACCCCCCCCCCCCCGCCGCTCCCCCACCCTCCGCGGCCGGGCCGGGCCGGGGGGGCCCCTCCCCGAGCCCCGCCGGTGAGAGGGGGGGGCAGCTGGGCCGGGGCCGCTGTCCGGGGCGGGGGGGGGGGCTGTCAGGGGGTGGGGGTGATCGGTCTGGGGGAGGGGGGTGTGACTATGTTGGGGGGACACACACATACTGTGTGGGGTGGGGGGTGATGGGGGGCAGTTGGGGCGGTGGGTCAGGCTGGGGGAGGGGGTCGCCGTGGGGGGTGGGGGCTGCGGGAGGTGGTGGGGGTCTCTTCTGGGGGGGGGGACTGGCTTGGAGTGGGGGGAGCGTGAGCTCTTGCCTGGGGGTGTCCGCCTGCGGCGGGCTCGTGTCTCGCGGGGGGGGGGTGTCGCGGTTTTGAGTGGGGTCTCTACCTCGGAGGGGGGGGGGGCAGGGAGCAGGAGGCGTTTTGGGGAGGTGTGAAGCCCCCCGCGGGGGGGCGGGGAGCTGCTGTGGCGGCGGGTGCCAGGGGCTGCACCCCGGGGTGGGCCCCGAAACCTTCCCTGAGCCCCTTTCCCCAGGACGGCTGAGGGGCCAGAGCCGGCCCGGGATTGGGGGGGTCCCTCCTTGCAGGGGTGCAGCCCTGAAACTTGGGCCGCTCTGGAGGACGAGGGGGCTGGAGGAGCCTCACCTCCCCGGGTGGGACCCGGCCGTGGGGGACATGGGGGGGACCCCACCTCGGTGCTGGAGCAGCGCGGTCGGTGAAGTGACATTTCTGGGAGACAAGGGGCTTCACCGGAGGGACGGCATTCGGGGCTGCTGCGGCCCTGAACGCGGGGAGCCTCGCCGAAGTTCTTGTGCCTCTTCTGCGTCCCTCTTCTGTGGCGGGATCTCTCCCTCCCTCCCTTCGTGTTTGGGATCATTTCCCTCCCCTCCCTTCTCCTCCTCTGTTTTTGGAATGTCAGGTTTTGCGAGGGGTGTTTTGGAGGACGTCGCTTTGGGGTTTTAGGGTGAGCCTCTTCCGAGCGCTTTTACTCCTCTGTAACACACCTGTGCCGGTGGCTCCGGGGTCAAGGTTGCTGCAGGCGCTGCTTTTCGGGTGAAGCTGTTGGCTCCAAGCAGAGTTTTCCCAACCAGCCTGTAAATGCCGGAGCCTCCTCTTTGGTTGTGCAATGGGGATGCTCAGATGCGGGGTTCGCCCCCTGTTTTTGTGTTGCCCAGCCGGTGTCCCCCAGTACTCCCCTCTGCCCCCGCCTTACCGATTCTGCAACAGCTCTGGAGAGCTTCCCCGGGCAGGAGGGGCTGCGCCGTTCTCCCCCCTGCGCAGGGGGGGCACCAGGATGGGCAGCGCATGGCTCCGGCAGCTCCACGGAGCCTGCGGGGAGGAGCAGAGAGGGGGTACGAGTTCCCTAAAGCGTCCCAGGTGCTGCCTGGCTCCGTTCCTGTTGAACCCCTCCTGACAAGAAGCTGCAGTGCCAACGACCAACTCGTTTTGCTGGTAGAGAGCAAGAACACGTTTGTCATCAGTCCCAAAGAGGGCCTTTGTGCCGATGCCCTGTCCTGGCACCCGGTACCCCTGCAGGGATTGCTGAAGGGGGACCCAGAGACCCTGGGGCATGGGAAGAGGCAGCGGTGGCTCTGGGGAAGCTCTTGGGCCAAAGCTGCTGCTGGCAGCCTGGCTGTAAACTTGTCTCTGCTCATGGTTGCTCAGCTCCTGGGTACATGGGGCCTGCGCTGCGAGAACAGGGGGACTTCCTTGGGCACCGGCGCTTTGGACAGGCAGTGTTCCTGCTCTGTGCTTTGTGCCCGGCGAGGCTGGTGTCCGTGGGGCGAGGGCGGCGTTGTCCAGGAGAAGCTCGCAGATACCTTCCCACTGCATATCGGGGTCCCGGTATGGACAAAATAGGGAGCGTCTGCCGGGTCGCACCCCGTGCGCCTCAGCTCAGGCGGAGGCTGTGCCTGGGGCGGGGGGGCGGGGGGGGAGGGTGAGCTGTGTCCTGCGGCAGAGCTGGCAGGGACAGGATAACGATTTTTGGCCTCATCTTGGCTTGTGCTTGCAAGGACTCAAGGAAACCTGAGTGGCCTCAAAGAGCCGACGTGACAGACGGGGCTCGGGAGCCCTTGTGAAGGTGTCGGTGTTCGGAGGAGCTGGGGAGCCAGCAAGCTGCAGGGCTCCGTAGTGTCGGTTCTGTTCGCGCAGCAGCGGCTTGTGCTCCTGAGGGGAATTACAGGAACGGCGGGGGCCGACGTGGTCTCTGCGCCCGAGGACGGAGCGGGGTTATCCGAGGGCAGAGGACCAGGACGGGCGCGAGGAGGGAGCATCCAGAAGAGGATTAATTTTTCTCTGTTCTCAGTGGATCAGTTCCACTTAAAATGCGCGTGAGCGTCGTTAGGGAAGTTGGGCTGCAAATGATAGCGTTGAAAGTGCAGCACGGCTTCGCTTCCTAAAGGCCAGGGTATCTTTCCTGCTGTCTGTAACTGTCTGTCCATCCAAGTAAGCGCTGAAGAAGGAACTTCTCTTTCCTGCTTTCGCTGCCGGGGCAGTCTCCTGAAACGTCTTTTCATCTTTTGTAGGCTCAGCGTCGTTGCTCACGGTTATTATTTATCCATGTTGTGGTGATGCCCAGAGGGCACAACATGGGTTTAGATGCTGAACAAAGACACGGTGGAAGACGGCCCTCGGTTTGCTTTGAATTAAAACTTTGCTGAAGTCGCTGAATCTCGGGAGCGTGTTTAAGATGAGGAATTTTACATTTTACACTGTGCTGGTTTATAGTGCTTTTTCTGTCAGCAGGCTTTTAAACAAAATTATGTCAATGAGCGGGCAAGGCTTGTGTCCTGTCGTGTTAGCATTAGGAGCAGTTCCAGTGGGGAGGAGCTTCTCCAGGCGGTGAATATTAGTGACAAATAACATCCCCGCTTTGATGGGAGACAGCACTTGGCATCTCACCTGCCCGCTGCTGGACCTCACTTTGATCGCTGGTCTGGATCCTCAGAGGGTTTTCTCTCTCTCTTCCCGTGTTTTATTTATAAAAAGGACAGAAATTGCAGCCGTGCTTGCTCAGTTCTTGGGTTAAGGCACCTGAAGCGCAGGCGTTCTCTAGGAGATGGTCTCCAGTCAATACCCTGTGAGGTCGCAGGGGATGATATCAGACCCATCTTTGTGGTTTAGGACCCCGCTGCAAGGCCGGGCTCATGCAGACGGCTGCAGTGGCCGCGTCAGCTCTGCTGGTGTGACAAGCCCCATCGTCAGTGCTTAGCAGTGGGGTGTAGGAAGTTTTTCTTCCCATCCCTAAAGCAGTAACCTAAGAATATTCCTCTTGCCTCTCTCCCACCAGCGCTGCACGGCATTGCTTCGCTCCAGTGTAGCCTTGATTATAAATGTCGGAGGAGACGAAGGGTCTCGTCTCTCTCCAGCTCAGTGGTGAGGAGCTGTCAGCTGCTGTCCTCCAGCCGCAGCATTGCACTAAATCACTTTTTTTTTTTTAGCAATGACGCTTCATCTTATTTAATAATATATTTCAAAATATGGAAACAATGGCAACTATTTTATAATGGATAAAACATGTCACAACCCTTTAATTTTTGCTTTTGAAAGGCAGCTCCATTCACTTCTGCCTCTGTTGAACTGCTTGAGCCAGGGTCTTCCCCAGTGACGGCAGACGTGCGGCAGAGCTGCTTTCTTGGCATTGAAATCGGGGATGCTTGAGGGATGGGGGGGTTCTCCATGAAAGCAAGGCTTTCCCCTGCGCTGGGTTTTGAAGTGTTTCCAATGACACAAACTTTTGGGTTTTTTGAGCAGCTGGTTTCTTCAGCGAGCTTCTGTTTGCAGCAAAGGTGGAAAAAAAGTCCTCACATTGGAAAATAAATGGCAGCTAATGGAAACAATGGTTGGGAAAAAGAAACTGCGGGGACCTTTACAGCGCTTACTAATTCTTACCCCGACAGGAGGCCTGAAGATGTTCGCCCCGAGCATGTCTTCCCCCTGCACGTGCTGCTTCTCTTCTCATCACCGGCTCGCTGCTTACGGCGATGCCAGTCTCGCCAGCGCCGAGCCGAGCTGTCCCGCAGCAGGTCAGCGGGAAGACGGGAGGCAAACCTCACTACAGAGAGAGATGCAGTGGTGTTTGGGAGGCGTTTGGTGCAGCAGAAGCTGAGGAAGGCTGGGACCTGGGTGTCTGCGCACCGGGCGCCTCTCAGGAAGCAATCCCTGCCTGCGAGCCATGCTGCTGGACCAGCAGAGAAACGGGTCAGACTGAAGGGTTTTGACGTTTCTGGCTGGTTTCTGATCAAGTCTGGCGGGAGCTGTGTATTTACCCTCTGTGGGGGCTGATGTTGTAATCTTAAAAATAATCTCGGTGTAATTGGGCTGGGGTGTCTTTTCCTGCTGTCGTGGCGTCTGGAGGTGGAGAAGCGTTTCGCTGCTGGTGCTGAGCGTTAGGAGTCGTTTCATAGAGCTTGAGGTATAACCAGAAGCACTGGGGAGAAATTAAGAGGGGAAGAAGATAGGATGTCTTTCCTAACGACTGTGAGGCTAATAGGGGTTAAAATGGGCTCCAGAGGGAGCTGATGGGAGCCCTGCTTTGGAGGGTGTGTAGAAGCAGCCTGCGGGCTGGGCTGGGTGGGATCTAAGAGACTTTTCCCGTCTCTGGGATATTTCTGCCATCCCAGGAATAAGCAAAGCCCCGGCCCTCCCCCTGGTGCAGGAGGGTCACCCAGGCCTGGCCTTCTTCAGAAGCCTCTTGTTATTAGTGCAAAGGACATTCACAAATTGCATCATGCTGAAATGGAGGTTTTTTTAAATTGGGCTAGTTCTGAGGACTTTTTTTTTTTTTTTTTTTTTTCCTTCAGTGTTGCCACTTGGGGAAAAGTCCTTATTTCAGAGGGGAGGAGAGCGTCGAGCAGGGCTGAAGGCACTCTGCTCTAATTTTAGTGCGCTTCTCTCTCCGATTCCCAAGTTGACAATCACACCTGAAAGCTGGGAAGAAAGTCCAGAGACGGAGACGTGCTCTCTGCGCCCGACGGTCCAAAGCGTGGAGGTTTGTCTCCGGTCCGGGTCCTCGCCACGCTGCCTGACCCAAACCTCCCTCCGGAGAGAGGACGAAGGCCGTGCTGCGGGCTGGGGCTCTGCTCCGAGGGGGATCGGTGAGGGGTTGCCCTTCCTTGTGGAGATGGAGGGCAGCTGTTAGTGGTGCTGAGGGGGAGCTTGGAGGCGGCTGGAGTCACTCCCTGTTACACCGGCACTGAGCGGGGACGAGCCGAAGCCGAGTCCTTGGAGGCAGCCCCTTTCTCCCGGGGATGTGTTTTCACCCAGGCCATGATGTAGGGTTTTGCCAGTCCGGCTGCACAGCCTTTTTGCGGTGCTTTTCAAAATTAAAAGGAGTCTGGGAACAAATGACACGCAGAACCATTTTCTAGCCAAAGGTTAATTATGGGCCATCGTTACTGCAGAGCTGTAGGTTCTTGCGAGCTAGGTGCTTTTTTTAATTTGCAATTTTGTAAATTGTAATTTCTGCTTGCGAAGGCCTCGTGCTCAGCCAAAATTAAGGAAAATAACTGCTGACACGTGGCTCGGGGCTCCTGAAACGCTCCCAATGTTTTTCTCTGGGTCCTCTTTTAAAATACAAAGGAGCGAGGAATCAATCTCTTTTATTGCACATCATTCCGTTAACATTAATGAGACTGCGTGCATGAGTAGGAAGTAGGAGTTACAGAACTGGCTCCTCAAGTCAATTGTGTTTGGCTGATTATTAGCTGATTACTTTGAGCGAAATTAATTTCTCGTTCTCACTCCTCGCTGTCTGCTGCCTGTGGTTTAGGGAGGACACCGGGGTCCTGCTTGTCCCTGGCCTCAGCCGCGAGCCTGGGGTGGGACGGGTCCCTGGGAGGTGGCGAGGGGTTTGGGAGGGGGCAATGCTGGTAGCTTTCCATGCCATGTGTTCACCTGTGGTGCCCATCGGACTGTCACTTGGTGCTTGTTTGTTTGTTTAATTTTGTATTTTCAAGGGCTTCTGCAGAGTACAGGAGAGAAAGGGCTTTCTAAATAAAATTGATTTTTACTAGCGCGTTGCTGTGCCCTTTGTGCAAAGCAGACAGATCTCTGAGCGGGTGTGCGTAACGCAGAAAAGCAAAATTATGAGTTCAACAAAAATAAAGCCGCAGGATGCATTTTAAACCACAGTTCCTGTGTAACCCAGTGCTTGAGAGAGAGATTTCAACCTAAATTATTTTCATCTCATGAAATTAACAGCCACCGTGGGGTGGGAAGGGGAACTCTGAAGTGCTTGGCTTTTCCTTCGCTGCCCAGGCTGGGAGACTGCCATCCATCCCAGGCTGTCCTCCTCCGTCTGGGTGACACAGATGGCAGGGAAGGGAGTAGCAGAGGTGTTACGGCACTAGCCCATGTGCTTCCTTATTTCTGCACAGCCCCTGTAACTAATGTCAATTCACATGGTGCCTGTGGCAGGCCGGGATACGAGGCACCTTTTACATGCAGATTTGGAGCAGGTCTGGGAGTCTGCATCCCGCTGCTGACGGGGAGATCGGGACTGTGTGTCTCCATCTCCCCGGTCAGGCTTCGGGACCTGCAGCACTGGGATCCTGGGTACCAGTGATGGGGGGGGCGGTCCTCACCTCGCCGGCCTGTCACCAAGCCACACGGGGACGGCTGGAAAAACACCCTGAGTGGGACCTGCCACAGGGTATGGCTGGGCTGGACTGGGTGTATGCTGGTATACTTTCAGCTGGTGAAAGCCTCCCCGAAAGCAGCGAGCCCCTGTGTGACGTCTGCAATTAAGTGGAGCACGGTGAGAGCATTTCTTCTTAATTAACATCAAGCAAGTCATCAGGTCCGATGGGGTCATAAGCCCAGCCTAATGTGCCTTGTCCACATCTGTACGTATCTCGAGTGGTGTGTTGCCAGGAGCAAGACTTGTACAACTTGGTTCATTCAAGAAGCAGTTATTGTTTAAAAATCTGCTTTTAAAAGGGGCACCCTCAGGACGGAGCGACCGATTTCTTTGAGCCTGGAAAAGGTACCAAAGTCCCCTAGAAAGCCTTGCTGTCTGCAGTATATCGGCTGCTCGAGAAACAGAGGGGGAAATGAACAGCGTTGCTGCTGCTTGTGTGTACTCACAATCTGCAAATCACGTTGATTTTCCTTCTTAAGGAGACGATTCATCTCCACAAATTACTGCTTTTTTTAATTGTTCTCTACAGCAAACACTCCGTTTCCGACCCTATCAACTGCCAATTAGAGCCGGCCCTAAACAGCAAAACTCCTGTTTCTAAAACTGGGCTCATTTTGTTTTTTAAACAGCCAGCGTAATTGACAAATAAAAGCCATTTGAATGTATAAAATGTTCATTATCTCCGTGGGGTGCCGAGCAGCAAAATATAAGGCAGATTTCCCTTTTATTTTGGTGTGGTCGTTGGAACGGCTGTTGCGAGGCTGCTCGGCAGAGCATGGTACGTTAGCATTTGGTCTTGTTGCCCAAAACCCCGATTCTTTTCATTGATAAAATGAAGCCAAGTGCTTTGGCTATGCACGTCCCGTGCTCGAGACTTCATCGCCCTGCTGCCGTGTCTGGTGTGAGCACGTTGGTTCCCAGCAGCAGCCCCTCGCCAGAGTGGGAGAAGCAAATTGCTGGCCCACCTTGCTTCCTGGGGCTGTGGCAGTGGCCGTCCGCCCGTCTGGACGGGTGACTCTCCAGCTCTCGGCTCTCCCAAGGGAGCTGGCAGCTGCTCTTCCTCCGTCTCTGCCTGCTCCAAGTGTCCCAAGGTTTGGCTTTAAGAGCTAACACCGTTTCCCATGCATGCCACAGAGCTGCGGTGGTGGTGGTCTGCGTGCGGGGGGATGAAACCCTCCGTGTTTACTGTGGCATTCATCCGCAGCATCGCAGCTTTGCTGCCGGGACCACTGCTTGCTGCTGGTGTTGGCATTCACTTTCCAAGAGGAGTGCCTGGAAAGCACTGCTCAGATATGGGAGGATCAGTGTAGTCTGCTGGGGTTGATGGTGAAGCTGGGGTTGACGGTGTTAAGCCCAGGGCTGCAAAGCAGCCTTAAAGGAACTTGGGGTGAGTAACTCGTCTGCTCCGAGAAGCTGTTGGGCAGTTTTACTGGAGGAGGAGAGTCTGAGCAGCTTCTGGAGGCTAACTCTGACTGAGCTCTGCTTTCTTTTTCAGCAAAGTACCTTAACGATGGATATAGAAGACTGTAATGGACGATCTTACATATCTGGTACGTCTGCTCTTGATTTTTGCCAGCTATTTTGGGTTGCTAACGTTTTAAGGTGCTCGGTCTCATCCTCTGGGTATAAGCTGTCCTGTGCTTGGCTGCTTTGCCCCAGGCTGTGCTGCTGTCGCCATCACAGATTAAGCATTGAGGAACAGTATTCAGAACATCAGCATGTTTCATTAAGTATCTGAGAGGTGTTAAAGCCCATGGCAGAATAAACAGCTAACGGAAAAAACAGTACCTAGGCTGAGCCTTGGTAGTTTACGCTGAAGTTTATGTGCCTGTGTCTTCACCTGCTGAGCTGGTGGGTGGCTGCCGGCACGCCAGCGGTAGGTGAAGTTTCAAGCCTTGCTGCAAGCGGAAAGGAAAATGTATTTCCAGCAATGGCTGTGCAGTCCCAGTGCTGAAAGGTCTCAGGGAGGCTGGTCATTCCTTCAGGGCTCCTGGCTGTGCTCATGAAACAGGTGGTTTAGTCCCACTCTCTGGTATGCTGAATGCACAATGCCAAACCCACGACTGGAAGCAGCGCAATATTTAAGACCCCCGCAGGTGATCTCAGCTGTGTGCCTCACCAAGTCCAGCGCTGTTGTCTATCGGTGTGCATTAAGATTAAAACCAGGCTGAGTTCCAGACATAAAGCCATGAAAAGTCTGTGGGGAGAGGGGGAGGCAGCGTGGGGCTGGCCTAGATCTGGGTGCTGGAAGCTGCTGGCGTGCCAGACTGCTCCGTAACCAGTGGGGTCACACGGACCGGAGCTGCCATGCAGGGTGTTGCAGCCCCAGTGACCATCTCCAGAGGGGACCCTGGTGGCAGTGGGGGGATTTAGATTATCTGGTGGCCTGCAGAAACCTGGCTCACAGCTGGTATGGGCTGTAAGCGAAAGCTGGTTTGGTGGGATTTGTTCTTATCTCTGGGGGACTGGTGTTTGCAGTGTGAAAACACCTCAGTTTGTCCATCTTTGCTCAGGAGAAGGGGGGGATTAGGGTAAGACCTGATGTAGGTTTAGAAGTGGCAAAGCCAGAAGAAACTCTCACGATTACCTCATCCGGCCCCAGCGACGCGAGAGGCAGGAGGACGTCTCTGCGCGAGCCCTGCGAGCTAGAGGAGCTGGGGGGGTGCTGGGGATGAATGGCTCAGCAGGGATGAAGGTCAGAAGTTGAAGTGCATTGGAAGGGAGAGAGGACCCCGGCTGTTCTAACGAGCGGTTGCGGTGGCCGGGACTTGGTGCATTGACAGAGCTGTGCGGGGGACCTTGCACAACGCCCCTTTGCATAAATCACGTTACATGTTGCACGTCCTGACAAAGTTCATCCTCGGAGTTATTGTGTGCTCCTTCTTTCTATGAAGATTTCCTCCGATCCCCGGAGGATCCCTGCGCGGGTTAGACGCTTGGCTCTTCTCAAGGCACTCGCTGCAGTTTGCCACTCGGGTTTTGGTTGCCAGAATGTCTCCGTTAAATAACAAAATGCTTCCCCGAAGCTGGCCGATCACACTGTGCCAGGGCAGCTGCCTTCTGAAAGCGGCTGCTTTCTTAGCTTCGCTCAGCTTTCCGCTCAGCAGAACCGCGTCCCCCCGGCACTCGCCGCCATCCTCCAGCAGAGTTTGGGGGTGTGTGGGTGTGCTCAGTACGGAGGTCCACGTCGCCTGCAGAGCTGTGGCTTTGCTTTTCCTCAGGGAGTTCCGTGGGTGAGCCTCCCCACTTTCCCCATGGTCCCTGCGGCAGGTCTGTGTTTCCCCGCAAGTGTGGAGGTGCTGCAGCCCAGAAAGAAGGTCCAAAAAGAGGCAACGGAAAAAGCCCATCTCCCTTGGCACAGCCTGAATGCCTCTTGGGGTGCATGTGAGCTTTCAGTGCTGGAAGTCCTGGGGGTCTGAGGTTTAAGAAGCTCCTGGAGTTTGTAGGGAAGGGGAACAGTTAAAGGACAGGAGAAGGGAAGAGCAGCGTTACGGGAGGTCTGTGGGGCCATCCCGGCCAGGGTGGACTTTCTTTTTTGAGTTCCCTGGTACTTGTGGAGCAAAGCCTATGCTGCCCAGCCTATCTGCCTGGCCTGGGGGTCAGAGCAGGCCTAACGAAGATCAGCTAATCGTCAGGGTCAAGGCCTGCCAATTAGCCGCTTCAGGTGGCTGAGCTGCTGCGGATCTGAAATGACTAGAGGAAACAAAGAGCAGAGCTCTTGAAACTTGTTTCTGTGAAATATGTTTAATTAAACGAACTCTTAAAAAAGAAAAAGTTCGTGTTTGTCAAATAGCAAGGTAACCGAAAGCCCGGAAACTCCTCGTGAATGTGAAATACTTTTTCTCCTTTGAATTCTTCACAGGAAAATAAGTCAGTTTTGAAACAGCTCTGGTAGAGACAGAGTCGTTACCACAGAGGGGGTAGGAACAAGGTGGAGGCGGGCAAGAGACCTCTCCATGCTGCACGCCGGTTCCTGGGGTGGCACCTCCTTGGGCTGTAAGTCCTTCTGTAGGTGCTTAACCCAAAAAAACAGCATTCGGATCGTGCAGATAACGGCTTTGCTGCTCTTTGCTTGCGTCGGTCCTGCGTGCTGGGCAGCATTGCCATTTTGCAGATAGTAAAGAAGGGCTGAGCACCTTGGTCTGTCCAAGCCAGCACAGCCCTGCGCAGGAGAAAGCACCAGAGCAGCCTCACCAGCCACCTCATCCCAGACTGAGGACGCCCTGTGCGGGCAGGGTGGGATCGGGTCCATGTCCGACCGTAGTTTCCCACAGGATCTGGCCCTCCCTTGCTCCCTGGGATGGCCGAGCACCCTTGGAGGTCTGCCTCCGCTTCTTTTGCCTGTATATGTGCATGTCAGAGGCTGATGGAAGACGGGGGATGTTTTCAGGCTGTCCCCCCCTACCCCCCCAGCTTTGCTCCCCAAAACAGCCCAGGTCTCCTCCATTTTACCCTCTTTTATTTGGGTACTGGGCACCTGAGAACAGGGTTAAATGCTCTCAGCTCCTTGGATAACTGGGCTACAGACAGACGAACCGTCTCTTGCCTGACGTTCAGGTTTCCATTTGTTTTTTTAGAGCAAATGAAATGTGACCCAATATTTCCTGAAATCTCAAGTCTGAAAAGTTATCAGAGAGGGAAATTGCTGAGAGACCGTCGAAACCAGGCGCTGGTTGCTCCCAGGGGTGGGATAGTGCTTCAGCTCTTGCTGTCGGCGGCGGGCAGCCTGCCCACCTTCCCGGGGCTCCGAGCCGCTCTCAGGAGCCATTATCGGGGGTCGCAGTGTCAGACCCCCTGCTGCACCGAGGGGAAAAGCCCCGTCCCCGGGGGGGGGGTGTGTGATTTTCTGACAGGGGGGTCCTGGCTGAGGTCCGTGCAGCTCTGCGTGGGTTTGACAGCGATCCCTCCCAGGGGAGCAGAGGCTCTTGGCAGCACAAAGGTTCGTGCTGGCCTGACCCCTGTTTTGGGGAGGGCTGGGTGCCAAGGATCAGCTCAGTTATCCCTTGGTGCTTCCAGTCAGACGGAGATTGCGGATCCTTTGGGATAAGAAGGATCCTTTGGGATCTGGAGGATGAAGCTAGCTGGCAGAGGAGCTGAGCTTTGAGCTGAAAATGGGATGCTGTGCCCTGCCTTTATGCTTGAAGGGACCAAGGAGAAATTAACTACTTCTTTCTCCTTAATGTTTAACTTAAATTCTAGTGTGGCTTTTTTAACCTTTCTCCAGTACATTGGAGATTGGCAGTAGCTGGGAACAGGCTGTAAAACAGCGCAGCGGGGTTCTTCCTGCTGTCAGCATCACCTGGATGCTTTGTTAGTGAGCCCTGATCACATCTTCAGGGTTAAACCTGGGACCAAGAGGGGGGTTTTTTTGTAGGACAGGAACTGCACACCAAGGTAAGCTCACCTGGAAACACTGCCTAAAAACATCCTTGCAACTCGAGGCCATGGTCTCGTGTGTCGTGGCTGTGGGCTTTGGCTGTTTGATACGGATACGCTTGTGTATGCAGAGTGCCGGGAAGGTGTGAAGTGCCAGTGTTCTGGGCTGAGCATCTGCTCCAGAGCTGCCTGGCTCTGGCACGCTCTGGGTCCGGACACACCGGATGGCTGGGGGATTTTAATATGAGACAGTTTTTCTCCGTTTCTGGAGCTGAGGACCGAGGCTTTGGTGTCCCCATCCCTTTTCGATGCAGGAGGGTCTGAGCCCAAATGAGCCATTGCTGACTGTAGGCTGATGTTGGGGATGATGCTGTTCTCCCTCCAGTCATTGGATCCTATATTTCCCACCGATATGATATTTTGGGTCCTGTGCCTGGTCGCTGAGCCCCCGGGCAGCCGGCTGCCTTGTGAGGGCAGAGCAGAGATCCCGCAGCATCCCTGGTCCCCCATCCCCTGCCCACTCCCTCCTCTCCCTCCTTAGAGCATCGTCCCCGGCTGGCTCAGCGCAGCTCCGTGCTTTCCGAAGGCCACAGCCGCGTGTCCCCGAGCTGGGGAGAGGCACAGCCCGGGTTCCCGCTCGCCATGCCGCCTGACTGTAAAATGACGGTCGTTTCCCTCGCTTCCAGGAATCTGCTCTTCCTGGAAGGTGAGTGGCTGCGTGCGCCCTGCCAGCGACGCAGACATGCACACGCAGCCTGGGCTCCAGCGCTGTTTCCAAGGAGTTGGCTGTGATAACACTCCAGGGTATCTCCAGCAAGGTAGAATAATGCGAGTTAAACGGGAGCGGCGGGGGGGAGGATCCTGAAATAACTCGGTGCCGTCTCTGCTCGCTCTCTGTGCGCGGAGGAGAAGGGGTGCAGGGGGCTGTGCTGGGCAGAGGGACTGACTCTGGAGGGTGATTTATAGGTGTCTGAAATCCCCTGTGCTGGCAGGGAGGAGAGGGAAGGAAAGGCCTGACCCCCCCGAGATGCCCGTGGAGGTGAATATGAGTGAGGTAGGCTCAGGATGCTGCTTGTGATGTACCGAGACCCTTTGAGAGGGTCGGTCTCACCCCACACAGTGGCTGTTCGGTTTTTGGCCTCAGGACGTGCCCCCAGCCTGTAGAGTAACATGGGGCTAGCTCCTTCTCGGCAGCAGGGTGCTTTCCTCCACCGGGCTCGTTGTTCAGCCTTCTCATTAACCTCTTCTGCTGTGGCTGGCAGTGCACGTAGGCTTTGCGTGACTCAAACTCACTGGCAGCAGCTTGCCAGGCTCACCGAAGTGTGGGGAGGGGAGAGGGAAGGGTCCTCGAAGTCTCTCCCACTGTGACCCCAGGAGGAAAGAAAACCTCTTTAAAATGCTGCCACGGGGAGTTGGGGAGGATGAGGATGGTGCTGGGGTATCCCAGCTTGGTGTCAGTCGAGCAGCGATTTAGAAGATGCTGTCTCACCGAGGGCAGTTACCATAAATGATTCCCATGCTCAGCAAGGCTGATGAGCTCAGTGTCCCAGTAGTCATCAGACAATGGGATGAACTGGGCTCGGGGAGCACCGAGAGAAGAGTTTCTCCAGATGCAAGTATTTAGAAATAACATTCCCAGCTGTGCTGAAGGCGTTCACGGAGCTTCTGCACTTTCCATCGTGAAACTCTGCTGTCCCCGTCCCCACAGCATCGCCGAGGAGCGGCCGCTGCAGGCAGCTGCCCAGCTCTTGGGTGCACGGTGGGGAGGGCTGGCAGGGGACTGGGGGTTTTCTGCGCGGTGGCAGAAGGCAGGTCTTGCCGGAACAGAAACCTGCTAGCCCCCTACGGGGAAAAAATTAGTCTAGCCTGCCGCGCAAATGCCTTGGGCTTGAGGTGATCTGGGCTTGCTCCTGGTAGGCAGCTGTATTGCTGAGTTAGCTTTCCAGTGTGAATGGGCAAGGGCCTGTTTCCAGGGACTGCAAGGGTCTGTCCGGGGTGGGCTCGGCTTCCCAGGGACGTGAGTATCTGCTTGGGAATTGTCAGTTCAATAGGGACTGTCGGGGAGGGGGATCCCTGTGCCTGGCGAAGGGACCCGCTCGCCCGGGCAGAGCAGTGGGGTCAGCCTGGCAGACCAAGGCACGGGTCGTTTCGGTGGGGGATTGATGCTTGTGTGGGGGGGTGGCCTGGCCGACTCACTGCAGTGCCAGCCAGAGCTCCTGCAGAGCCCTCCAGCATGGCCTGCCGACCACTTTCCTCTTCTGCAACCTCTCTGCAAGCCAGCGAGTTGAGCAAAGCGTGCTGCTGCCGTCGGCAGGACACTGGCTTGGGGCTGTTGTGTCTGAGGAGGTCATAGCTGGAGGACTGTGGTCCAGAAAGCACCAAGCTCCTGTCTAATTCCGTGCTGGTGTGCGTGGCAGACAGTGTTGTTGGGGTAAAAGCTGTGTCCTCAAGCCCCCCAAAGGGCCCGTCAGCAGCCCCCTTCCAAAGCAGAGGTGCTAGGAAGAGGGCTTGGCAGAGTGAAGCCAGTGGGAGCCCACAAGCCATGCTTCAGGCATCACTCACTTGTGTTTCCCTCCTCCCAAAGGTAGTGGGGATTCCTCTCTGGAGAAGGAGTTCAGCTCAGCGATCGTGGGACCCACGGTGAGCACACCCAACAGCCAGCACTCCTCCCCAAGCCGCTCTCTCAGTGGTGAGTACGCCGACTTAACTGAAAAAAGCCATGCCAAGGTCTGCCTGTGTTGTCCCCAAACCCTGCACTCTCTCAGGCGTGACATAAATTTTGACTTCCCGCTGTGACAGATTTCTCTCTGAGTCTGACTCTTTGTTTTCCAACTGAAGAGGATAAAACCCTGCTTTGGTCTCTGTGCGGAGCAGCTGCCCAGTTACTGATCCTGGCCACCGGCTGTTGCTGAGCCTGGAGTTTTTCAAATGGGCTGTGGTGATGCTGAGGACTCGGGGTCTTTCCTTGTTGTGAATTTCACCTTGACTTTCAAGCAGCTGCATGTTCCAGACTGTTAATGATTGCAGCTATGGAGGGGCTGCAGAGCCATTGGTTGCTTTGGAATAAGTTATTTTTTATATCCATCTAGATGGCTGTGTGGGAAATGAGAAGCTGCTCCGCTTCCTCTCGTGTAGTAGCTGGGGCAGGTTGGAGTCCACGGTGTGCACAGCAGTTCACGTAGCAGCAGAACTCTGTCTCTACGTGAATGACTCTGTTGGGAAGGTATTTGTGTAGCTGCGGGAGGTTCAGAGAGCCCCTGGGCACGTTCGGATACACCGGGAGTGCCACGGGGTGATGAAACATGCCACCAGCTCCCAGCCTTCGCCTACCCCTGGCCAGTCTGTGCCGTTTTGTTCAGGCACCGGCTTTGCCGTCATGTCTCTCCGTCCTTTCTGCCTGCTCCCCCCACTAAGAAATGAGCAGAAGAGGGGAGAGGCAGCGTGCTCCTCGGGGAGCTCCTCTTCTGCCAGCTCTTGTCAGCTCGCCGTGGCAAGGCAGAGCAGAGCGGGTGTGTGCCCCCTGAGGTCTTGCCTGGTCGTGCCTCTGCCTCCATGTGCTCTCGCCCGGCAGAGTGCCGTCGGCCGAGCTGGTGGCTGGCACCTGACAGGGAGCTAATCCAGAAACGGGACTGGTGTGGGGAATCTCCTGTCCACAACATGAAGCTTTCCATCTCCTTCCCTGTCTACTAGTGGAATTCTTTGCTTTTTATTCAAAATGAATGAAACTGCTTTTTCAGTTATATTTAAGAACCTCCCCCAGTAAAATAGGTCTGATTTCAGAGTTGCCACGGTCTGTCCCTCGTCCTGGCATGCTGTCCGCTCCTGTTGCTTACTGTGGTGATTGACGAGAAATGTGACATTTCCCTTGTGCATTGAGGAATGGCGTGGCCCTGGATGAGCTGAGTACGGCTGGTACAGGCTTAACTTACATCGCAGCCTTCTCAGGGCAGCAGTCAAGTTTCCATGGGCCCTACATGCCATTAAGTCATGTTGACGCATGAAAAGAAGGAGCGCTGAGACAAGACAAGTTGGCAAGTCCCACTCCGAATTGCACTCTCGGTATTCAAGAGCCAACAGTTGGGCTATCTCTACCAGATTGACTCAACCAACACCGAAAAGACCGGCACTGCTCTGATCTTCCCTCTCTCCTGGCTTCTAGCATGCAGTCGCCTATTGCTTTTCCACAGCAGAGAAACTCCCTTGTAATTTATCCCTGTGGGCTTCCAGCAGTTAGGTGCTTGGGATACCTCTGGTTAGGCCCTGGTGTTTGAAGGTTGCTCTTTCTGAACCAGGATAAAATAAACCCAAAACATAATGTTTTCAGAAGTGGTAATGTTATGAATTAGCTCTGTTGCGATTTTTTCCTTTTATTACTTGCTATTTATTTTACATTTGCCCTACAAAAACGCTTAGAAGCTCTGCAAAGAAATGAAGTCTTGGGTTTTTCGCAGAGGACAGTTCTGAGAGGTAACACAGCCTTTTCGCTTGATCAGAAGCAAAAGGAATTGAGCACGTGGACTGACTGAAAGGACAATAACGATCCCTTCCCCTTTAACAGCAGGATGCTAGTGATGGTATTGCCTCTGATCTGACTTGACTTCACAGCTGGTTCATCCAGCAAGCATCATGCCCCAGAGGAGCAAGAATATTATATAACCTGTTCTGCCAGCAGAGACTTCTCTCCAGTGAGACCGGACTCTGCATTGGTTCTGAAAGGAGAATTACAGAACAATAGTTGGCGTCCCTTCTATGCCCAGGAAAAAAATAAGTCCCCAGGGGAATGGGAGAAAAAAAAAAACCAACCAGAAAATCAAAGTGCAGCAAACGTCAACTCATCCAGGCAGCTCCCGCCACCGAGAGAGGAGCTTTTCACTTCGTGTTTGTGCACAGCGGCATCTGTTTGCGCTGGGTCTCCTGGATGCTCCCAGGGGAGCGTGGTGGCACCGGCCAACACATAAATAAAGTTCTGCTCCCCCCGCAAGAATGCTTCAGCCGCAGAGTTTCCTCCCGGTCTGCAGCCAGCGGTGACTTTGGCCAGTGGCTCAGCAGACGGTCTGAAAGTGCCTCCGATTGCCAAGGCCGGGTGTATGCACAGTTCACGTTGCCTGGAGCCTCTCTGGGAAGGCAGCATTGTCTGCTGCAAGGATCCAGGAAGGGAAGGAGGGGAGCAAGAGCCAGAATTCCTGGGCTCTTCACCCGGCAATAAACCTCACGCAGTCTCGGATGAATCACTTCCATGCTGCTGCTCCTCATTAATCCCCACTTGTGAAGCTGTACCTAGCTCTGGGGAAGAGCCAGAGCCCTCCTGCCTGCCGTGTTGAAGGTGGTGCGGGAGAGGAGCTTTCCTCTCCAAGCACGTGGCCTGGCTCCTCCGGGGCTGCGTGTCCACCATTCCTGGGGGAGCGGGAGGTGCGGGTCTCCCCAGGACTGGGACCGTCCTGCTGCCACTGTCTCCGCTCTCCGGTGTTCGTACGTCCTCCTTGCTCGGTAAGCGACCCAAAGCCTTCCTGCTCGCTGACTGGGACAGATCATCCCTGCCGCAGCTGATGGGAGAGTTTGTTCAGAAACCCCCCCAGGTTTTAAAGGTCAAATCCTCCCGATGGTTTGGCATCCGGGATGTTACCAAGGTTTTCTCGAATCCCCTCGGCTGGTACACTGCATCTGTCGGTGTGCCACAGGCGTCCCCAGACCGTGGGTGAGCATTCGCGCTCTCACAAAGAGCTTGAACGAGCCCCAGGGGTCGAGTCAGCACCAGATCTGGAAGCTGCTGGGATTTCTGTGTGGTTGCGCTCGGTCTGCTCCGTTCTCACGCCTGTCTCCACAAGGCAGCTTGGACTCTGCAATCTCCTACCCTCCGGGCAGCAGCAGAGTCTCCTTTGTGTATATAAAGTTCAGTTCCTCCAGCCCCCACAGTTCTCCTCTTAAGGGATTGGGAAGAACCTCCTGCTTTAAATGGAAGAAATAAGAATCTGATATTTAAAGGGATTCTGTAAATATTTTGTTCAAGCCTGTGGGCTCAGTGCATGGCCATGTGGGTGACCTGGATTCGACTTTACTCCATCGTCATCTTCCTCCAGCCTGCCAGGACCAGCACTACGGGAGCAGGTAGTGGGTGCAATCATCCGAGGAGCAGCCGTCCCTGGCTGGAGAGCACCGGGGAGCCTCCCCAGGGCATTCCCTCTCGCTCCCGGCTGCTGGCAGTGGCTTAAAGTGGGAGGAAACTTTCCAATTTGATCTTTTAAAGACTGGGTCTCCAAACAGGAGACTTTTCACCGAGGCTGAGGGTGTCCCGGTGGCAGTTCTCCCTCGAGCAGAGGGTACAGCTGGCGTCGCAAGGTGGGACGACCGCTCCAACACTTGGCCAAGGGAGGAATCGTGCAGGATCTGAGTGGACAAGTTCATTGGGAGGTAGCGGAGGGAGGAGGGGGAGAGGTTTCCCCCGTCATTCCCTCTCCCGGTCCCCACAGGGCTGCAGGTTGCTGGCAGCGGAGGGAGCAGAGCGGTCGCCGTCGTCTCGGGGAGTGTTTGATTTGTGGCATTCCACAGATCATTAGAGCAGCCGGGAATGTAGGTCAGGGCTGGCGCATCCCCTCGCCAGCCTCCGCTCCCGATGCTGCAGGAGGAAGGAAAGGTAGCGGTGGGGGGGGAAACCTGGGGGCTTTGCTGCAGCACCCATCCCGCGGCGGGGAGACCCACCTGCTGCCCTGGCCCCACACCCTTCTTTCATCTGGCTTTGGTGGGCTTCTTGAGCACGGTTCCTTCAGCTCCTGCCCTCTCTCTGCTCTTGTCTGGACCAAAAATGCTGCGTAGCAGCTGCTCTTGGGAGTCACCAGCCCTCAGCTGTGGAACCTTTCCCTTGTCCCTGGCATTGCTCGCATCCACTTCCCTAGTTTCACACAAGCCTTCTCGGGGTTTTCGGTGCCCAAACACCACCCCACAGGTGTCTGCGTGTTTGTCCCCTCCCTGCATTTGCCATGATTCCTGCAGCCTCTTTGGCAGCTGAAGGAAGGGGAAGAGGCAGAGCTGCCTGCAGGGAGCCTGGTCCGAGCCAGGGCTGCTGGCGAGGCAGTGATCAGCATGCCTTGGGCAGGGGTGGGGGTTTTCAGGCAGCACCGTCCTCTTCGGTTTCTTTTTTCTGCCTTTAGATAGTTGATGGATCCCAGGTCTTGTAGCAAAGATGAAAACTTGCGGTGAAGCAATGGCTTCTCTAATGAGCCGAATTTACTGACTATCCAAGAGACTCGTGTTAAGTTCTTTGTGCTAGTGGATTTTGAGCCCTTTACTGATTCAGAGAGTCAAAATTTGGTGTCTTTGCTTCGTCTGCAGTACTTTAAAAGCACGAGTGGTTTTTCTTTCCCCCTCTGCCTTTGAATTCAGGGAACTAAATGTCTTTTTCTTCAGTCAGTCACCTTACAAGGCAGGATGCAGAGCAGTAATCTGCAGGGTGTGCAAACAATCTGTCCAGCCCATAACCTCCTGTGATCCGTGTATGATGTCTGTTCTTGAGTAGTCGACAAAGTAAGAAGATGCACATTTATCGCAAACAAATCACTTAACTCATTACAGTATTTCTTTTAGGAGTAAGTCTTGCCTAAGCTGTGCTCCGGACTTCTTTAACTTAGGAGTTTTTTCTCCACTGACTGTGTCTTATCCCTTCTGCCTCCTTGTAGCAAATTCTATCAAGGTGGAGATGTACAGCGATGAGGAAGCCAGCCGGCTGCTGTCACAGGATGATCGGATGCTTGAGAAGGAGGACAGTGTGATCGTGGAGGACTCACTTTCTGAGCCCCTGGGCTACTGTGACGGGACGGGCCAGGAGCCGCACTCCCCCGGGGGCATTCGGCTGCCTAACGGCAAGCTGAAATGCGACATTTGCGGGATGGTGTGCATCGGCCCCAACGTGCTGATGGTGCACAAGCGCAGCCACACTGGTGAGTGGCAGCCCCGAGGCTGGCATTGCTGCTGGGGCAGAGGCAGCATGGGCTGGAGAAAAGTGAATTTCTGAAGCCAGGTGGCAAGCATGTGTTGGCTGGTGGGCACAGATGCTGTAGGAGATGGGTATTGGGTCCAAGATGCTGACCCCAGTGATGGCAGCCAGAAGACGCTAGTGAGGAAAGGTCCAGGAAAACGCGTGTAGCTGGTCTTTCCTTGTCACTGTCCAACCTCCAGCAGCAGATCTGTCACCCTCTAGGTTGGGGGTCACATCCAGAGCACTGTGTTTGGTGGTTAACCTAGGGCTTTCCCTCTCAAACAGGCTCAGCACTGCTGAACCCGTGAATGCTTCTGGCCTCCCAGGCTGTTGGTTTGAGAGCTGCTCCTCTGCAGACTTGGAAAGTGCTTTTAATCCTGAGTTTCACCCACTGCTCTGGTTTTGCAGGAGAAAGGCCATTCCACTGCAACCAGTGCGGAGCCTCCTTCACCCAGAAGGGAAACCTCCTGCGTCACATCAAACTGCACTCTGGCGAGAAGCCCTTCAAATGTCCCTTCTGCAACTACGCCTGCCGCAGGAGGGATGCACTCACCGGCCACCTGCGAACACACTCCGGTGGGTAGCTCTGGCTGGCCTCGGGCTGGGAAGGGGGGAGGAGGCAGGGAGGGAACACACAAAGATGGTACAAAACCAGGGATTTGAGGCCAGCTTCCAAAAGCGCCAGCCTCAAGCTCCCAACTGACAGCAGCCAAACTTGCTCCTGTATCGGCTTCCAACGTGCTGCGGTCACCACGCTGCTGTCGTGGTGCAGAGCCGACCTGCCGAGGGCAGAGCGTGTGCCTGGGGGAGGTTGTGTCGGTGTCTGGTTAATGGTCTGGGAACTCCGCTGACCAGAGGGCTGCCTGTGGGGCTTTGTGCTGCTGTGTTCCAGCCATTCTTGGGGGTTATTGCATCTCTTACTTATAAAGATAAATGTTTAATAGGTTTTATTGAGTCAAGATAGGTCCCACCCTTGGGTGTGCCCTGCCCCAGTGAAAACAAGCGCTGAGGGGTTTTGTTTGTGTGTTGTTTTGACATTGTCCTTTTTAAATATGACATTTGAGATGTGGTTTTCACCCTCTGGTTCCGTGATGTAACAGCTGGCTGGGGCCATGGGTGGGAGTGAAGTACGCCAGCCAGCCCCCTGGTTTGTGATTGTTTTCCCTTGATTTGCGTACCGGCGTGTTTCTGCGGTGCTGCCAGGGCTTTTAAAGTTCATGCAGATGGCTTTGAACACCTGTGACTCTCTCTAACCTTTTGAGTGCTGCATGGAAATGAGTGTCGTGTGCTTCCTTAAAGGAAGAAACCTGTCCCCTAAAGAGCCTGTTCTCATCACAGCCTTGCCCAGGAGCCCAGAAGCCTGCTCCCCCCTCGCAGCCTGGCCGGAGAGCCTTGATTTTATTAAAGTTTCTGCCCTTCTCAGTTGGAGGGTGCGATGCTCTGGGCTTAAGCTACCATGTTGCTGTGGACAAATCTTCCCACTTTGCAGTTTCTTTGGGGATTTATCTCCCTCCCGCACACACATCTGAGACTTTATGGGAGATGCCGGAGGGGAATCCGGGTGGTTTGACCCCCAAAGCAAGGTGCAAAGCCTGGAAATGGGGCTGTTGGTTCTTGCCTGGCATCTGTGTGGGAGGAGGTTTGGGGAGTTTGCAGGAGCTTCCCATCCATTATATTTTTGTCTCTGGACATCCCCGCTGCCAAGGGACAGCTGCTTCTCAGTGTAAAACTTTTTTGGTCTCTGGTTTGGTTCTCCAGCGTGGCTGGAATATGGCAGCGGGTGGCATTTCTGATACCCAGGTGATCGGGAAAGGGTTGGTTTCACCCCGGGGGAGGAGGTGAAGTTAGCAGCCCCAGGCTTTGCCAGTTAATGGGGAGAAATGCCAAAGAAATCCTTTCCCCATGTTCTTTCCTAATCTCTGAAGGGGGCAGGGGGTGTTGGAAAAAAGCAAGAAGGCAGTAGTTGGAGGTAAAAACCTTCGTGTGTCATTAACTCTAGAAAGCAAAGAGCGTGTGCGTCTACTCCCACCCTGCTCGGAGGGTGAGGAAAGCCAGGCTCCGGTGACAGCCCGGCTCCCCGCGAAGCACCGAAGCACCGCGGCGGCTGCTCGGAGCCGCTGAGCCACAGCCGCTCCACCTCGAGGCCTTCAGCTCTCCTGACGAGTCCTTCAGTCTGGAGCAATCAGCATCATCCATCTTCCTCCCCTCCGCCCCCAGCTGCTCCAAGCGGCAGCAGCTCGGCCGGCGTGCCGAGCCGCGCTCCATCTTGGGCAGCGCTGCATCGGCTCGGGGAGGAGTTACCGCGGTGGAGCAGAGGGCTTTGGCATCCATCCGCAGCGAGCTCGCCTCGCCAGCGGCTCTGCCCTGTGCCCTTCCAGGGTGCTGCTGACGAGCCCCTGCCTGGGGACCTTCAGCGCGCGGGTTTTTGGCAGGGGATGGGTGCTCTGAAGCTGGATGGCTCCTGGATTTTTGAAAAAAATATTCTGATGTGTCTGGAGCAGAGTCCCATTAGGAAGGTCTCCATTTTTTGCTTTGTTTAAACCCTCCCCATCCCCTCCAAGTTGGCATGTGGGGTTTTGGGGCATTAGGTGGCTGAGCCCCATTCCGGGAACCCCGACTCGCTGGCAGCCGAGAGAGTCGTGAGGGCGGATGTGCAGACCTGAGCCAAGGGGCACATGCTGCACCAGCAGCTCCCGCGGCTGGTGAGATCCTGCTCCAAGCCTGCCTCGTGCTGGCGGGGGCTTTCTCCTGATTAATGTGCTTCAGGGGACCCCGAGCCCTCCAGGCCCAGGGATGCAGGCTCATTTCTGGACTCCTTGGTCATGTCTCTTCTTGTGGGTCAAGATCCCCCTCTCAGGCTTTGCCTGTCCACCACGTTCGCCCTCGCTGAGCGTCCGGAAGTGGGTCCTTCGCAGAGCTGTGCCGACGTCTCCCCACTGCCAGTCATGGAAAGGGTCGCCTTGAGTCCTTCAGTCAAGAGACACAGAAATGGGACAACCCCTCACAACATATCAAACGAAAGTCTAGCGGTTACCCTGCCTGGGTGGAAGGCAGTGGGGCTTGGCTTTCCCTCCCTCTGCCTTAACTAGAGGCATGTGCGTTTCATGCCATCCCCATGAGGGACGCTGAGCTTTCATCTCGGAAGATGTGCTGTCCAAAAAAGTGAGGTATTAAAATCCAGATCAAACATGCTGCGTTGCTCTGAAATAGATCAGAAGCTGCAGCCCACACCCGGGACAGCTGAGACAAGCCACCAGTCCCCTGAGACCTCCCTCCCTTTTAGTCCTCACTGCTTCACAGCCCAGTAAATAAACGAACCTGGAGTTTGTGTTCAGAGGGATCCTTTCTGTTTGTTGTACTTGGTCAGAAGAAACTTCTCCTGGTGGGGCCCGGTGGCGAGAAGAGCGTCCCCCTTGCTCATGTTTTGGGTATTACATGAGTGAAGAACTTTGGGGATCCTAAACAGACCTCGTTGCTTGCTGGAAGCCTCTCGCTCGCGTTAGGTGACAGATGGACCAAGTCCACCTGAGACACGAGCACGTGTTGGTGGGTAAAAGAGGACGTTTTCAAAGAACGGACTAAGGAGTAAAAGGAAAAGTGACTGATCACAAGGCAAAGCCCAGCTCAGGACAGAGCCTCCTTCCTTGTCCTGCAGCCACCGTAAAACCCTGTCCCTGAGCCGTAGCTGACCCTCTGCGAGGGGAAGCCCAGCGCAGACTTAGCAAACCACCGTGGCAGGGCATCGCTGTGGCATGGGCAGAGCCCCAGAGGAGCCTCGACGCTGGGAGCAAGACCTTTGCTGCCGAGGTGTGTGGGCAGGAGAACAGCTCGGTCCCCATATCCCCAGGGAGCCGTCCCAGCATGGTCGGGTGATGGCCAGGTCCCAGGCTTCTCCGTGTCCTGCTGTCCCCCTGCACCGCAGGCAGCTGCCTGCCCCCAGAGCCCCGAAACACAGGCTGAGGCAGGGACGGGGAAGGCTGGATCCTAGGAAATAACTTCAGGGTATCCATGCGGAGCTTCCTGACTTGGAAAGGCAACTCTGATCCCAACGCAGCCATCAGGGGAGCTTTGTGAAGCACAGACGCATGCAGGGGTTTGGGTTGTTTTGTTTAGGAGTAACAAAACTGAGACATTTGGGAAACTCTTAACTTTAAAAGCTGCGCAAGTGATGGAGATTAATGGACGTAATGGAATTTGGAGTTGAGGCTCTCGCATCTAAATTGCTAGATTTGAGGAGTAAATTTCTAACGCACATTTTTGTGTTCATACTCGGAGGCTAGTGGTGTCCTTGCCTCCCTTGGGACCGGAGTAAACTAATATTCAGCTGCTCTATGACAGTGCTGCTGCCTGGGGAGGGCTGGGAGGAGAGATTTGCACTTGTCATCAGCTTCTCCAGATTGATTTCTAACCCAGAGCTTCAGTGGTGAAATCCATGGTGGCTCCTGGACTCCCAGATCTGCCTGCAGCTTGGCTGAGCTGCGAGGCTGGGACTGGGCAGGGGTGTACGGCATGTGTGGACGCAGCCGGTCTCCTCATTGACCGCCGCTGTTTGGGGCTGCTGCGGTGGTGTTTGGGCAGGATCCGGTACAAGCTGTTGCAAGAGGAGGTGCTGGCCCTGCTTCTCAGCCGCAGTGCAAAACACTTCACATGAATCCAGGTGTCAGAGCCGGGGCGGGGGGTAAATGTGAATTCACCTACAGCCTGAAAATGTGTTTTTTTAAAAAGCAGTTAAAGGTTAAACCACAAGCTGCAAAAAAACCCCAAACAACCCCTTAAATCTGACAGGAACAGAACGAGCCTGGTCCAGGTGGGTTGCAGCAGACAGCACGCTCCTCCCCGAGCCTTGCACCAGAGCTGGACGGGGCGAGTGTGACGCAGCCATGGGGCTGGCTGACGTCCCTACCGGCACGTCCCGGGCAGAGGGTGGTGGGCTCTGGCTTCCAGCAAAAGCAGCTGATTTCAGGGCATTGCCCTGCTGCTAAAACCAGCCTCCCCATCCGTGGGGCAGTGTCAGAGGGAAAGGGCACAGCAGTTCTTGGGCTCGTCTCGGACACCACAGTCTCTGGCTGTTCCCTGGTGGACCCCGTCCACCTTCCCGGCATGGCATGGCTCCACGGTTTCGTGTCCTGCCTTTTTTTGGGAGGTGAGCTCCTGGTCAGGAGCGATGTCCAGGGAGAAGGGAGCATGTGGGACTGCGCCCTCCATCCTGGTTGAGTGCCTGGGGGGTGTGCAGGGGGCTGTAGAGCCCACCCGCCTCTCTGGCTCATCTTCCCTGCGCTTGCCTTTTTTTTCCCATTAGCATCTTCTTGCCTAACGAGCTGCCTGCCCTAAAAGGTGTCTGAGTGTGATCAACCTGCAGCAGCAGGTCGCTTGGAGCCCGGATCCCTTTATCTCCCTCCCAGACTATTTAATGGGGTGGGGACCGCCTTGCCCTTTCCCCCGTGCCCAAAGGATGTCGGCTGGTCTGCTGCCGTGATTATACCTAATTAGCAGTCACCTGGCGAGCAAGCAGCACAAAACCCCCATGTCAGCATTTGCATTTCCCCATCCCCTGCGTAGACAGCAGCCTCACAGCGCGATGGAAACTGCGACGGGGTTCAGAGATACCATCTCCCCTCGGGAGGGGTCATGATTTTTCACTGTAAGTAGTCTGCTGGTTAAAACATGCAGATAATGACATGACGTGTGCAGCCCGCTGCGAGGAGTGCCGCCGGCTCTGTGGCATGCAGTGGCCACTCTCCTTTCTCTGGTGGTCGCTGGCCAGCAAGGCTGAACGCTGACCTGGGGTGGCTTCAGAGATTTTCAGTCAGGAGTGAGAAAACTGGGAGAGATGAGAATAAAAATGTGTCTGGCGAGTGTCTTATCACAAATCTTGGTGAGGGGGCAACCGCCTGCTGGCCAAGCCACCAAGCACTCTGTGGTGAATGGAGGGTGAAGAAATGCTTAGAAATGTTTAAAAAGTTGGGGGGTCCAGCTGCCCTCCTTAAATACTGCCTTTGCCATCAGGGCTTCCAGCACGAGGGGTTTACCTGGAGGTGCGTAACGTGGCCAGGCAGCTGCTAGAAACCTGTATCGCTGGTGTCTTGGGAGCAGAATGTAGGTAAAAGCCAGGTCAGAGGCATTTTGGTTTAGGTATTTGGCCAAATTATGATTTATTTTCATAGCTCCCCATCTATCAAAATCCAGGAGCATCCAGCCCTTCTCCTGCAGCTCTCCGTCAGGGAGCAGCATTTGAGGAGGCGAATCATCGAGCTGCCGGGGTGTCTGCAGTAGCTGTGTTTGGGGTAGATGGTGGTCAGGAGGAAGGCTGAGGCAGAAGCTGAGAGCTGCAGGTCGTGGCTCTTGCTCCCAGCTCTGGAAACTGTTGCTCAAGACGTGCCGGAGAGGTCCTTTCTCCGCGGCACAGCTAGATGGTGCGGTGGGCTGACAGCGAGGATCGCTGCCCCGCCGTGACTCTCCCTGTCGACCCATGCCTGCCGCTTTTCTCTCCTGTCGACACACGTCCAGCCCTTCTCCGAGCTCTTTGGCGAGGGCACTATGTCTGTTCTTATGGCCAGGCTCTGGTTTGCCTGTTTTGCAGTCTCCTCCCCCACCGTCGGCAAGCCCTACAAGTGCAACTACTGCGGCCGGAGCTACAAGCAGCAGAGCACGCTGGAGGAGCACAAGGAGCGGTGCCACAACTACCTGCAGAGTCTGAACACTGAACCGCAGTCGCTGGCCAGCCAGCAAGGTCAGTGCCGTGGGACGGCCAGGTCGGGGGGGGCCGGAGCCCTGCTGTCCCCTCTGGGGACATGACAAGGGGTCCTGGCAGGGTGGGAAAACTGGAGGGGGGGGGGCACAGGTTCACTTTCCAGCCCTGTCTCTGGCTGACAGGGTTGAACTTCAGGGACATCCTTCCCATTAGAAAGGGGGGGGTGCTGCGTGGGGGAGAGCGTGAGCCCCGGAGCTCTCCATGCCCCAGCAATCATGGGATGAAAGGTGCTATGCGTGTGCGTTGGTTAATGCCGCAAACCTCTGCAAGTGCAACGTGTTACCTCCCTGGTTCCTCCCCTCGCCACCAGCCAAATTTTAAAGCCCCCTGAATCAAAACACACCCTTGGTCCCTATTTCTAGTGCAAGAACTACTGAGAGTGTTTTTCATAAATAACAGAACGCAGCTACGACACTGCGATGTAGGGGATTTACCCCTGTGGGCAGGTGTCAAACGGGCACCGTGTGGCTTGGAAGCAGCTTCTGGCTCCTCCGCAGAGCCTGCAGACCCCCCCGTCTTTGCTGCCCCAGCAAAGAACCAAAGCCGGAGCCTTCCTGGCTCCTCACCCTTTTGCAGCTGGACCTGGTCCCGCTAGAGCCACCAGTGCTTACGGCGAGGTTCACTGGTTAAGGCCATGTGGACACTTTAACCGGATGATCCGTAACCTGTGGGGCATGGGACTGGCAGAGCTGCCCTCGCCAGCAGTGACGCAGGGCAGGTCTCTCCAGGACGGGGTTGAGAGCCGGCAAGAAAAGCAAGGGCACTTCGATCCGTTGAAGCCGGCTCCTCTTCCCCAAAGTGGCAGGAGCGGGCCCAGCTCGATGAAGAAGGGAGGCGGACCGGCTGCCGGCGCTCCCCTGCGACTGATTCACCGACGGGGTAAGCTCTGGGCCTGGAGCAGGCAGCCCGGGAGCCTTTCCGTAGGTCCGTCCCAGCTAGCAGAGGGCAGGAGCGGCGTGCCTCGAGCGCTGGCTGCGGAGTCTCCGGCCTGGGTCGCAGCGTGCCCGTCCCGCTCGCCCCGTCCCGTGGTTGCCGGCTGAACCGGGTTTCCCTTGTCTTGCCAGGTGACGAGATGCGAGACCTGGAGATAGTGCCGGACTCTCTGCTTCACCCCTCGTCCGATCGGCCGACGTTTATTGACCGGCTGGCGAACAGCCTCACCAAACGGAAACGATCGACACCTCAGAAATTCGTGGGTAAGGGGATTTTCCCCCCCCCCCGTTGCTTCCCGGGCAGACAGGAGAGAGGAGGGAGAGGGGAGCCCCTGGTGGCTGGAGCCAGGACTGGCCCCCCGGGAGCGGAGACTGCACTTGGGCATGCGGCTGGTGTTCACATAGCGCCTTTCATCCCCACGATCCTGGGACGGGGCAGGTCTCGCACATGGTGCTGGGGAGGGAGAGGACATCGCGGGGGGGGGGGGGGAATGTACCCCAAAACCAAGCCTGTCCGGTCTGACGCCGCTCTCCTTCCCGGCAGGGGAGAAGCAGATGCGATTCACCCTCTCGGACCTGCCCTTCGACGTGAACTCCGGCTTCGAGAAGGATGTGGAGATGGTCTCGGCCCACCACCCCCTCGACCCCTCCTACGGCAGCTCCCTGTCCCTGATGGGGGGGGAGCATCTTCGCCCCCTCCGGCTCCCCCCCACAAACTGCATCTCGGAAGTCACCCCCGTCATCAGCTCCGTCTACACCCAGATCCAGCCTCTGCCAGGCCGGCTGGAGATGCCGGGGAGCCGGGAAGCCACCGAGGGCCACGAGGACGTGCCGGACGGGGTGCAGGTGGTGTACCGGGGCCGGGAGCAGGGCGTATCGCCCACCAACGGCTGCCAGGACTCGACGGACACGGAGAGCAACCACGAAGAGCGGAGCTCGCAGCTGCCGGCGGGGAACTGCGCCAGCAGCCGCCAGAGCCCAGCCTACGCCAAAGAGGACCCCAAGTTGCCGGAGGGACCCCCGGCCGCCCGCTCCACGCCCAGCTCCGCCAAAGAAGCCCTGCGGGTGGTCAACGAGGATGGGGAGCAGATCAGGGCCTTCAAGTGCGAGCACTGCCGCATCCTTTTCCTGGACCACGTCATGTTCACCATCCACATGGGCTGCCACGGCTTCAGAGACCCTTTCGAATGCAACATCTGTGGCTACCACAGCCAGGACCGGTACGAGTTCTCCTCCCACATAGTGCGGGGCGAGCATAAAGTCGGCTAAACCCCCCCCCAACTTCTCTCCCTGTACCCCCCCAGCCCGCCCTCAACTCTTCCTCTGTCTCTAGCTCAAGCCCCTCCACCCTTAGGGCATGGAACTGTTGGTTTTTCTTTTATACTCCTTTGCACTGACTTTGGCTACAAAAAATATTTAAAAAAAAAATATCAATAACTAAAAAAAAAAAAAAACCAACCCCGACAAGGGGGAGCTCTTAACAATTTGCCTTTTTATAAATGGAGTTATTTAAATATTAATGGACTTTTTTGTGCTTTCCCCCCCCACCTCTCTCACCTCCCTCTGTTATTTATTAAGCTTTTTAGTTTCTCTTTTTATAACTCTTCTCCCCCCACCCCCAAAGTCTCACTTGAATTTTTGAGACTGTTCTCCCCCTTCTCCCGCCCCGGTCCCGGTCGGCTCTCCAGCACGGCACAGCGCGGGGCCACGCGCCAGCCTGGAGCTCCGAGCCCTTTCCTTGGTGCGAGCCCAGCATTGCCCGTCCTCGCTCTTGGGCGAAGCGAACCTCAGATTAGGTGCTAAAAACCCCCGGGGACTCCCCCCTCCGTTGGCCCCGAGCCCCCCCCCCGCACCTGGCGGGGGGCCGCTGCACCCTGAGCTTTAATGAGTTTAAATACATGGAGCATAAAGCAGGGACCCCCCCTGCCTCCCCACGGGGCCGGTTGTGCCGGCGGCAGTGCCGGCAGGGCCAGGTCAGTGAAGCTGGGTTTTGCCCGGCTCCTCTCTCCCGCGGTGTTTGAAGCCCCCCGTATGCCTGGCCCCGCACGGGGGGCGATGGAGGTCCGCACCCCTCTGCTTCAATGAAGGAAACGTAAGCCAGGAAGATGGCGAGCGTCCGGGTGATGGCTCCATTCTGCTGTCTGGGATCTTCTCC
The DNA here is from genome assembly GCA_028022735.1 of Gypaetus barbatus. Classification (NCBI taxonomy): domain Eukaryota; kingdom Metazoa; phylum Chordata; class Aves; order Accipitriformes; family Accipitridae; genus Gypaetus; species Gypaetus barbatus. Next base: position 733,239 of record CM051547.1, on the reverse strand, counting down.
TCCTCCTCCTCCTCTTCCTCGGCACAGGCCAGTATCTCCAGCCCGCTCTGCTGCAGGGTTTGATCCCCTACACTGCCTGCCGGCAGTGGGGGTGCCAGATCCGGACCCCCCACCTCGCTCCCTCTGCCCCCAAAAGCCTTCTCGGGCGAGTTGCTCCTTCTGGCATTCCCGGGGGATCGTTGGGGTCTCTCTGTGGTCCGGTGTCACCTCTGTTCCCGCAGCACCTGCCCTGCTCTCGCTCGCATGAAGGAGTCAGGGCGGCAGCACCCTGAACGCCAGAGCTTTGCCCTCGGTCCCACCGGCAGCGCCGGCAGTGGGACCCCCAGGACCCCCGCCCCATGTTCGGAGGGCCTGAAAGAGGGTGGGAGGTTGGGGGTGTCATCTGCTGCATAGAGCAACCGTCTTCTAAGCCCCTTTCCCCTGGGACAGGCTCCGAGCGGCCCCAGGGACAAATTCCCGGGAGCCGGACGGTTTTCGGGGGCAAAACGCTGCGGGAAGGGGCTCCCGGTCCCGCAGGGGGTCCAGAGCCAGGGACCCCCCGGGACGGGGTCCCCTGGCAAAAGGGATTTAGTGGAGCTGGGGAAGCAGCCGATAACCAAAAATAAAGCGTGAGCCTGGCACCGATCCCTGGCGGGGGCCGCGGCAGAACCGGCCGCCTCCTCCTTGGTGCTCGTGGCTCCCGCAGCAGCCGGGACCCCCGGCTGCAGCCCCCCCACCCGGGGGGGGCCCCCGCTTCCTACCCAGGCCCAGGATGCATAAAACGCCCCTCAGCAGCAGCCGCTCCCCGGGGCTCTCCTGAGGTTGAAACCAAAGGCTGTTCCTTTTTCTACGGACACAAACACAACCACCTCACGCGGCGGCAACTCCCGTTGCCCCTATTTCCCATTTTCTGTTCTTATTTTATATATATATATATAATTATTTTTTCCTCCTTTCTTGCTTTTCTGTTGATGGTGTCAATGGGGAGAGGGGATGGCTGAGCCGGGGCTCAGCTCGCCCCTTCCCGGGCCGCTGCTGCCGATAACCGGCGCCGGCAGAACAAGCCGGAGCCTCCCCCGCGCCCCCTCAGCGCTGAAACAAACCCAGAAAGGGGTTTTTACAAACCGAAATGGAAGCTCTGCAGTTTCTGACCGCTCTTGGGTTTTTTTTTTCTTTCCATCTCTTTTCTTTTTCCTGTAAAAGAGTCTAAAACAAAAATGTAGGAATTTTTGTAAAACTCCAGGTCGCTTTACTCGTGTAAATATCTATATTTTTTAATCAGATGTATGAAGAACAAACGATGATGTGCAATACCCCGGCCCCCCGCCCACCCACCCCCCCCCCGCCGGCTACGGCCCCTCCTTCCTTTCTAACGAGTTTTCATTTGTATATCGTTAATGGTTTTGCTGTCGTCTTTGTTTTTCCCTTTTTTGTGAGGTTAGACTCGCTTTTGGACAAAAAACACCCCCCCTGCCCCCCCCCCCCCCGTGACCGCAGGAGCTTTTGTATCTGTAAGATATTGTAATTACCTATTTGTGTAACGAGATCTACTACTGTAAGTTTTGTACTGTACTGGCTGAAGGTCTGTTATAAATAAACCGGAGTAATTTAACGCCTCCCCCCCCCCCCCCGCCTCCCTTCTGTGGGGTGGGGGGCTCGGGAGGGTCAGGACCCCTGGGGTCCCGGTGCAGGGGCTGAGGGAAGGCAGGGTGGTTGGGGGTCCCCCAGAGCTGGGGGGGGGGGGGAGGACACATTGGGGATCCCCCCCATGAGCACTGGGGGGGGGGCAGGATGATGGTGGGGGGCCCTCCCCAGAGTTTTGGGGGGACCAGGACCCTGGGGACCCCCCAGGGGTTTGGGAGTGGCGGGAGGAGGACACAGGGGGTCCCTTCATAAGGGCTGGGACACTGGGGGTCCCCCCCATGAGCACTGGGGGGGGCAGGATGATGGTGGCCCCCCCCCCCCCCGAGTTTTGGGGGAACCAGGGCCCTGGGGACCCCCCAGGGGTTTGGGGGTGGGGGGAGGAGGACACCGGGGGTCCCCTCATAAGGGGTGGGACACTGGGGGTCCCCCCCACGAGCACTGGGGGGTGGCAGGATGATGGTGGGGGAGTTTGGGGGAGGGGGCAGGACACTGGGGACCCCCAGGGGTGTGTGTGGAGGGTGGAAGGACACGTGGAGACCCCCCCCCATAACGGGTGGGACACCCAGGGGTCCCCCATGAGCGGGGGACAGGACGCAGCCCCCCCCTCTCCCCGCCCCATGAGCCCCCCGCTTTCCCCCAGGACTACATCTCCCAGCGTCCCCCGCGGGGCGCGCGCGCGCGCGGGGCGGGGATGACGGGGCACGCAGCACGCGGGCGCGCCAGTCGCTTCACACCTCCCGCCTCTCGCGGAACCCTTCCGCCTACCGCGAGGAGAAGTAGTCCCCCCGCCGCCGCCGCCGCCGCCGCCCAGCGCCGCCCCCACCCGCCCCGCCACCACCGCCCCGGCCCCGCCGGCGGAGCCGCTGCCCGTCGGCCGGAGGGGCTCTGCGGGGCCGGGGCGGCGGCGGGGCGGAGGCGGAGGCGCTTCCTGGCGGAGGGCGGGTATATAAGGGCGGCGGCGCGGCGGCCGGACCCTCTTTCGCCGCCCCGGCAGCGAGATGGTGAGGGCGGCGCGGCCGGGGGGGGCCCGTATGGGGCTCGGGGGGGGGGGCGTGTGGGGCAGCGGGAGGGCGTAGGGGCCCGTGTGGGGCCGGGGGGGGGGGGGGGCGCAGGGAGGCCATGGGTCCCATATGGGGCAGGGGATGCTGGGGGGGGGGGAGTGGGGGCGACTCGGGGAGGCCCCAGGGCCCATATGGGGCAGGGGGTGCTGGGGGGGGGGGCATAGGGCCTATATGGGGTAGGGAGTGCTGGGGGGGGCGCGCAGGGGGGCCATAGGGCCTCTGTGGGGCTGGGGGGAGGCCGTAGGGGCTTATGGGAGTCAGTGGGTGCTCGGGGGGGGTCCTGTGGGGAAGGGGGGGGGGCTTGTAGGGGCTGACGGGGCTCTGATGGCGCAGGTTGGGGTGTCCGGGGCGGGCGGGGAGGTGCTGTCCCCGGGGGGGGGGCTCGTGTTCATCCGCTTCCTCCCCCCGGCCCAGACGAAGAAGAGGAGGAACAACGGTCGGGCCAAGAAGGGCCGCGGCCACGTCCAGCCCATCCGCTGCACCAACTGCGCCCGCTGCGTCCCCAAGGACAAGGCCATCAAGAAGTTCGTCATCAGGAACATCGTTGAGGCCGCGGCCGTCAGGGACATCTCGGAGGCCAGCGTCTTCGACTGTAAGGGGGGGGGGGGGACAGCGGGGGTGCCTGCGTGCCCCCTCCATACCCCCGGTAACGGGGCTGACCCTGCCTGGGTGGGGGCCGGGCAGGGGAAGCCTGTGCTCTCGGGGGTTTGGGGGTGATGGGGGGGGTCGCTGACTGTCCGTCCGTCCGTCCCCCAGCCTATGTCCTGCCCAAGCTGTACGTGAAGCTGCATTACTGCGTCAGCTGCGCCATCCACAGCAAAGTGGTGCGGAACCGCTCGAGGGAGGCCCGCAAGGACCGGACCCCCCCGCCCCGCTTCAGACCAGCTGTACGTATCCGGGGGGGGGGGGCGGGGGCTGAGGCTGGGGTTTCGCACCCCCCCTCCCCCGGATCTGGCTGACGTTCTCCTTCCCTTTCCCCCGCAGGGTGCTGCCCCCCGGCCCCCCCCCCCAAGCCCATGTGAGGAGACTCCGGCCGAATGCATCCCACCCGCGCACAAATTTAATAAAGGAACCTGTACCGAGCCCGGCTCCGTGCCTGTGGGGCTGGGGGGGGGGCACGCATCGCTTTGGGGGAGAGAGGGGGGTGTTTGGGGTGTCCCAGCCCCCTTCTTGGGGAGGGGGGAGGGATGGGAGTGGGGGGCCCTGGGGAAGCTGTGTGGAGGTAGGTGGGCTGCTGCCCAGCCCATGGTGGGGGGAGCCCCCTCCTGTGGGGCTGGGGGGGGGCTCTTTGCCCACCGGTGCTGTCCAGATGTGGGAGTGGGATGTGTTTTGGGGGACAGATGGATGGACACTGGACAGGATGGACACTGGGAGTGTGTCCCAGCCCCCAGGTGGGGGGTGGGGGGGGGGGCAGCCCCTGCCCACATGAGGCAGCTGGTGGGGAGGGGGCTGGCCCCGTGCCCCACGACCACCCTGAGGTCCTGGAGCTGCCTCCAGCCTCCCCCCGCCATGGCCCCCCAGACCCAGCACTGCTGGGGGGGGGGCTGTGGCTGCCCCGAATCCTCCCCAGGACCTGTCCTGAGCTGGTGGGGGGCAGCACACACATACACACACCCCCTCCTCCCCCCCCAGCCGGGCCGGGTGTTCCCTGGGGGGGGCTGCTGCAGGGCCTGGGCCCCTTTCTGGGGCGGGGGGGGGGGGGGGGGGCCAGCAGCGAGGCTGGGCTTCACCGTGGGGGCTGGGGGGGGGGCGGTAACGGGGCCATCCCCTCCCCCCCCACCTCCCCGTGGTGCTGGGTGGGCTGTAATAGGGCCAGGCTTTGCCTGGGGGGGGGGGGCATAGAGGGAGCACACCTTTGCCTTTGGGGGTCGGGGGGGGCTGCGGCGGGGCCGTGCCCGGGCGTGGTGGTGGTGGTGGGGGGGGGGGGGGGGTGGTCCCGGTTGCTGCCGCCGCCCCGGGGGCGCGGCGGGGCGGGTCCCGGGCCGGGCTGGGCTGCCCGGAGGAGGCGGGCACTGGGGGGGGCCCCGCCGCCGCCCCCGCCGTCCCGTCCCGTCCCGTCCCGCCCCGGCGGGCCCCGCGCCAGGTGCATTCCCCCCGCCTGCGCCCGGGGCACGCCGCAGCCGCCGGGCCCTGCGAGCCGGCCCGCGGAGAGGAGCCGCGATGGACCGGCCCCGGTACCGGTACCGGCCCCGGGCGCTGCTGCTGCTGCTGCTGCTGCTCTTTCCGCGCACCGGTACCGGGCTCCGCGGCAGGCAGGTGAGAGCACAGGAACCGGCACCGGCAACCGGGCGGGGACCGGGGCGGCACCGGCAGCGCGCAGGGGATCCCGCGCGGGGACCGGGGGGCTGCGCGGCCGGGGACGGGCAAGCGGCGGGCTCGGGGGGTCCCCGGAAACGGGCGGTGGGACCGGGAACACCTCGCCGGGGTTGGGGGGGCTCGGGGGGTCCCGGCGGTCCAGTTGGTCCCGATTCCGCCGGTGCGGGATCCTGATCTCGGCGGCTCCCTGCCGCCCCCTTCCCCCGGGGGGCATCCCGGACCCCCCCAACCCAGTCCCCCAGCGCCGCAACCAGGGGGACCCCCCACGGCCCTGGGGGGACCGGGACCAGCAAAGCCCCCCCACTCCCCCCCCCACTCCCCGGGCTGCAGCTCGGACGGGGCCGGGGCTCGGTTCCCACCTTCCTGGGGCTCGGTCCTGTCCCCGTCCCCCCCCCGCCCTGGGCAGAGGCACCTGCACCCCCCGCAGCTGCCGGGGGCTAATTTTAGGCTGCGGGGGCCGTGACCCCACCGATGCCAACCAGGATCCAGCCGGGGCAGGGTGGGACCCCCGGGGGGGGACCCCTCCGAGGGGGACCCCGTCCCTGTCCACCCCCGGGGTCCCCGTCCCCCACACCCCCCCCGAGCCAGGGGGGGAGCGGGGGACGCTCCCGGAAGGGCCGGGTTCGCCCGGGAGTTGTTTTTTCAACCCACAAAAGGAAAACACGGAGGGCTGGACGCGAAGGTGTGGGGCCGGCGGCGTCACCCCCGTCGACGTGCCGGGGGCGCCCAGGGTGTGGGTGGCCGCACCGACGGCACGCGGGGGTCACGCCCGATCCCTCGGCGCCTCCGCCGCGCCGTGTGCTGCCGGCGATGCCCAGGGCTGCCGTGCACGGGGGGTCTGGCTCATACGGGAGGGGGGGGGGGATCCGGCTGGCTCCTACCCCGGGCACCCGCAGGTGCCCAATGCCGGCATTGGGGGCGAGCGGGACCAGCTCTCGCTCCCCCCCCCAAACCCCCCCCCCGTCCCCCGGCTCAGAGCCCCCCTTTGTTTGGGGATGGGATCCAGCCCCGCGGCAGCGGCCACCCCACGCACACAGACCCCCTTTGTGCCGCCCGCGCGAGGCCGAGGGCAGGAGGTCGGGTCTGTGTCATGGCCCCTCCCCCCCGCACCCCCCCCATCCTCCTCCGGCTCCCCAGGCCCCTGCCCGGGTCCCCCGGTGCTATTCCTGGCGGCGGGGGCCGGGGGGCCGCGGTGGCACGCGGCAGATAGCGGGCGACGTGCCGGAGCTGCCAGTGGGGCCCCACACTGATAACACCCGGCTGCGACGCCACGATGGCGCCCGGGGTGGGGGGGCCCTGGCCCTCACCCCCCCCCATGGGCAGGTGCACCCCGAGGGCCGGACGCCCGCAGCCCCTCGTGCCTCGGTTTGCCGGGAGCCGGTGCCCAGGGATCCTTTGAGCAGCCGTTAATGATTCACCAGCGTCACCCAAAAGCACTGCTTGTTCCCGGCCACGGGGGTCCCGCGGGGGCCGGATCCTGCCCCCCAGCAGCCTGGGGACCCCCCAGGCAAGTTCCAGCTGCCCCCAGCACCACCCGTTGTTTTTTGGTGGTCCCAGCTCCCCCCTCTTTGGGCCCCGCCGTGCCCATCCCTGGGGTGTCGGGGCTGGGGGCCATGCCCCAACGCAGCTGGGACCTTTTTATAGCCCCTTCCCTACTAAAATAGCTCCGGCCCGGGGAGGGGAGTGCAGGCTGTGGCTGGCGGGGGGGGGGGGTGTGCTGGCCCTGCACCCCTTCCCATGCGTGCACCGAGCTGCCCATTCTCTGCACCCGCCCCCCCCCCCCCCCCCCCCCAGGAGGGGGCTCGGGCCCTTCTCTGCCCCCGCGCTGGGGCTGGACAAAGCTGCCATTTACCCGCCCGCGGCCCCCCCCGCGCCAGGGCCTGAGTCACGTCTGCGCTGGGCTGGGGGGGGGGGGGGCCGCACCCCATTCTGCCCCCGGGGGTACCGGCTCTCCCGCTGCTTTCGGGGGGCTTGGCCTCCCCCCGTCCCGCTCACCACAATCGCCCCTTTGTGTGGCTGCGGGGAGGGGGCCGCATCCTGCCCCACGCACAAAGGGGCCCTGTCTGCCCCGGCGAGGGGGGGGGGCTGGGCAATCATTAACCCTGGGGCCCCCCTTGGCGCCCGCCTGCCCCCCGAGCCCCAACCCGGGACCGAGGTGTCGAGGCGGGATGGGCCGTGCCAGCAGCCAGGTCCGAAGTCCGGGTGTCGCGGGTGTGCCGTGGGGGGGCCATGCCCGCGGCACCCGCCTTGCGTAACCCTCGCTCGGCCGGTTCGGGCGCCACGCAGGGGAGAGGAGGGGAGGGGAGGGCGGGGGAGCACCCGTCACCCCCCCACCCCGAGCACCGCCACCCCCACAGCAGGGACACCGCGGGGGGCAATGGGGGGGGCACCACCATGGGGGGGGACAGGGACACCATGGGGGTGACAGGGACACCATAGGGGCACCACCATGGCCTGGGGGGGGGGGGACATACACTATGGAGGGTGTGGAGGGGACATGGCCAGCACAGGAGGGACAGAGATAAGACCACCAAGGAGGGGGACACGGCCACTGAGGAGGGGACACGGCCATCAAGGGGAGAACGTGGCCAGCTTGGGGCGGGCGGGGGGGACCCCATGGGGGACACGGCTGTGGCCATCGAGAGGGGGACGTGGCCACTGCAGAGGGACACGGCTGCCGCGGGGAGAGGTGCCGTGGCCGCGGTGGGGGACAGGGTGCTGCTGTGCCCGCAGTGTGCGCGGGGACGCTGAACGGGCTGAGCGTGACGGGGGATGCCCAGCACCAGTACCAGACGCTGCACAAGATGTACAACAACTGTGAGATCGTGATGGGCAACCTGGAGATCGTCCTCATCGACCACACGCAGGACCTCTCCTTCCTGCAGGTGAGCTGGGGGGGGGGGAGACAGGGGGACAGGGGGGGCACACAGAAGGACACGGGAGTCCACACCCGCCAGGCTGACACGTCCCGCTGCCCGCAGACCATCCGGGAGGTGACGGGCTACATCCTGATCGCCATGAACGTCTTCGCCTCGCTGCCGCTGCAGAACCTGCGCGTCATCCGCGGGACCCAGTTCTACGAGGAGAAGTACGCGCTCTTCGTCCTGCTCAACTACAACCCCAACACCACCCACGCCCTGCGCCAGCTCGGCCTCAACCAGCTCACAGGTGGGACCCCCAGGCTGCCGCACCGCTGAGACCCCCCCCCCCCCGCCGTGTCCCAGGACCCATCCCGGAGCGGTGCCGTCCCACCGTGGTCCCCATCTGGAGCGGTGCCATCCCCCTGTGCACCCTGGGGCTGTGCTGTCCCCATGTGTCCCATGGTCCCCATCCCAGAGTGGTGCCGTCCCCATCCCAGAGTAGTGCCATCCCCCTGCGCACTCCGTGGTCCCCATCCTGGAGCGGTGCCACCCCCCATGGTCCCCATCACAGATTGGTGCCACCCCCCCTGTGCACCCCACGGCCATGCTGTCCGCTCTGTGGTCCCCATCCCAGAGTGATGGTGTCCCCCATCACGGTCCCCATCCCAGAGCGGTGCCATCGCCCCATGGATCCCCATCCCAGAGCAGTGTCATCCACCCACGGTCCCCATTCTGGAGCGGTGCTGTCCCCTGCTGCATCCTGGTCCCCATCCCAGAGTGTTGCTGTCCCCCCACGGTCCCCATCTGGAGTGGTGCCACCTCCCTGTGCACCCCGTGGTCCCCATCACGGAGTAGTGACCCCCCCACCACCATGCACCCTGGGGCTGTGCTGTCCCTGCTGTTGTCCCCACCCCCGAGTGATGGGGTCCCCGCTGTGGTCCCCTGGAGTGGGGCTGACCCCCCCCCTCCACGGTCCCCATGCCGGCGCAGTGCTGTCCCCTCCCTGCGGTGCCAGGCAGGGCCGGGGGGTGGGGGGGCTGCAGCCCCCCGTCACCCACCGGCCGCCCCGCAGAGATCCTGGCCGGTGGCGTCTACATCGAGAAGAACGCGCAGCTCTGCCACGTGGAGACGGTGGAGTGGCGGGACATCATGCGGGACCCCCGCCTGGAGCCTGTCGTGGGGGACAACGGCAAGGCCTGTGCGTGTGTGTGTGTGTGGGAGGCATGGGGGGGGGAAGCTGGGGGGGGTGACACCCCTTGGCTTTGGGGGTGACCCCGCTGCGCTCCCCCGCAGGCGCCCCATGCCACGAGAGCTGCGGCGGGCACTGCTGGGGGGCCCGGCCCCGAGGACTGCCAGAAACGTGGGTACCGGGGAGGGGTTGCCGGGGGGGGGGGGGGGAGCCGGAGGGGGGGGCCAGGGCTGGACCCCCCCCCCCCCCCACTCACCCCCGCCTCCGCACAGTGACGAAGACCATCTGTGCCCCCCAGTGCAACGGGCGCTGCTTCGGGCGGGCGCCCAACGAGTGCTGCCATGAGGAGTGCGCGGGGGGCTGCACTGGCCCCCTCCAGACACACTGCTTCGTACGTGTCCCCCCCCGCGGCTGCCCGGGGAGGGGGGGGAGGCTCATCCCTGCACCCCCAGGGCGGGCGGGGGGCAATGCTGAGCAGCATCCCTGTGTCTGTCTGTCCGTGCATCCCCCTGTCTGCCCACCCACCCGTGTGTCTGTCTGTCTGTCCCCCATGGGAGTTCATCCGTGTCCCCCAGGGTGGGCGTAGGGGGGGATGCTGCCCCTACAGGGGTGGTGGGGAGGTGTCTGTGTGTCTGTCCGTCTGCCCCCCCCCGCGGGAGGGATGTCCACGCTGGGACGGGTGCGGGGCAACCTGTGTGGGGCGAGAGGCGTCCGCGCATCCCTGTGTCCGTCCGTCCATGTCGCCGTGCCTCTGCCCACCCGTCCGTCCGTCTGTCCGTCCCGCAGGCCTGCCGGCACTTCAACGACAGCGGGGCGTGCGTGCCGCTCTGCCCCCAGCCCCTCATCTACAACAAGCTGACCTTCCAGCTGGAGCCCAACCCCGACACCAAGTACCAGTACGGGGGCATCTGCGTCCGGAGCTGCCCGCGTGAGCCGGGGCGCAGGGGGTCTGGGGGGGCCCGGGGGTCTGGGGGGGGCCAGGGGCAGCTGGGTTCTAACCACGAGGGTCTCCCCGCAGACAATTTCGTGGTGGACCAGAGCTCCTGCGTCCGCGCCTGCCCCAATGACAAGATGGAGGTGGAGAAGAACGGGCTGAAGATGTGCGAGCCCTGCTCGGGGCTGTGTCCCAAGGGTAGGGGGCTGGGGGGCTGGGGGGGGCTGGGGGCCGCGGGACGAGCCCTCACCATCCCCGTCCCACAGCCTGTGAGGGCACCGGCGCCGGCAGCAAGTACCAGACCGTGGACTCCAGCAACATCGACACCTTCGTGAACTGCACCAAGATCTTGGGCAACCTGGACTTCCTCATCACGGGCCTGGAGGGGTGAGGGCTGGGGGGGGGTCTGGGGGCGGTGGGGTGCAGCCCCCCCCGCCCCCGGCCCAGCTGATGGCTCCGGCTCCGCAGGGATCCCTGGCGCAACATCTCGGCACTGGACCCCGAGAAGCTGAACGTCTTCCGGACGGTGCGGGAGATCACGGGTGAGTAGCAGGGCTGGGGGATGCCGGGACCCCCCAGGGCCACCCTGACCCCCCCCTCTCCCCCCAGGGTACCTGAACATCCAGTCCTGGCCCAAGCACATGCACAACTTCAGCGTTTTCTCCAACCTTGTCACCATCGGGGGACGGAGCCTGTACAAGTGAGTCCCCGACCCGGCATCTCACGACCCCCTTCCGTGTGTCCTGCATCCCATGTCGTCCCCTGTCCCTGCATCCCCCATCCCTGCACATCCCTGCACATCCCTGCATCCTAAATCCCCACGTCCTCGTCGCTGCCCGTCCCCGTATCCCCTCGGGGTTGGCAGGTGCCCCCTCCGGCTCTCAGACCAGCTGCCCCCCCCCCCAACCCTGACGCCCTCCCCGCAGCCGGGGTTTCTCCCTGCTGATCATGAAGAACGAGAACGTGACGTCGCTGGGGCTGCGCTCGCTGCGGGAGGTGAGCGCTGGCAGGGTCTACATCACCGAGAACCGCCGGCTTTGCTACCTCCACACCATCCAGTGGACAGCCCTCAGCCGCCGCCGCGCCGACCTCGACATCCGCAACAACAAACCCCGCAGCAAGTGCCGTGAGTTGGGTCGGGGCTGGGGACCCGGCGCTGGGGACCCCGGGGACGCACGCGGCGCTGAGCCCCCTTCCCTCCCTGCAGAGCAAGAGGGGAAGGTGTGCGACCCGCTGTGCTCCGCCGAGGGCTGCTGGGGTCCCGGCCCCGCTCAGTGCCTGTCCTGCCGTCACTACAGCCGCCGCGGCGTCTGCGTGCCCACCTGCCGCTTCGCCCAGGGGTGAGGGGGTCTGGGGGTGGGGTGGGGGGTCAGCCCTGGCAGGGGACACTGGGGTGGGGTTGGCTCCATGGAGGGCATCGGGGTGGGATCCTGGGGTGGGCACCAGAAGGAGATCAGCTCCAGCATGGGCATGGGGAGCAGGATTGATGCCAGGGTGGGCAGCGGGGTCAGCACCGGGGTGGGATGGACCCTGGGTGGGGGGGATGACCAATCCTGGTTACTGGGGTGGGCACCAGGGTGGGAAGGATGCTGGGATGGGAGCGAGCCTGTGGCGGGATGGACGCTGGTGCGGACCCCGGGGTGGGCACTGGTGTGGGCTGGGATGCCGGGGTGGGCCGGTGACCCTGCCTTGTCCCCACAGGGAGACGCGGGAGTTTGCCCAGGGGGGCGAGTGCTTCGAGTGCCACCCCGAGTGCGAGCGCATAGAGGGCAACGTCACCTGCAACGGCTCGGTACTAGCCCGGCTGGGGACCCGCGGCAGCGATGGTGACGTCCCCGCGGGTCCTCACGCGCCCTCCCGCCCCGCAGGGCGCCGACACCTGCACCCGCTGCGCCCACTACCGCGATGGGCCCCACTGCGTGGAGAGCTGCCCCGAGGGCATCTTGGGCGAGCGCGGCCCCATCTACAAGTACCCCGACTCCAGCCGCGAGTGCCGGCCCTGCCACGAGAACTGCACCCGCGGGTGCGCCGGGGTGGGGGGGAGTGGGGGGCTCTGGGACCCAGCATCCGGCTGGAGGGGGGGGGGGCTCCGCACCCCGTCTCACCCCCGGCTCCATCTCCGCAGGTGTCTGGGGCCGCTGCTGCGGGACTGCCTGGGGGAGGCCCTGCCCGTCTCCAGGTACGGTGGGGCGGGGGCTGCGGGGTTCCCGGGGCGATGCCGTGCCATGCCGGACCGCGCTGTGCCGTGCCATGCTGCATGGTGCCGTGTTGCACCGTGCTGCGCCCCGGTGTGCTGCGCCGTGCCAGGCCGTGCTCTGGCGCACGACGCCGTGCTGTGCCGTGGCATGCCGTGCCGTACCGTACTATTGCACCACGCTATGGTGTGCCGTGCTGCACCCTGCCACGCTGTGCCGTGCCACCCTGCTCTGGGGCCTTTCCCTGCCCACGTGGGCGCCGGGGGACCCCCCTGCCCTGGCCGTGCCACCCCCTGTGCCGCGCACACCCCCGGGTGCCGAGCCCTGCCCTGCCCGTGCCGCCCCCGCCAGCCCCAGGGGTTGGGGTGCGTGCCGCCCCCGCGGCAGGGAGGGCCATGGGAAGCGCGTGGGGAGCGGCGGCCGTGGCGGGCCGGGACCTGCCGGCACCGGGAGCTCAGCCCCGGTCTCGTCCCGTGCCCAGGAAAACGCCAACGGTGATCGCGGTGATGGTGGTTGGGGGGCTTTTCCTCTCCTGTTCCTGTGTTCTCCTCGCCCTGCTCTACTGGCGGGGCAAGAAGATCCAGAAGAAGCGAGCGATGCGGCGCTACCTGGAGAGGGGGGAGGTGAGCGGGGCGGCTGCGCCCGGGGGGGGGGGTCCCAGTCCCGCGGGGAGCCAGGGGGACCCCTGGGGCTGCAGGGAGGGGGTTCGACAAGCAGGAGGGGTGTGGGACCCATCCCCATCTGTCCCTGGCTTCATCCTTGTCCGTAGCCATCCCCATCTCTCTCCAGCCCTGTTCCAATCCAGCCCTGTCCCCATCCCTACCTGCTTCTGTCCCTGGCACTCTCCATCCCCATCCTGCTCTGTCCCTGTCCCCGTCCCCGTCCCCATCTCCATCTTCCGCCCGGCAGAGCCTGGAGCCGCTGGACCCCAGTGAAAAAGCCAACAAGGTGCTGGCCCGCATCTTCAAGGAGACGGAGCTGAAGCGGCTGAAGGTGCTGGGCTCCGGCGTCTTTGGGACCGTGCACAAGGTGAGCAGGGGGGCTCAGTGGGGGGGCTTAGCTGGGGCTGGGCATGGCACTCACTGGGGTGTCCCGTCCCCCCCCCCCGCAGGGAATCTGGATCCCCGACGGGGACTCCATCAAGATCCCGGTGAGCATCAAGGTGATCCAGGACTGGAGCGGGCAGCAGTCCTTCCACGCCGTTACTGACGTAAGTCCGGCATGGGGCGGGGGGGGGCGGTGTGGGCCGGATCCTGCTCCCTGGGGGGCCCCCACGGGCAGTGGGGGGGCTCGGCTGTGGCTGACGCTGCCCCCGCAGCACATGCTGGCCATCGGCAGCCTGGACCATGCCTACATCGTGCGGCTGCTGGGCATCTGCCCCGGCCCCCAGCTGCAGCTGGTGACCCAGCTCCTGCCGCTGGGCTCCCTCCTCGACTACGTCCGCAAGAACCGCGACAGCATCAGCCCCCAGCTCCTGCTCAACTGGTGCGTCCAGGTGGCCAAGGTGAGTCCCCGGGGTCTGGGGGGGGGTCCTCACGGCCCCCGTGGCCCTGCTGACACCCCCTGCCCCCCCCCCCCCCCCCCCAGGGCATGTACTACCTGGAGGAGCACCGCATGGTGCACCGCAACCTGGCTGCCCGCAACGTGCTGCTCAAGTCCCCGAGCCAGGCTCAGGTGGCCGATTTTGGCATCGCCGACCTCCTCTACCCCGATGACAAGAAGTATTTCTACAATGAGGTCAAGGTGGGCACCTGGCAGGGACCCCCGTGTCCCCCCTTGTGCCATGGGGCACCCCCTCCCTGCCCCACACCCCTGGTACCCCCTGCATCCCCTCCTCTCCATGTCCCCAGTACCCCCACCACCCAGGGACCCCCCATCCCCTCTGTGCCCCCTGTCCCACAAGGTGTCCCCCCACACCACACCTTTCCTCGCAGACGCCCATCAAGTGGATGGCGCTGGAGAGCATCCACTTCGGGAAGTACACGCACCAGAGCGACGTCTGGAGTTACGGTGAGCACCGGCCCCCCGGGCCCCCCCCGCCCCAGTCCTGCTCCCCAGCCCCGCGGGGCTCACAGGGACTGTCCCCACAGGCGTGACGCTCTGGGAGATGATGACCTTCGGGGCCGAGCCGTATGCTGGGATCCGGCTGGCCGAGGTGCCTGACCTGCTGGAGAAGGGCGAGCGGCTCTCGCAGCCCCAGATCTGCACCATCGACGTCTACATGGTGATGGTGAAGTGTGAGTGCAGGGCCACTGCCCGCGGCTCTGACCCTGGGGAGGGTCCTGGTCCTGCTCCTGCTCCTGTCCCCAGGCCTGTCCCCATCCCCAGGGCAGGGTTCTGGTCCCCATTCCCTGGGGCAGGATCCCGGCCATGTCCCCATCCCCAGGGCAGGGTCCTGCTCCTGTCCCCAGCCCTGTCCCCATCCCTAGGGCAGAGTTCTGCTTCTGTCCCCATCCCTGTCCCCATCCCCTGGGGCAGGATCCTGGCTCTGTCCCCATCCCCAGGGCAGGGTTCTGCTTCTGTCCCCATCCCTGTCCCCATCCCCTGGGGCAGGATCCCGGCTCTGTCCCCATCCCCAGGGCAGGGTTCTGGTCCCGTCCCCATCCCCGGGGCCAGGTCCCCGGCTCTCAGCCCCTGCCGTCCCCCCAGGCTGGATGATCGATGAGAACATCCGTCCCACCTTCAAGGAGCTGGCGAACGAATTCACCCGCATGGCCCGCGACCCCCCGCGCTACCTGGTCATCAAGGTAAGCACGACCCCCCCGCCGGTCCCCTCCAGCCCCGCAGCCCCTGACATGACCATCCCCACAGCAGGAGAGCGGGGCCGTGCCACCCGCCGAGCCCCCCACCCTCAGCGACAAGGAGCTGGATGACATGGAGACGCTGGAGCTGGAGGAGGAGGAGGAGGAGCTGGACGCCTCCTTCGGCCTCACCACCGGGCTCTACCCACAGCGGCCGCGGGGCAGCTGCACCCGGGTGAGACCCCTCTGCCCTCCCCCCAGGTCTGGGGGCTCTGGGGCTGTGTCCTGGGCATGGCACGGGGCGGGGGGGGCATGCAGGATCCCGGGATGTGGCACAAGGTCCCATGGAGCTGGGATGTGGGGCCGACCCACGCAACCCCCCCCCCCACTGCCCCATCGTCCCCTCCGAGCCCTGTCAGGACCCATGCCCCGTTCCAGCAGTGGGGTGGGGGGGTCCCAGCCCCTGTGTGTTCCCCCCCCCGCTGGGTGTCAACCCCCCTGTCCCCCTGCAGAGCCCCAGCCTGCTCAGCCCCCCGGCCGGCTACATCCCCATGAACCAGCCCGGCCTCGGCAGTGGCCGCCAGGTACCCAGGGGGCTGGAGAGGGGCAACGGGTGCTGGGATGGGGGGGGTGAGGGCTGCTGGGGGGCTATGGGGGAGTGACCATGGGGTGCCAGAGGAGGGGGGGCAAAGGGGTGGCGGTGGGAGGTGAAGCGATGGCCATGGGGTGGCAGGGCAGGGGGGCCGGTGTCTACAGGGGTACCCCCCCCCTCAGCCCTGTGTCCCCCAGGGTGGTGGGTGCCGGCCGCCGCGGCGCAGCCGTCAGGAGTCCCTGGGGCGGACGGTGTCGGAGTCGTCGGAAGGCCGGGGGACAGCCTCGGAACTGGACCTGGCCGAGGGGGGGGTCGCTGTCGGGGAGCCTCTGCCGCAGCCTGCGCTCGCGGGGGGACAGCGCCTACCTGTCCCAGCGGGAGAGCTTCCCCCCGCCGCCCCCCAGCACTGAGGGCAGCGAGGAGGACGCCAACGGCTACGTCACCCCCAACTGCACTGGACGGGGTGAGGGGGTGCAGCCTTGGGGAGGGAGGTGTCCCGTCCAGGCAGGGGGTGGGGGTCCCATCCTGTAGGTCTAGGTCTGGGGGCTCCATGGGGTTGCAGGGAGCCCGTCATTGAGGTGTGGTGGGTACCATCCCCGCAGGATTTGGGCTTAAGAGGGTGGGGGCTCATCCTTGCAAAGTTGGGGCTGGGGGGGTCCTGTGTCTGTGGGGGGGAGAAGCAGCCTGTCCCCCAGGGGTGGAGGGGGACCATCCCCAGTATTAGGGGCAGGGGGACCCATTCGTGCAGGGTCGGAGTTGAGGCTGGTGGGGGAGATCATCTTTTAGGGGGTGAGGGTTGTGGGGTGTAATGAACCTGGCCCTGGCCCAGATGAGACCCCCCCCAAACTCAGGACAGGCCCTGTGGGCAGAGAGGGGGAGCCTGGAAGGGCTGGGGGGGCCCCTGGCCAGCATCTCACCCCTGCCTCACAGAGCCAGACCCCACCGGGGGCTTGGTACCGGAACCAGAAGAGGAGTACGAATACATGAACCGCCGGCCTGGGGGTCCCCCGGGAGCCCCCCCACCCCGGCCAGCCTCGCTGGAGGAGCTGGGCTACGAGTACATGGAGGTGGGCTCGGAGCTGGGGTCCCCCCCGGGCCGGGGGCAGGAGGAGGAGGACTACGAGTACATGAACAAGCAGCCGCGGCTGAGCCGCTCGCTGGGCAGCGTGGTCGGGGGGCCAGGACCACGGCAGGAAGGTGGCCCCCCCCGGCATGATGGCTACACCGACATGCGCCCGGGGGAGGCCGCCCCGGCCCCCGAGGAGGAGCAGGGCTACGAGGAGATGGAGGCGGTGCTGGTCCCCCGCTGCCCCGGCTGCCACAGCCCCCCCGGCCCCCCCACCCCCTGCATGAAGCCCCTGCGGAGCCTGGAGGCTTCGGACTGCGCCTTCGACAACCCTGACTACTGGCACAGCCGCCTCTTTGCCAAGGTGGACGCCCAGCGGACGTAGGGGACCCCCCCCCCCGCCCGGGGGGGCCCTGCCAGCACCCCTCTGCCTTTCTGGCACACACACCCCCCCCCGCCCCCTGGGGCTGTTTACACTGGATATGAAGAATCCCCCCCCTCGGGGGCTTGAGCCAAAGCTGAAGTGTGGGCAGGGGGCTGAGGGGGTCACAGTCCGTCCTGGGGGGGCTGCGAGCCCTCGGGGTGTACCCGCTCCCTGCCACCCTTTCCAAAGCCTTCCCTGGGGTACAGGGTTGGAGGGGCTGATCCTGAGCACCCTGAGCTAGCAGCAGGGCGGGGGGGGGGTGTCAGCCCAGGACCCCTGCAGAGGGGGGTTCTGTGGGGCTCTGGACCCCTGGGTCCCCCTCCCGCCATGGCCGGTGGGTGCCCCCCCAGCTGAAGGAGCTCCCCGCACGCAGGGATGCTGGGTCGCTGCCTGTCCAGGGCTGCCTTGGGGTGCAGGCAGACGAGGTTGGATGGGATTTCTGGGCAAGAAGGACCCCAGACTCATTTGCAGGTTTCCCCATTCCCTGCTGGAACTGGAGTGAAGGTTTGGGGGTGCTGCCCCCCCCCCCTCCCCCCGGGTCACTTGGAGGGGTGTCCCCCGGTCGGGGGGGGGGGCTGCAGTGCCCGTTATGACTTAGGGGCCCTGAGCCGGGTAATGGGGCTGGGGTGAGGAGGGGTCTGCACAACCCTCCCCCTCCCCCCCCCCGGAGAATCCCTTTTTCGTGATGTTTTCACGGGGGCTGCCCGGGGGGGGGGTCCCCAGCCCGCACCCCCATCTCGGGGCATCGACCCGCTCCCCCGGCCCCGGCGTGGGTCGGGTTTGTAAATGTTGAATAAAGACAAAGGGAATTTGACCAGACGTGATGGTGCTGCTGCTTTGGGGGGGGGGGGGGGGGGGGCTGAGGGGGGGCCGCGCCTGGGACCGGGGGCTGGGGGGGGGGAGGGGGGCTGTGATGGGGCTGGGGGCAGTGAGTGGGGGCAGGGCCATGGGCTGGGGGCACCGACAGCCCCCCCAAGCAGTGACCGCCCCCCCCCCGGCCCCGGTGCCGCCGCGGGTCCCGTCCCCCCCCCGCCCCCGAGGGGGCCCTTTCCCGCAGACTACATTTCCCAGCATCCCCCGCGCGCCGCTTCCGGCCTCACATTCCCGCCCCCGCGCGCTGTCTCTCGCGAGAGCCGCAGAGCCCGCCGGGAGCTGTAGTCCACGGTAGGCGCCGTGCCGGGCCTGGTGTGTTGCGCCGCGGGGTCTGCCGGGAGTTGTAGTCCAAGGTGCGTGTGGGGGGCGGGGACTCGCCTTCCCAGCGTGCCCCGCGCGGAGCCCGCGCTCCTGCCCTGCTCGCGCTCTCTCGCTCGCGCTCCCCGGGGTCTCCTCAGCGCGGCGGCGGCGGCGGCACCGGCGGGGGGCGGCGGCGGCCGGGCGTAGGCGGCTCCGACCATGTCGGGCGAGGAGGAGGCGGCCGAGCTCACCATCGCTGAGGACCTGGTGGTGACCAAGTACAAGATGGGGGGGGACATCGCTAACCGTGAGTGCGGGCCGCGGCCGGGCGGGGGGAGGTGGGGTGGGGGGGAGCGGCGGGGAGGGGGTGCCGGGCCTGGTCGGGGGTCGGGGGGTGACTGGGGGAGAAGGGGGACGGGGGGGGGTAAGGGGCGGGTGGCGGCGGTGGGCCTGGGGCGGGAGGCGAGGCCTGTGGTTCGTCGTTCCCCACACACACACCCCCCCCCCTCAACAGCTGTTTTCACGGGGGGGGGGGGGCGGCCGTACGTTACCCCCGGGCGGCGGGGGCTCCCCGGTTCCCCCAGGCCCCGGCCCCGCACGGCGGCTGCCGGCACGTGGCCTCCGCGCCCCACGTGCACCGGCGGCGCGGGGGGGGGGGGGCGCAGGGCCGGGCCTGCCGCCCCCCTCTCTCCGTCCTCCCTCCAGCGGGGGGAGCCGGGAGCGGGGCCGGCCCGGCGCCGACGCTGCCCACATCCTGCCCCGGGGCTGCCCCGCTCCGCTCTTTTGTTCGGGCCTTTAACACACACACACACACCCCCCACCTTCCATGCTGGACAGGGCAGCCGCACCCCCGGGGGACAGAGCCCCGCCGTGGGTAGGTGGGTGGGTGGCGGGGACGGGAGCGGGGCGAGCCCCCGGGAGGAGGGGAGTGCCGGGCTCGGCCCTGGCGGCGGGTTTCTTCGGTGGAGAGACCCTGTCTGCCCGGGGGGAGCCTGCCGCGGGCCAGGGCTGCTGCCCGGCATGGGCTCGGGAGATGAGTTGGTCACCCCTAAAACTTTGCCCTCCCCGCCCCCCCCCCCCGTGTTATTTGCTTTTTGATGTTATTTTCTTTAAACGCTTATTTTTGCTGTATCATTAACGGTGGTTAGCTGCCCCTCGAGAGGGGTGACAGCTGTTTAAAGAGCTAACTGGACCGGTTCTGTGAGGTCTTCCCAGCATTACGAACAGCCTCGGTAGTGGCGTGTCCCACACTAATTGTTGCTGACTTCGACGCTTCTTTTTAAGTCATCACTCCTGACAGTAACTTGGGATGCAGCTCAGGAGAGAGACGTGGGGCTGAGAGCTGTGATGATGCGGGTTCCCCTTTGGGAAGGGAGGTCGCCGCTTTGGCTTCTCTGTCTGCTGGGCAAACCGGATTTAATGGCGTGCCCTCCGAGTTTGGCTGCATGGAGGGGCTGCCTCCCTTCCCACGGGGGAGAGGCAGCTCCATCGCAGCGTGTCTTCTCCCTTACGGGCGGTGTGAGCGTGTTTGGGAAGAGTGAACACAGAACTGTGGCAAAAAGTTCAAAATGCCTTGGGTTCTTGTCAGAGCGAGGTGCCTTTTAATGATATAAAGTGCTTTTAATTCCCTAAACAAAGTGCTGTGGAAGGCCAGTGTACAATTCGTAGGTGTTCCTTGGTCAGTGCTATCACGCTGTCTGCTTCTTGGTTTCGTTCGAATGCTCTGATGAGCGCAGCTCTCCATTTATCTTTGCACTGTGTTTGTTTTAACGTTTCCTGTTCTCGCCTCTCTGTGTCCTGCCATCCACTGAATGTCTCTTTATCAGGCTTTTATCTGTACTTAAAAATATTCCGAATTTGTTAATATTTGTGGCGCATGGAAAGGTGACTGAAGAGATTTGAAATTTAATCGTCATGCAGGTGAAAGGCTTCAGGTTTTTACACAGTGGCAAAGAAATTGCAAAAACCAGCCTGCTCGTAAACATCCCCCTCAGTACTTCTGAAATATTTATTGCTCTTGTACCTAGAACACGTGCAGAAACTCCCCCCAGATAGAGGCACTTCACAAAACAGCCTCTTGTAAAAACAATGTGCTCACAAAACAAGGAGAAACTGTGAGGATACCTTTTACCCCAGGATCCGAAAACATTTCAGGGTAAGCTTTATGACTCCCTGTAAAGCATCCCAGCTGGAGAGAGGAGGAAGAAGGGGAAATAGCAGCTCGGGGGTCCGCTGGTGACAGCTGGAACACCTCAGCCCCATTGAGATGTGGCTCCTCCAGCAGCCCCTGGGCCCCTGTTTCACCATCAAGATGTGTTTGTGAATGTTACTCTCCACTGTTTCGACCAAAGCCGCTGCTTTTATACTCCTTTTCCCCCTTATCCTATAAAGCACGAGGCACACCGTTATCTACAGCGGAACCAAAACACTGCTGGGACTCACGGGTGCTAGAATATGCCCAAAAGTGGGTGCAGGCAGCAAAACTTCCTCTAACCTGCAGCACAGAGCATAGCCCGTGGAGTTCCTTGTGTCAGGCAGCGCACTGGCAGCTGCCGGCACTGCCAGGCCAGAGCACGTGGGTTACCTTTAAAACACGTTTCTGCCGAGCAAGGGACTAACGTAACTGGCTCTGCTGCACCGATCCTGCACCGCTGCCAGCTCTTGTGCCCGACAAAGTCTTTCAGCTGCTCCGTACCTCTGGTCTCACACGTCCGCAGCAGCGGTCCCTGCTCCTTTGATGTGCTGTGCGTCCCAAGTAATTTCCAAACCTGTTTCTGTAGCTCTGACTTCTCCAGAAAGAATGTGGGAGAGCGGTGTTCCTGCTTGGCTGCTTTGTTTGACAGACCTTGGTCAGCACAGGCAGGTGTCTGAAGCTGCAGCGCTTCACCTGTGCAAACCTCAGCGTACATTCGTTTGCTCGCGCTCTCTGTGAAAAAGTTCTCGAAAATAAAATAAAAATTAAAGTGGGATTTCTGCCTGTCCACGGTCCTTTTGGTGAAGAGCTGAGTCCAGAGTCTTGTTCTCTCTTAAGAAACAAACAGATCTTTCTGGTACAGTGCTGTGTGGTGAGCGTTGGTGTTAGATTTAAGGCTGTTTATCGCTAACATGCTTCAACAGCTTTGTGTCTGTGTTTGAATTAAGGGGTCCTGCGTGCGGTGGTCGAAGCGGCAAACTCTGGAGCATCGGTTCTCTGCCTGTGCGAGAAGGGAGACTCCATGATCATGGAAGAGACTGGCAAGATTTTCAAGAAGGAAAAAGAAATGAAAAAAGGTGAGGCCTGCTCCAAAGATATTTTCAGTGTTGTCATGTTTCTTGGTCCCGTTGGGTGGCTAGTGTGAATGGGCAAGAGTACAGAAAGTGCTACTTGGTGCTAACTAGCCTAAGAAATAGTTTGCTGTTCCCAGAAAGCCACTTTTAACCCAAATCCTCCTACCTGCCCTGCTGGTAAGCATCATTGATGAGCCTCAGCTTCCCCTTTTGATTCAGCCAATCATCCACACTGTTGTCCAGAGTAACTCCTGTTTCAATGCCCTCCCTTCAGGAAGTCCTGCAGTACGGTTATCGCTGGTCTGAAGTTGCTGTGGAAATTGTGTGACACTCGAGTGTGTCACCCAGAGCTCCCTGATTTCTGTTCTGGAGACTTGAGGTCCCTTTTGCAGGTGGCTCACCACCTTGGATCTATTTCTTTGATGGTTGCCTGGGCAAAAGGAGAGCCAGTGCGGGAGCAGACCACGCACTGCCTTCCTCGTGGCTTTTTGGCTAGAGACTTGTGTAATGGGGCATTTTACAGCACTTCAAAAATCGAAATCCGGACCGATGA
The DNA here is from genome assembly GCA_028022735.1 of Gypaetus barbatus. NCBI lineage: Eukaryota > Metazoa > Chordata > Aves > Accipitriformes > Accipitridae > Gypaetus > Gypaetus barbatus. Next base: position 711,244 of record CM051547.1, on the reverse strand, counting down.
TCCACACTGGCGGGGCTGCTGCCTGTACCGGGTGTGAGGCTGCACGGTTTCATGGAATGTTTTTTCTCCCTTTATAGGTATTGCCTTCCCAACAAGTATATCAGTAAATAACTGTGTCTGTCACTTCTCCCCCCTGAAGAGTGACCAAGACTACATCCTCAAAGACGGAGACTTGGTCAAAATGTAAGCGTCTTGGTTATACTTCTTGTGAATTTACTGTTGGCACCTGGGCTTTGCTTTCTAGTCCTGCTTGGTGTGTCAAACCTTCCTCAGCGTGGCTAATTAAAGAATCTAATAGCTAGTCAAGTGAAGTGCTTGAAATATACTTGAGTCTTCTGATACTTCTAGAAGTCACACAAGTTTCGTGAGCTGTGACGCCCCACCTGTAATTAATTCTCTCTTTGTGTTGCAGTGACTTGGGAGTCCATGTTGATGGCTTCATAGCAAATGTAGCACACAGTTTTGTCATAGACGCCTCAAAGGTAGGTTTTTAATGGAGTGGTGTCTCTTGCCACTGCTACTTTACATGCAGTTTAAAGGAGATATTAAAAAGCTGATGTTCAGGTGCCTCTGGTTCCAAAGGCAGCAGGAGCATGGAGCCTCGGAGAGGTGTCTGCTTCATTTCACAAAGGCACCGCAAGTCTGGTGTCACAGCAGTGACAGGGCGAAAACCGTCCCTTTCCTAAAAATTATTCAGTCCTCTGGAAAACGAGCGCTGCCACGCTGTTTCAACACATACAATTTTGCAAGGTTACAAATAATTTGAGACAAACCACGTGTGAGTGGCGCTGCAGTGAGTTATTTGCATGTAGAGTGTCTGCAGCTGTGGGGCGGACTGGGCAGACTGGTTTTGCTGCCCCCTCTACTGGCCGAGGCACGGGGAGCTGAGCGCTGCGCTGCTGGGAGTCTCTGCCTTCACCTTTGCAAACTGAGCTCGGGGGCGACTTGTTCTTCAGACCCCAAAACTAGTCCCTGCTGCCCGCTTCTCCTGCCCGAATGCACCAGCATGGACTTTTCTCACCTGGGGCTGACTGCAGCGTACAGCCCCAGCATTTGTTGGTGGGGACAGCACCGTGGCATGCGTGGTTTGGTCGGGCATTTTGGAAGTGACACTAAGCCACGCTCATATGGTGGGGATTACTGTCGTGTGTGTAAAGTTGTCACATAAGCTTGGAACAAATTTTTAGCTGTAGTCTTGGGAGGAGGATGGTGGTGTGGGTATTGGGAATGGTGTTTCTCCAGTGGCTGTGTCTGACCGACTTGATGGGGAGAAGCCAAAAAAGAAAAAAATCTTTTGAAGTGTACTGAAATCTTTCCAGTCCACATTTCTGGCTACAGGAGGGTCGTGTTCTGTTTTCAGTCTTTGACAGTGATACGCTTGTACTAGGGTGTCTCTGTTGAAACTCGTGAGAGAGCCAATTTGGTTGTGGCTGATATTCATCTGCTCTTTTAATGGAGGAGAGACTAATGATTGAGCTGTGGAGCCAGAAGCCCTTCCACCTCTGAGCTAGATTTCCCCGTTCGCTCGGGGGGGAGTGTGTCCAGTTAGATGGAGAGTCTTCATCTCTAGATGCTCAGAACAGTGTTCTTGCTGATAAGAGGGAAGGGAACATACATTAAAAAGCCTTTATTTTTCTGTTCTTCCAGGAAAACCCTGTGTCAGGCCGTAAAGCTGATGTCATCAAGGCGGCTCATCTGTGTGCTGAAGCTGCTCTGCGCTTGGTAAAGCCTGGAAACCAGGTGAGTGACTAATACGGGGGAAAGTATGTCTGGGCACGGGGCGAGGAGCTCAAGCACAGACGCTGCCTGTGCCACGCTTTGTGCGTAGAAATAAGTGTGTGACCTTGCCTGGGAAGAATTGCCCAGCGATGTGGGGAATCTGGAAGCAGCTGTCTGCAGACAGCTGAGCCGCTGCTGGGGTGAGCACTGGCCCGCTGGGGCAGGTGGCAGTGACTCTTCTGTCAGCAGCTCTGGCTTCCCTGTGGGACCCGAGCTCTTCCTTGTGCGACGGTGGCTTCACAGAGAAGCCTCGGTGCTCCCACTCACAGGTCCTTTTCTCACTGAAGACAGCTGGGCATGCACAGCAACTCTGCTGAACAGTGCTCCCGTAAATCTCCCACTTGCACCTCTCCCTCGTGTGGTGCTCAGGCGCCTCAGCAGTCGTAGGCGATCTCCTTTGTCGCTGTGTTACTATTCCAGACGTACTTGTGTCGCTCTTAGTTGCTAGTGTAATCCCCTAAAGAGGGATGGCTTGTGAGAAGGCAATGGGTGCAGTGCGGGAGGCTGAGCTGGCCTCGTGTTACGTGTCGTTTTTGTTGATACAGGATTAAAAATGGAAGCCTGACACTGTTTCTCCTTTTTTTTTTTTTTTTATTTTTTTGGAGGTGTTAAAGCACCAGTCAGTTAGGAAGCCTGCCTGTTTTATCACAGAACACTGTTGAGTTAAAAAAAAAGTCATGCTTGTGGCTTGAATTTTATATCCTTAACGTGATTTCATGTGTCCTTCATCCAGAACACACAAGTGACAGATGCATGGAACAAAATAGCCCACTCGTTTCACTGCACGCCGATTGAAGGTAAGGATGGGGGAGCAGCTGATCAGAGGTAGCGATGTTTTAGCTGCCCGCTAAATCCTGAGCTGCCCTATTCAAAATCTGGGAAACGTTTAATGACTAGGAGTCCTAGACATGCCATCTTAAAATGCAGCAGCCTTTGCTAAAAAAATCCCTTCAAAACTCTAGATTCTTCTTCCTTCCTCTGTTTTTTTTGATTTTTAAAGATGCATTAATCTAGGAACAATAGACATGGGCTTCCACAGCTGGTAGGTAGTGTCCTGGCTCGTGGACTTCCTGCTGACCTTGGGCAAATCGCGTGGCCCTTTGCTTTCATACTTGACCACTCGTAGTTGAAACCCCTTTAGCAAATCCATAACAGAGCTTGTTTGTAATGCAAGAGCCACTGGAAAAGAAGCCCATAGATATGCAGGGTATGTAATTTCCTTCCAGCTCCAAACTGATTCACGTTCTCTTCGCAGCGTTGATAACGGGCAAGTGGGAAGGCGCTGGGATAGCTTCTGGTAGAAATGAGACCACTGGCTTTTTGTCTGAAAGGTGGCGAGAGAGCTTAGCCTGACATTTGGCACATGCAGATGCTTTTCTCCTAGTTGGTGATATCACTGTCAAACGGTTCTTTCAGCCACAATTACATTGGTCTACTATTAGTTAAATTTCCTGAAATACTGTAAAGCTGGCTCGTTCTCTTCACTCGCCCTAGCCCAATCTTGGAACATCAGTTCCCTGTTCCTTGTGTGGGATGGCTTTGTGGGTCTCCTCAGTGCTTTGCTCCTTTCTCTGTGAAAAAACATGGCATCAGCTGCAGTGAGGAGGCGGCCGCTCACACTGTCAAGGGAGTTTAAGCAGCCACTGTTTTGGAAACAGTCAAGTGCCGTAATTATCTAGGCACTGGCAGCAGCATAAGGCCCCAGTTGATGAAAACAAACGGAGCTGTTGGCGGCTGGGGTTGTGCTTTCCCTTCCTGCCAGCGGCAGCCGTCCTTCCTGAATGGAGACGTGCGACTGTCCCTGCTGGCTGGTGGCTTGGGGAGCAGAACAGGAACGGCTGCGAGTGCCTCTTCCTAGGCTTTGATTTGAAGGTGAATGGTAGGACAGAAGGGAAAAGTGAAGCAAACCCCTCAAAATACCCTTTAAGTGCTGTACAGCTGAGGTACTGGGGAAAGGACTGAAAGTTTCTATTAACTTGACATTTGGCATCTTTAAAAACACCCGAGGGTGCGTTGCACGTGCCTGTGAGTTCACCTTCAGTCTGTTCCAGCCTGCTGGTGTAGTGCACGTGCCTTATGGAGAAGTGGCAGTACTTGAAAGGGCTTGGTGGCGGGCTGCACTTCTCGCGGGAGCTTGCAGCTCCTCCTCACTGGCAAGGAAGCGTTGCTGAAGTCAGAGTGGGCTTTGGGGAGCTCCATGTCTGTGCTAATGCACTTGACGGTCCATGACTGAGGGAAGCTGAGGAAGTGCTAATGCCAATGATGGTTTGCTTTCCTGCTCGCTCTAGCTGTGGGCTGCAGTCCTGGGCCCTGGAGTGTTAATAATGCAAGTCACTGTAGCTGGTTTGCAGCTCAGAGGTGTTAATGGATTCTCTTATCGTGGCAGGGATGCTGTCGCATCAGCTGAAACAGCATGTGATCGATGGAGAGAAAACAATCATCCAGAACCCTACAGACCAGCAAAAGTGAGCATCACCTCTGGGGTTGCTGCTTCCAGCAGCATTTGGGAGGGGTGTGACTAGGTCCAGAATGGTGACCCTGTTTCTCGCTGTGGTATCAAGGCAGGGATGTAGCAGGTATGTTTAATTTAACTGGGTTGTAGACTGCTCCCCGTGTGGCCTCTTTCTTGATGTCTGACCCAGTAGGGCAAATTTGTAGCTTGTTAGCCCCGTATCTTCTTGTCCGTTCTGTGTGAACGTGAAGCGTGGCTCTGTGTTTGGGGGTTGTTCTAAGAAAGAAAGGCAGGCTCGAAGTCGCTGACGTGAGGCTCCTTGCTGGCACCTGCAAGTGTTCTTGGTTTCTGTCCAGTTTCTTGAAGGAGTCTGCCAGCAAAATAACCAACTGTTGCTAGTTGTAGTGGTGGATGCTAATTCACCAGGAGCTGTGCCAAGACCTATCATTTGTCTCGCAGAAGCTGCCAGGAGCCCACTGGATGGGGATCACTGTCAATAGCATCTCGGGATGGTTTTGAACTAATGAGCTGGATATGTCATTCCATTCTCTTCCAGCAGCTTCTCTCCCTCAGGGATCCCTCGGGGTTGGATCTCACGCTGAATATTTAGAGCTCAGTGGCTTTAAATCCAGCACTTGGACTGTTAAGTTTTCAGGTGTGGTGATGTACCAGGTGTGGTGGGGCTCTTGGCTTGCCTAGGATGTGACCACAAGTTCAAAGAGCTGGTGCTGAATGTCTGAGAGACCTCCCACCCTTTACTGGGGACGGAGCTACTTGTCATGAGCAGGAGCAGCACTGCTTGTCATTGTTTTTCTCTGCCAGCCTGTCATTAATCAGGTCTGCTGCCTGGCATCTTCAACTTCTGCATCTTCTGTGCCAGCTTTTGCTCTTCTGGTTAGGGACCTGGTCACTGCAGCACCATAGCACTACTTCGTGCTTGTAGACCTTCTCGGGCTAAGCCCAGCGTGGGCTTGTTTGAGGTACTGTGGCTGTGTAGGAGGTTTTGTCTTCTCTATTTACTATTCTTTGACTCACCAAACTTTTTTTCATCCAGGAAGGACCATGAAAAAGCAGAATTTGAGGTCCATGAAGTTTATGCTGTTGATGTTCTTGTCAGCAGTGGAGAGGGAAAGGTGAGTCCGGTGCTTCTTGGCCTGATGTTCCTCTGTGTGTGTGGTCAAAGCGTCCATGTTTCAGGATAGTCATCAGCAGCAAGTGGTGCTAACAGCCACATCCTTGTGGGTGCCAGTTCCAGCCGGGGAATACTTGTTGCATGCGTATTGTTGCGTCTTTCTGGGTGGAGGTTTTTCAATCCAAAAAGTTGAGGTGCACCTTTACAGTGTTAGAGTATGGACAGTGCTTGTCTGATGCAGCCATCCCAGCGTGCGCAAGCAGTTGGCTAATCTGGTTGAGGAGGTGCTGCGCTGCTTTCCTGGTCTCTCAGCGCTATTTGCATTTTCAGGCAAAGGATGCTGGACAGAGAACTACAATTTACAAAAGGGACCCCTCCAAACAGTACGGCTTGAAGATGAAAACCTCCCGTGCCTTTTTCAGTGAGGTGGAGAGGCGCTTTGATACTATGCCATTTACTCTCAGGTATTTGCTCTTACTTGTGGCCTCCCCATGTCTTCAGAGCTGGATGCTCTGCATGAGCTTACAGACCATGCTGACAGCAGGACTGACTTGCTTTCACCATCCTGTCACAGAGAAGGAGGCAGCCTTTCCTGCTTTACGTTGGGGTTTGCTGTATTTGAGCCTAGGAGTGGGTGTAGGAAGGATGTTACGGGCTTAAGCAGGAATCCCAGACAGAGCCTGAGGATTTGAGAATCTCCTGTGCCTCATGTGGCAGGTGGGGAGCTGGGAATTGCGTTTAAAATAAAATAGAGAAGGGTGAAAGCAGTGTCAGGGTGCAGCATGCAGAGGCGAGGCAGTTCCAGTCAATTTTTGTAAGTGATGTACTCTCAAACTAAGGAAACAACGTTCACTTAACAGGGTCTTTTTATCCTTAAATCCACTTGCCTTTCCCACTCTGGAGGTAACAGTTCACCTGGCAGTTGCCTGCTCTGGCAGTCTGCTTTGTCACTGCACCACAACACTGCTGGCACAAGGGGGATGCAAGTGAATAAAGTCTCCAGCCTGACCCTGGTGGCAATTCTGAAACCTGCGGGGTGGAGTCTGGCTTCTAGGAAAGGGCCTGAGCTCAGGTGTGGCTCTGTCTCCTCCACAGGGCATTTGAGGATGAGAAGAAGGCCAGGATGGGGGTGGTGGAATGCGCCAAACACGAGCTGCTCCAGCCTTTTAATGTCCTCTACGAAAAGGAAGGTGAGAGCTGGTGGTGGGAGGACTGAGAGCTGGATGTGGATGGGCACTCAGCAGACAAGTGTCGGTCACTTCCGGAGTCTGGTGAGACTGGTGCTGATTCTGTTGCTGTATAAATACCAGAGATGCCCTTCAAGGGCCCTGGGATTTATCCTCCAAGAAACTCGCTACCCATTGGCTTCTGGATCTTGTTTTGGAATCGTTCCAGTGATGAGATGAAATTTTTTGTGGAGTAATTTCCTGGGCAGGAGGAGAGATTGATGGCTGAGGCTCTCTGGTTTGCTTACAGAGCAGGCTTGGCAGGGTGGTGCTGAAGGAATCGTTTTGCTCTGGCCGGGGTAGGTTTAAGAAGTTCCTGCGAGATGGTTTAGAGCTGTGACAGTGTGGAAATGGCATAGGAATCAAAATGTCTGTTTGGAAACGTCTGCCCACATACCTGGTGGATTGGCTACATGGGGGCTGTGGTGTAGTAATGCCCGTTTCTGTCTTGCAGGAGAGTTTGTTGCACAGTTCAAATTCACAGTGCTTTTAATGCCCAACGGTCCTATGAGGATAACCAGTGGCCCCTTTGAACCGGAACTCTACAAGTCGGAGTTTGAGGTGCAAGATGGAGAACTGAAGGTTGGTTAAAAATAATAACAAATAGATGTGATGTAGCACATTGTGTGGGTCACCCTGTCTTTGCATCCCTTGGGGTGAAGGTGGGAAGTAAAATCCGGCACACAACAGGGGAGGGGCTGAGGCATGAGCTTAGAAAGGAAAAGGTGTGCTTAAGACCAGGTTGGGCCCTCATCTCCTGCATCAAGCGCCAGCTCTAGTGGCTTGATAAGGACACCCAGCCCTTTCCTAGGAATGGCTGAGAAGTCTCAACAGCCGGCTCCAAGGCCTCATACCTCGGCAGGGTGTGAGGCTGTGGCATTCCCCATCTATCACTGCGCCCCTTGGGACTTACCACCATTCCTTCGGTGGCTGGTGGCGCTTTTTCCGTTTTAAAGGCGTTTCCCTTTATCTTCTGTCAAAAAAAGGAGTCTGCTTTCTAGCTGCTTATGTTTCCTTCCTCTCTGCAGGCCCTTCTACAAAGTTCTGCAAGCCGGAAGACCCAGAAAAAGAAGAAAAAGAAGGTAATTTGGCCACGATTTGTGAGGATTCGTGGCATATTATCTCTTGCAATTGGCAGCACCCGAATGTTACCCAGGTCCTGTGTGGTCACGTTTTGGGCTCGCCTCCCAGCCCACCTTAAAGTATACTCTGGTGTTCCCCTGGCGTGGGAAGCGGCAGCCTCGTGGGAAGGGGCCTCTAGGTGCCTCGGGTGGGCTGCCTCATAACTGCTGCCAGTGCTGTGGCCGTGCACAGTCCCTGAGCGAGCCCCTGTTCTGACCGCTGCCGTGGGTTTGTTTCCGCAGGCCTCCAAGAACGCAGAGAACGCCACCACGGGAGAGACAGCGGAAGAGAATGAGGCTGGCGACTGAGCAGCTCCCGCTCCCTCCATGTAGCACCCAATTCACACACACTCGCCCCTTTTCCCCCAAAAAACAGAAGCAAAATAATCTAGCACTGTTTGTTTCTTACGACCAAACAACAAACAGTCTGGACTTCCCACTGACTACAACCAGCTCCTATTGACTTTGCCAATGAGGGAGGATTCTCTCAGCCACTTCAGACTACTTAAAAAAAGAAAGCAGAAAAATAAAATCAGGAGTGAAAGCTAGTCTATATCCACTCTTTCTAACCTTTTATACTACCCATACTTGTTGAAGAGGTGAACAACTAAGCTGATCCCAGTGAGAGAGGGAGTGTAGAGAGCTGCCTGCTTTCTTCTTCTTCCTCCCTTCTTTTTATTTTCTCCCGTTACAGATTTTCTTGGAGGAAGAAAAAAACTAAACCAAACAGCTGATTACGCCCGAGAAAAAGTGCCCTGTGTTTAGTGATATGGTACATGTGGACGGTGTAAGGTGATCTGCCTTGCCGTGCTGTCTCAGCTCCTCCCGGCCGTGTAGGCATTCCTCCCCGTTTCCCTGGGGCAGAGGATTTCTCACTCTTTTCTTTTAGCCTCTAGATTGTACATTTATAATTGGGAAAAATATCAAATTTTATCTCCCCTGTGAAACTGTAGACTGTTCAGTCTACTCTGTTCTGTCTCTGCCTTGATTTACGTATAAACGCTCTATTTTTTAATATGCCACTGTGGCGAGCTCGTTTTTAAATTTGACTGTCCAACTTGCTCAGAAGCAGATGATGTTCCCCACCTGACAGCTCTGCAGAGTGGCAGGAGACCGGTGAGCTGCCTGCCACCTGGCAGTGGTTTTTAATTCCCTGGTGTCCCGGGGAGTTTCATTCTTCCCCGTGGCTGGTTTCCATGGCCTGTGAGGATGTTCCACTCTCTGACGTGCGTTGGTGGCTCTCAGAAGGGTGTCCTGTCCGCATGTGCTCCTCTGGCGATAGGCGAGGGAAATGCTACAGGAGTTGTCGGACTTGGGCTAGAGTCCGGCCAGGGGTATCGCTCTTTTTTAGTAAGTCTTTTTAAAAAAAAAAAAAAAAAAAAAAAAAAGAAAAAGAAGAAAAAAAAAAAAGAAAAAAGCCGATTGAATTACATGTAGTTGAATGTGAGGTTTTTTTCTTTGCCGATACCTGCTGACCAGCTCTCTGGTTATTCCCCTGCTGTAGCTGGATTTGGGAAAAACTCTCGCCTTTAAAAATGCTCCCGGGTGTCTCTGCAGGCACCGTGCTTCCTCGCCAAGATCTGGGTTTTCCACCCCAAACTCCACACGTGCAAATATTACCAAAGTCAATAAAAGAGAATAAATGATGCGCTATTTTTTTTCTGAATTTTTCCATCTCTCTCTGCTCCTGTTCTCAAGCTCTTCCAGCTCCAGCGGGACCCCGGGGCCGGTGCAGAGCCGAGGGGCCGGGGACGGCGTGGGATGGATGCGGGGTCCTCGCCCAGCGCTGGCCGGAGCAAGGGGGCTGGAACTGCTGGTGGTCTGGTCTGGGCAGCTCCAAGGTCTTAACCGAGGCCTTGAGGGGCAAAAAGAAACCTCGTTCCCTGGGAGGAACATTTTAGCATTTTTAAGCTAATTTTTATGCAATATTCTGCCCTCCGTGGAAGAAAGGCAGAGCTAACCTTTCTCATAGTCAGCAATACAGATTTATAAACCGCTGAGACTTGCTGGAGGTTTATTTAATTTTCTATTTTTACTTTAAAGAGAAAAAACCAACACTGTACCTCTTGATACAAGAAACAAAAATCCAGTTGTTGAAGAATTTTGACTCCTGAGAAGACCTCTGTAACTGAATTTTTTTTTTTACCCCCTCCGAATAAACATGAATGGTGATGTCTCCCTTTGGCCAGAGGAACGGCTCTGCTCTCTGGGGCTGGGGGGCAGCGCGGGGGGGTACGGGGACGGGGGTGCGAGGACATCCCCCTGGCCCCCACCGGGCCCGGGGCTGCGCAAAATGGCCGCCGGCTGGCGGACTACAGTTCCCGTGATGCCTCGGTGGGCGGGGACTACAAATCCCGTCGTGCCCCGCGCCGAAGTGGGCGGAGACCTGCCCGCTACCCTATAAATAGGCCCCGGGAGGGGCGAGGGGCCTCTCTCGGCCGCCGCTGCCGCCATCTTGTGGGGCGCCGCTGGCCGCCTCCATCCGTCGCCATCCGCCGCCCGCGCCGCCGCCTGCCCGCCGGGACTGAGCGCGGCGCCTCCGCACCGCCATGAGGGCCAAGGTGAGCGGCGGGGGGCGGCCGATGGCGCCTCATTCTACCCCCTCCCCTTCCCCGGGGGGGTCTCCAGCAACGGCCGGGCCTGGCCGGAGGGGGGAGCGCTGTGGGCTGGAGAGCCCTGGGGAGGGGCGGTCTCCGTTGCACCGGGACGTGGAGCGGGGCCGGGGGACTCGGTTTGACGGGGGGGCTCTTGGGAGGGGGGGCGGAGCGAAGCCGGGGTCTCTGGGGACGGGTGTCTATCGCGGTGGGGGGTCCCTATCGCGGGGGGAGTGTCTATCGCGGAGGGGTCTGTTGGGGGACACCGGGCCGGGGGCTGGGCTTCGCGGCGGGCGCACACACAGACACACACGGTGGGGGGGAGGCCCCAGCGCCCCGGTACCGGCACTAACGCACACCATCCCCCCCCCCTCTTTTTTTTTTTTTCTCCCCCCCAGTGGCGCAAGAAGCGTATGCGCAGGTACGTGAGGCTCCCCCGGGGCCGCCGTCCCCCGGTCTGGTCCCGCCGCGGGGGGGGAACGGGACCCCACCGCCGCCATCCTGTCCCGCCGGGCGGGACCGGTCCCGGGTCCTGAGCGCCGCTCTCTCCCGTAGGCTGAAGCGGAAGAGGAGGAAGATGAGGCAGAGGTCCAAGTAGGCCCCGCCGCGGGGCCACCGCCGACACCGGGGAGGGGGACACGTCCCGGTTGCCCACCGTCCCCCCCCTCCCGGGGCGGGAAGGAAGGAAGGAACGGGACCGGTGCCCCGAGCCGGGGAGGGGGAAGGAACCCGCTGCGCCGGGCCGGTTATTTGTTCTGTGGCGGCCGTTGTGCCGCGAATAAAGCTGGTGGTGTTGGGACGCGGTGTGGTTCCTGCCGGGGGCCGGGCCGGTGGGGGGGGTCCTCCGGTAACGGGGGCGGACGGGTGGGACCAGGGTCGCCGGGCGGCGCTGGGGTGGGATCCCGCCCCGCGGGGCCGGTAGCGGGGAGGGACCGGGGATGCCGGCGCGGCCGGGAGAGCCGAGATGCCGGCGCACACGCTTGACGTCACGGTGACGGTTGAACGCGACGCGAGGTACGCCGGGAGGAAGGAAAAAGCGGTTTCTTCCGGGTCGCCCCGGAAGCACCATAGAGCGCTTCCTGCCCGGCGCAGAGCGGCGGCCGGAAGGGGCCGCTCATTGTTGGCGCTGGAGGACCCGCGAGGAGGCCGCGAGCGGGTGAGTGCGGGACGGGCCGCGCCGGGGACGGGACGGGCCGCACCGCTACCGGGAACGAGGCCCCGCTCCGCTGTCCTGGCCCCCCCCCGCGGCGGCCGCCCCCGCCGCGCCCCGGGCCGAGCCGCCGCCGGGCCTGCCCCGGGCCTGCGGGGCTGTTGCTATGGAGACCCGGCGGGGGGGGGCCGCGCCCCCTCCGCCCTCCCGCTGCGCCCCGGCGGGGCTGTCACCGGGTAGAGGTCTCGGTCCCTCGGGCCGGAGACCGGCGGCGTCCGGGCCCTTCCAGCCGCCCCCGGTGACGCCGCCGGTACCGGCAGCCCGGGGGAGCGGCCGTGAGGGGCTGCCCGGGCCTCCCCCTCCCCGGCTCCCTTCGCGGCTCGGGGGGCGGCGGTGGCACCGGCACCGGGCAGGGACACCCGGGGCTGTGTGGGCCGTGCTGTCCCCGGGCTGGTGCCGGTGCCTTGGGGCGGGTGTTTACCCAACCCCCGGCGTCCCCGGTGCCGGACGGCCGCTCCCGGTCCCCTCCCTCACCACCCCTCCCTCCCTCCTGCAGTGCCTGGAGCCCCGCGGCGGCAGCGGCGGCGGCGAAGATGCCGGACCGCGACAGCTACAACAACGGCAACAGCGGGGATGAGGTGGGCGCCAACGCCGACGACATCTGCCGCGATTTCCTGCGCAACGTCTGCAAACGAGGGAAGCGCTGCCGCTTCCGGCACCCCGACATCAGCGAGGTCACCAACCTGGGCGTGCGCAAGAACGAGTTCATCTTCTGCCACGATTTCCAGAACAAGGAGTGCGTCCGTCTCAACTGCCGTTTCATCCACGGCACCAAGGAGGACGAGGACTGCTACAAGAAGACGGGGGAGCTGCCCCCGCGCCTGCGGCAGAAGGTGGCCGCCGGGCTGGGCCTCTCGCCCGCCGACCTGCCCAACAGCAAGGAGGAGGTGCCCATCTGCAGGGACTTCTTGAAGGGTGACTGCCAACGGGGCGCCAAGTGCAAGTTCCAGCACCTGCAGCGGGACTACGAGTACGAGGCGCGGGGCATGGCAGCCCGTGAGCAGGGCATCGTCCCCGCCGTCCGCCGCTACGACCCCTACGACGCCATCTACGACCCTGACCGTTACGACGACCATGACCCCGTGCTGAAGCGGCGACGGGTGGACGGCTTGCACTTCGAGACCTACGAGTACAGCTTCGCCAGCCCGCGGACGGTGGAGTACCGACTGCTGGAGGAGGAGAACATCATGCTGCGCAAGCGCGTGGAGGATCTCAAGAAGCAGGTGAACAACCTGCTGGCCACCAACGAGGTGCTGCTGGAGCAGAACGCCCAGTTCCGCAACCAGGCCAAGGTGATGACGCTGAGCTCCACCGCCACCGCCACCGAGCAGACTCTGGCCCCCACCGTGGGCACCGTCACCAACTACAACCACAGCATCGCCCAGACCCACACCACGCTCAGCAGCCAGGCCCTCCAGCCCCGGCCCGTCTCCCAACAGGATTTGGTAGCTCCTGCCGGAGCCCAGGCGGCTCCCCCCGCCAACGCCGCTCCCCCCATGAACCCCGAAATCACCCCGCTTTCGGCCGCCTTGGCCCAGACCATCGCGCAGGGCATGGCCCCCCCGGTCTCCATGGCGCCGGTGGCCGTTTCGGTGGCGCCGGTGGCCGTTTCGATGGCGCAGCCGTTGGGCGGGATCACCATGAGCCACGCCACCACCCCCATGGTGACGTACCCCATCGCCTCCCAGAGCATGAGGATAACGGCCATGCCCCACTGACACCCCCCCCCCCACCGCGGGGGCCACGCCGCCAGCAAGGGGGGACAGGGCAGCCGGCGGGACTGCCAACCCCCCGTGAAACTGAGCCGAGGAGGAGGAGGAGGAGGAAGGGCAGACCCTCCCCAGCCTGTGGACAGTGGTGGGGGCTCTTGTCTGGCGGTGCGGTAGTAACCCTCCCCCCCCCCCCAAACCGGGGGCTTCGTGCCTCGGCCCGGCACCCGCTGCACCGGGGTGGGGGGGTTGTCGGTAAAACCTCCTGGGGAGAGTTGGGGCTGCTCCCCCTGGGGAGCCCCGTGTATGGACACGGCCCCCGCCCCCCCCCCCCCAACCTCCCTGGTGCCGGATCTGTGTCCCGGTGCTGGGGCGGGAGGGGGGGGGGGCGGCACCGGGGCTGCAGCTCCCCCGGGCCCTGTAACGTTTTCAACTATTAAAAAACCCAGAAACTCAACGGCGATCGCTCTCCCGCCCCCGCCCCGGCGCTGCCGCGACTCTCCCGGGGGTGGGGGACGGCGGGGAGCGACCGGTGTCCCCGGGGAAGGGCGGGACGGGGCGGGGGGGGGGGGGAACGGGACGGGGACACAGGGAGACGCCGCTCCCGGGACGGCGGCGGGACACGTGACCCCCGCCGAAGACCCCCTTCCCTCCCTCCCTCCCTCCCTCTCTCGGCCCCGCCCACCAGCTCCCTCCGCCACGCCCCTCCTCTTGAGCTCCGCCCAATGGTTGCGCCGAGCGCAGTGCCGCGGGGCAGAACGGGGCGTGGCCGCCGAGGCCCCGCCCGGTGCGGCGGCGGTAGCGGTAGCGGAGCGGAGCGGCGGGAGCGGGAACGGGATCGGGAACGGGATGGAGCGGCGGGGCGCGGGGCTGGCGGCTCTGGGCGCGCTGGGCCGGCGGCTGCTCTGGGCTCTGCCCGCTTACGCGGCGGGGTTGCTGGGGCTGGGCGCGGGCGCGTTGGTGTTGGCGTTGGCGCTTTACGCCGGTTGGCGGCGGCGGCGGCGGGCCCGGGAACGCGGGATGAGGCTGGCCGCCCGCCTGCAACGAGACGAGGAGGCCGCCGTACGCGCCGCCGCCGCCGCCGGGCTGGGCGCGGCCCGCGGGGAGCTACCGGCATGGGTAAGCGGGTCATCCGCCCGCCGACGCCGCGCCGTTATTCCCGGCGGCGGCAGCGGGACCGGCTCGGGCTCCTCCCCCACTCCGCGCCGGGCGGGACCCCCCCGGGGCCGGGATATCCCCCCCCCCCCCCCCCCCGCTCCACTGAGGTTCCCCCCGTGACCGCCAAGATGCTGCAGCGCGGTCCCCGAGTGGCGTCCCCCCGCTCGAACCCTCCGCAATGGGGTGACACCCACCCAACCCCCCCCCGCTCGTCCGTCCCCCCCCCCCCCGGTACCGCCCGGGGCCTTCCGGCAGCGCTGGGGCCGGGCCGTGACTCACCGTGCCCGGGGGGGGGCTGTTTCCTGCCCGGGCGCCGGGGGGGTCCGAGAACCCCCTCCCCGTGGTGCTGGGGGGGTCAGGACCCCCCTTCTCGGGACTCCCCTTCTCGGAACCCCCACCACCGGGACCCCCCGGGACGGCCACGACGGGGCCGGGCTCGGCCGCGGGGCTGAAGCTGCTACCAGATGTCGGTCACAGCTGCGGGGGGGGGGTCACACACACACACACACCCCCCCGCCCGGCCGCGACTGTCCCACCCCACGGGGGTCCCACCGGCCCGATTGGGGAAACTGAGGCACGGTGCTGGGTGGGGCTGTGCCGTTGCACCAGAGCGAAACCCGTGGCCAGAGCTTCCTCCCCCCAGGCCCCCCCGGCCCCGCATCCAGCCGGAACCCGCACCCCCCCACCCATCCCACCACCCTGGCCTCACGGACCCCCCCTGGCCCGTCTGCCTGCAGGTGAGCTTCCCGGATGTGGAGAGGGCAGAATGGCTGAACAAGGTGAGGTGTCCGTCCATCCGTCCCTGCGTCCCTCCATCTGTCCATCCCTCCGTCCGTCCATCCATCCCCCTGTGTCCGTCCCTCCGTCCTGCTGCCGGCAGGTCCTGGCCCAGGCCTGGCCCTTTTTCGGGCAGTACATGGAGAAGCTGCTGGTGGAGAACATCGCTCCGTCCATCCGAGCCTCCAACACCCACCTCCAGACTTTCACCTTCACCAAGGTGGACATGGGCGAGAAGGTAGGGCTCCCCTCGGGGGTGGGGGTGTCCCCCCTCCCCCCAGCTCCCCAATCACCCCCCCCACGGCTCACTGCTGTCCCCCCCCTCACCCCTCCCGCAGCCTCTCCGGGTCCTGGGGGTCAGGGCTCACCCCGGCGCCCACAAGAAGCAGATCCTGCTGGACCTCAACATCAGGTTAGCGGCTGGAGCCACCCATGTGGCGAAGGCGCCGGGTCTCAGTCCCCTGCACGCCCCCCCCCACCCCGTGCTGGGAACTCCCTCTGCACAGCAGCTGCTGGAGCTCCCCCTCACTGGGGGGGGCCAGGGGGTGTCATGGCAAAGACACCCCCCCCAACCCTTCTGTCCTGTCTCTGCAGCTACGTGGGTGATGTCCAGATCGACGTGGAGGTGAAGAAGTTCTTCTGTAAGGCGGGGGTGAAAGGCATGCAGGTGAGGGGGGGGTCTCTGCCCCAGCTGGGTGGGTTGGGGGGGGCAGTGGGGCTGGGGGCACGGGGAGCTGGCAGGGTGGGGGGCTGTGACCATGGGGCGTCACATCTCGCATCCCCCCAGCTCCATGGGATGCTGCGGATCATCCTGGAGCCCCTCCTTGGAGACATGCCCATCGTAGGGGCCCTCACCATGTTCTTCATCCGGCGCCCGGTGAGTGCCCTCCCCCCCTCCAAGGGACTGGCAGCCCCGGTCCCCCCCAAGCAGGATGCGGCTGGGGTCCAGCCCCCCCATCTAACCCCATTCCCCCCCCCCAGACCTTGGACATCAACTGGACAGGGATGACCAACCTGCTGGACATCCCAGGGCTCAGGTGAGTACCAGCCCGGCTGCGGGGGTCCTCCCGGCCCCCCGGGACCACCATGCTGTCCATGGCCCCCCCCGTGACTGTGCCCACACCCCCCCCCCCAGCTCCATGTCGGACACAATGATCATGGACGCCATCTCCTCCTACCTCGTCCTGCCCAACCGCCTCCTGATCCCGCTGGTGCCCGACCTGCATGAAGCCGCCCAGCTCCGCTGCCCCCTGCCCCGGGTAAGGAATGTCTGGGGGGAGGCGGGGGGTCCTGAGGGTGGGGGGGGGGGCACCCTGCACCGGGCCCCCATCCCTGGCTGACCCCCTCCCCCTCCGCAGGGCGTGGTGCGGGTGCACCTCCGGGGTGCCCGGGACCTGCGGTCGAAGGATCGGTTCATGGGGGGGCTGGTGGAGGGCAAGTCGGACCCCTACGCCGTCCTGCGCGTCGGCACCCAGGTTGTCACCAGCCGCGTCATCGATGACAACCTCAACCCCACCTGGGATGAGGTCTATGAGGTGAGACACCCCCCCCCTCCACCGGGGACCCCCCCCCCCCTCAGACCAGCTGGGGTTGTTGGGGGCTGCAGGGACCCCCGTGTCCCCCCTGACCTGGCTGCAGTTGTGGGGGGCACAGGGACCCTCCCAGTGACCCCAGCTGTGCCATGGGGGCAGGAGCACCCCAGTCCAGCCAGGCTGGACAGGGGGACCCCCATGAGGTCCCCAGCCTGGCCATGCTTGTGGGGGGTACCCCCTGTGTCCCCCCCCCCACTGACCCTGTCCCCCAGTTCATCGTGCACGAGGTGCCAGGGCAGGAGATGGAAGTGGAGCTCTTCGACAAGGACCCCGACCAGGACGACCTGCTGGGCAGGTGCGGGGGGGCCGGACCCCCAGGCTGGTGGCTGGGCAGGGGGGGCTGGCTGCTGCCCCCCCAGCCCACAGCTCATGGCCTCTCCTACCCCTCCCCTCCCCAGGATGAAGCTGGATTTCGGGGAAGTGCTGAAGGCCCGGGTGCTGGACGAGGTGGGTGCTGGGGCAGGGGGTGCTGGGGGGGCCGGGGGGGCCGTGCTGACCCCTTTGCCTCGCAGTGGTTCCCGCTGCAGGAGGGGGGCCAGGGACGGCTCCACCTGTGCCTGGAGTGGCTCTCCCTCATGTCCGATGCCTCCAAACTGGACCAGGTGAGCGGGGCTCAGCCCAGAGATGAGTTTGTTGGGGCTCAGCCCAGCTGGGGTGAGGTCACCGGGTGGGCCGGCTGACACCCCCCCCCCCCCCGGGGCACATCCTCCAGGTTTTGGAGAGGAACCGGACAATCGTGGCCAAACCTGATCCACCATCAGCCGCCATTCTGGTCATGTACCTGGACCGGGCTGAGGACTTGCCCGTGAGTGGGTGGCCAGGGGGGCCAGGGCTGCCAGTTCCCTGCTCTGTGGGGTCAGAGATGTGTGGGGCCCCCCCCGACCCCCCCATTTCTGTGCAGATGAAGAAGCCGGGCAAGGAGCCCAACCCCATGGTGCAGATCTCGGTGCAGGATGTCACACGGGAGAGCAAGGTGGGCTGGGGGGGACCCAGCCCTGCCGGTGCGGCCCCGCAGAGTTGGGATTGGGGTGCAGGGGCCGGGCTGGCCGGCGGGGCTCTAACCCCGCTCCCCCCAGGTGGTCTATAACACGTCTGCTCCCGTCTGGGAAGACGCTTTCCGCTTCTTCCTGCACGACCCCGTGAACCAGGACGTGGACATCCAGGCGAGACCCCGACCCTGTCACCCCCCCCCATATCCCCCCCCAAATCTCCGCCCCCATTTCTCCCCATATCCCCCCAAATCTCTGTCCCTGTTTCCCCCCCCACAAATCCTCCAACCCCCATTTCTCCCCCAAATCCCCCCATGCCCTGTTTCTGCTGGATCCCCATGACCCCCCCGTGCCCCCCCCAGGTGAAGGACGACCCCCGCCAGAGCAGCCTGGGCTCCCTCTCGCTGCCCCTCGCCCGCCTGCTCGACGCCCCGGAGCTGACGCTGGACCAGCCCTTCCAGCTCCAGCACTCAGGACCCGGTAGCCGCCTTTACATGAAGCTGGTCCTGCGGGTGAGGGGGGGTTTGGGGGGGCTGGGGGGGGGGGGGTCCTGCCCCTGCCCACCCCGTCCACGCTGACCCCCAGCCCTGCAGGTGCTCTTCCTCGACGCCCCTGAGAACGGTGGCCCCCCACCCACCCCCTCAGGACAGCTGGACCCCCCGGCCACCACCGGCGGCACCCACCGGCCCACCCATGCCAGTCCTGACCCCCGATTTGGCACTGAGGTGGGGAGTGGATGGGGGGGGGGGGGGGGGCCTGGGGGGCATCACCAGGGAGGCTGGAGGGCTTGGGGAGGGGGGGGGGCAGGATGGGGCCCAGGGACAAGGGGACCTGCAGAGGGGAACGGTGTGGGGAGCTGGGGGGGGCTGGAGGGGAGCTGGGAGGGAGCAATTTGGGATGGGACTGGGGGGTCCTGGGGGCAGGATGGGGGGGCCCTAGAGGGCAGGATGGGGCTCAGGGTCTGGAGGGGGTCCTCAGGGCAGGATGGGGGGGTCCTGGGGAGCAGGATGGGGCTCAGGGGCTTGGGGTGATCCTGGGGGGCAGGATGGGTGGGTCCATGGCAGGAAGGGGGGGTCAGGGCCTGGGGGGAGTTGGGGCTGGACGTGCCCGGCAGCCCCCGTGCCAGCGCCCGGCGCATCCCGGTGTCCCCAGCACGTGCTGCGGATCCATCTCCTGGAGGCCGAGAACCTGATCGCCAAAGACAACTTCTTCAAGGGGGTGGTGCGGGGCCGCTCCGACCCCTACGCCAAGGTGCGGGTGGCCGGGAGGGTCTTCCGCAGCCGCGTGGTCAAGGAGGACCTCAACCCCCGCTGGAACGAGGTCTACGAGGTACCGGGGGGGTCCCCGCACCCCGTCTGCCCCCGCCCTGGGCATCGGCCCTGTGGGCATGGATGTGCTGTGTTGGGGAGGGGGGGTCCTGTTCCCGTGTCCGTCCGTCCCCCCAGGAGGGGAAACTGAGGCACGGGGGGCTGGGAGGGGACCCAGGCATCCGGGGGTGCCCCCACCCGGTGCCACCTCTCCCTGCCCAGGCGATCGTGGACAACGTCCCGGGGCAGGACGTGGAGTTTGACCTCTTCGACAAGGACATTGACAAGGATGACTTCCTGGGCCGGTGGGTGCTGGGGGGGGCTGGGGGGCTGTGGGGTGGGCCCCTCAGCCCTCACCATCCGCCTCCCCCCCCCCCCCCCCAGGTGCAAGGTGCCGCTGAGGCGGGTGCTGAGCAGTCGCATCGTGGACGAGGTAGGAGAGGGGCCAAGGGGGGCTGCGGTTGCGGGGGGGGGGGGGGGCAGCCTGCAGCAGAGGCGGGGGTCTCACCCACCCTCCCTGTCCCGCCAGTGGCTGCCACTGGAGGAGGTGAAGTCGGGGCGGCTGCACGTGCGGCTGGAGAGCCTGGCCCCCAGCCCCAGCGCTGCCCTCCTCGAGCAGGTAACGAACGGCCCCCGGCTCACCAGGACGAGCATCCCCATCCCTGTCCCCATCCCGGTGTGCCCCCACGCCACAGCGGGACCCCCAGCCCACCCTCACACCCCCCCCCCCCCCCAGGTCCTGCACACCAACAGCCTCCTGCAGCCCGCCCGGGGCGAGGAGCTCTCGGCCGCTCTCCTCTCCATCTTCGTGGACCGAGCTGCCGACCTCCCGGTGAGTGGCTGCCCCGGCACCCCCCCATCATCATCTTCATCGTCCCCATCATCATCTTCATTGTCCCCACCCCGCTGTCCCCCAGCTCCGGAAGGGCTCCAAGCCGCCCGCCGCCTTTGCCAGCTTGGCCGTGCGTGACATCTCTGTCAAGACCAAGGTAAGACACGGTGGGGGGGGGGGGCTGGAAGGGAGTGAGGGGGGTACGAGGCAGGGGGGGACCTCTCACCCGCTCTCGTACCCCCAGACCTGCACCCCGACGGCCGAGCCCGTGTGGGATGAAGGCTTCTCCTTCCTCATCAAGCGGCCCCACGTGGAGTCGCTGGAGCTGCAGGTCTCTGCCCCGTCCCCACGGCGGGGGTTCCCGTCCCCGCGGCGGGGGTCCCGTCCCGGGGTGCTGAGCCGCCTGTGCCCGCAGGTGAAGGAGGAGGGGGGGGCAGCCCCTGGGTGCCCTCAGCCTGCCCCTGCCCCAGCTCCTGGCCTCCGAGGGGCTGGCACTGGATGGCTGGTTCCCGCTGGCCGGGGGGGGTCCTGGCAGCCAGGTCCTGCTGCGGGCGCAGCTGGGGGTGAGTGCTGGGACTGGGGGGGGAGGGGGGGGGGGGCCGAGACTGCACCTCACCCCCCCCCGCTCATCCCCCAGGTCCTGGTGTCACAGCAGGCGGAGGTGGGGGCCAGTAGCGTGTCCCTGGCCGGGGGGGACGCTGCCCCCCAGCCCGCGGAGGCGCCAGGGGAGGAGTGCGGGACGGGGGGGGCTGCGCCAGCGCCTGCTCCCGGCTGACAGGTAGGGCTGGGGGGGGGGGGGCGCGACGCCCCCCCCCCGGGAGCATCCAGCCCCCCCTCCCCACATCGCATCCAGCCCCCATCCTGCATCCGCTCCGGCTGCAAACCCCAAGCTGGGGTAGGGGGGGTCCGGGCATGAGCCCCCAGGGCTGAACACCCCCGCCAGGGTTCCGGGGTGGGGGGGGCACTGACCCTCTGCCCCCCGCAGCCACCCCGAGCCGTCGGAGGGTCCCCTGGGGCGGCTGCAGCTCACGCTCTGGTACTACGGGGAGGAACGCAAGCTGGTGGCCATCGTCCACGCCTGCAGGTGAGGCTACCCGGTGGGGGGGTCTGCCGGGGCGGGGGGCTGTCTCAGGGCTTGGACCCCCTCGCTGAGCTGTGTGTGTCGTCGTCCCCCCCCCAGGAAGCTGAGGGCAGTGTCGAAGGAGCTGCCGGACCCCTACGTGTCCCTGGTGCTGCTGCCCGACCGCAGCCGCAGCACCAAGAGGAAGACGAGCGTGCAGAAGAAGACCCTCAACCCCGACTTCAACGAGAGGTGTGGGGGGGGGCTGCCTGCTTGCCGGCCTGGTGCTGCCCAGTGCTGCCCAGTACGGCCCAGTACAGTCCAGTCTCCCCAGGTTCGAGTGGGACGTGTCCCTTGAGGAAGCCTCACGGCGTAAGCTGGAAGCTCACGTCAAATCCACCCTGTCCTTCATGTCACGGGAGAAGGAGGTGCTGGGGAAGGTAGGGGGGGGTCTGGGGGGGGCCGGGGGGGGGGGGTTCGGTGGGGCCCTTCTGAGCCTTTTGTTCTCCCCCAGCTCCATCTGGACCTGGCACAGGTGGATCTGTCTGAAGGGGGAACCCACTGGTGAGTGGGGGCTGGGGGGGGGCTGTCCTGGGGGGGGTGGGAGGTCTCTGGGGGCTCCCAGGGGGTCTCACTGGGGTGGGGGGGCTGTATTCCCCCCCCCCCCCATGCCCCCTCACCTCTCTCCCCACCACCACAGGTACGAACTGCGGGACGAGCGGAGCAACCCCTAGAGCTGGGCCCCCCCCCGGGCCCCCCCGTCCCCACCGTGCCTGGGGCCATGGGAAGGGCGAGGGGGGGGACCGGGCCCCCCCCGGCTGCTCCTGCTGGCCCCCCCCCCCACGGCCCCCCAGCCTCGCCACTGACCAAAGACATGCCGGGTGGGGGCCAGGCTGGGCCCCCCCCTGTGCCCCCCCAGACTGTTACATATCTCGTGCCTTTTGCCCACCGAGGAGCCTCCTGGCACGGGGCGGGGGGGGGGAACCCGGCCTGGGCTTCTGCCCCTGGCCTCCCCCCACCCCCCCCCCGGGAAGATGCTTTTATTAGAGCCGCTGCCACCGCCGCCACGCCACCGCCGCGCCGACCCCCTCGCCACCTTCCCGGGGCTGCGACCCCCTGTGTGTGTCCCCCCCCCGCGCTAATAAAGGAGGGAGGAGACAGCGGCAGTGGCTTCGCGTGGTTTTGGGGGGTCCCGGGGGGGGGGAAACCTTTGGGGTCTACGGTGTCCCCCCCCACTGTGGGCTTCCCCCATGGGTGTCCCTCGTGGGGTGTTCCCCATCTTGGTGGCCCTACTGGGGGTGTCCCAGTAGGGGGGGGATGGTCACTGGGATGTGTGCGTGTCCCCCCCCCCTCCTTGAGGTGTCCCCATGGTGGTGGTCCTGGTGGGATGCCACCCACGGGCTGTGGGTCATCGTGGTGTCCCTGTCGGGGGGTGTCATCATGGGGGTGTCCCTGTCGTTATGTCCCTGTTGGGGTGCTGCCTGGGGGGGGGGGTGTCCTCGGCGTGTGTGTGTGTCCCCCCCCGGGGTCCTGTCGCGGGATGCTCCCTACTGAGGTGTCCCCGGAGGGGTATGGGCACTGGGGTGTCTCCCGGGGGGGGGGGGGGGTGCGCCCTCCATGGGGTGTGGCCTTTAGGGTGTGACCCATGCGATGCCGTCACGGGGGTGCCCGTGGTGATGTCACTCGTGGGGGTGCCCCCCATCGCTGTCGTCCCCCCCTCCCCCCCCCCCCCCAGCCCCGCTCCGTGCCCTTCTATAGACAAAACATCCCCCCCCAGGAGAAGGGGCGTGGCCTCGCCTCCCCTCATGCATAATGCATCGCCTAATTAGCGCGCCGTGACGCGGCCGGCGCGCGGCCAATGGGCGGGCGGTGACGCCGGTCGGTAGAAAGCGCCCGCCCGTCGCCCGCGGCCCAGAGCGGGGAAGCAGGAACGGGAGCGGCCGCCGCCATGGTGGGGCACCGGGAACCGGGGTCCCGCGGGGGATGCGCGGGCGTGGGGGGGGGGGACCCGACCCGGGGGAGGGGGGGGCGGCTGGATCCGGGACGGGGGGGTTCGGGGGGGGGGGGGGGGGGCGGGGGTCGGCGGGCACCGGGCGCGGCCGGTACCGGTACCGGTGCCCGCTGACCGCCGCGCTCTCCCCCCCCCGCAGTGCGACTTCTCGGAGGAGCAGACTGCGGGTGAGTGACCGGCACCGGGCACCGGGCACGGGCCCCCCCCCGACCGGCCCCGGCCCCAGCGCTTCCTGCGCGGCCGCGGGTGGGGCCGTTCTCCGGGGCAAAGTCCCGCCCGGGCGGGGCCGTTCGTGCCGGTGGGGGCGGGCGCGGGCCCCTTTTGCGCCATTTGCCCTTATATGGGCATAGCGCGGGGCCGGGCCGCGCATTCCTGCGGGGTGGGGCGGCCCGGCTTCCCGGGACGGGGGCGGGAGGGGGGGGGAACGGGGCGGGAGGGGGGGGGGGCAGCATCCCGGCCGCGCCCGACGCCGGGGAGGGGGGGGGCGCTACCTCCATCCCGGCCGGCGTCGGGTTCCATCGGGAAACCGGACCCCACCCGGGAAAGAAATCCGACCCGGGGGGGGGGAGGGGGGGGGGGCAGGTAATGGGGTCCCCAAGGTGCGGGGTCCCAGGGATGCAGGCGGCGGGGGACCCATCAGCATGGGGTCTGTGGATGCAGCATCCCTCGGGATGGGAGGTCTGGCGGGGGGGGTCTCGGTGCATCAGGGGGAGGTCCTGGTGAGCCGGGGGGGTCCTGGAGGTGCTGACACGGGGGGGGCGGGGGGGGGGTCCGGCAGAGTTCAAGGAGGCGTTCCAGCTCTTCGACCGCACGGGCGATGGGAAGATCCTGTACAGCCAGTGCGGGGATGTGATGCGGGCGCTGGGCCAGAATCCCACCAACGCCGAGGTCATGAAGGTGCTGGGCAACCCCAAGAGCGATGGTGAGTGGGGGACACCCCCCACCCCCCCCAGACTCCCCAGGACCCCCCTGGCCCCCACCAACGGCCTCTCTCCCGCAGAGATGAACCTGAAGACGCTGAACTTCGAGCAGTTCCTGCCCATGATGCAAACCATCGCCAAGAACAAGGACCAGGGCTGCTTCGAGGACTACGTGGAGGGGCTGCGGGTCTTCGACAAGGAGGGCAACGGCACCGTCATGGGGGCCGAGATCCGCCACGTCCTCGTCACCCTGGGTGAGCATCATTCCCCCCCCAGGTCCCTGAATCCCTGTGAGCCCTCAGGGACCCCTCAGCGACCCCTCAGCCATCCCCAAAGCCCCCCAAAGCCCAACCAGCCCCAGGGACCCCATGAATTCCCGGCCAGTCCTGGGATCCTCACAAGCCTCCAACAAGCCCCAGGGACACCCCCCCCCCCCCAAAGTCCTGCAAGCCCTGGGGACCCCCAGTGTGTTGTGTTGTGTTGTGTGTGTGTGTGTCCCCAGTCACCGTGGGGTGACGCGGGCTGTCCCGCAGGCGAGAAGATGACGGAGGAGGAGGTGGAGCAGCTGGTGGCCGGGCATGAGGACAGCAACGGCTGCATCAACTACGAAGGTGAGGGCGGGGGGTGCTGGGGGTCCCGGGGGTGCTGGGCGGCGTCCAGGGGTGATGGGGGTGACAGGGGTCCCAGGGGGCTCGGCCATGGCCCCACTCCCTCCCTGACCATCATGTCTCCTTCCTTCCTCCCAGCGTTTGTGAGACACATCTTGTCAGGGTGACGCCGCAGGGGTACGCCTCCCCCCCCGCTCCCCTCAGTTACTTCCAGTTTTTTTTTTCTGCCTATTTTTTTTCGGTGGTGTCTTTTTTTTTTTTAAAAAAGCCAAAAAAAAAAAAAAAAAAAAAAAAGGCCGCCTGGTTTGCGCTCTCGCCCTTGGTGCAGCCCCTCCTTCCCCCTTTCCCCCCCGCATGCCCCTCTGCATGGAGCCCCCCTGCGTGCTGGGGCCGGGACATGGGTGCTGGCATGGGGGGGGGGGCCGGTGGACCCCCCCCCCCCCAGCAGGGGGGGGCCAGGGCTGCAGCGACGCCGGTTCCTCCTTGTGCTCTTCAGCCGTTTGACTTTGGTTTTCCTGCCTCTCTCCGGGACGAGGGCTGGGGGGGCCCAGCAGCCTGCCCCCCCTCACCCTGCTCTCCCCCCCTTCTCTCCACAGAGCTGGTCCGGATGGTGCTGAGCGGCTGAAGACCCTTTGTGTCATCGTGTGTTTCCCCACCCCATCACTCTTGGTTTTGTGCCTTTTTCCCTCGTTTTCCTGCCACCACCACCAAGCCCCCCTGCCTCCCCTGCTCCCCCCCCCGGCTCGTGGCCCCACCGGCTAAGTTATTGTTCCACGGCATCAAATAAAGTGTCGGAAAGGTGATGCTGGGTCGGTGAACCTCTGTGTGTCCCCCCCCATCATCATTCCCCCTGCCCCCCCCCCCAACCCCCAGACAGACTCTGCATGACAAGGCTGTTTTTGTTTGTTTCTTCCCGCCCCGGGGACTTGGAATTTTATTTTTGTTGGTTTTTTTAAAAAACAAAACAAAACAAAACAAAACAAAACACAAACGAAAGTGGGGGGGATGACAACTGAGAAGGAGCTGGGGGGGGGGGGGGGGGAATGCCCATATGCTGGGGTGGAGTGGAGCTGTCTCATAAATAGCCGGGGGGGGGGGAACAGGGTCCCCGGCCCGCCCAGGGAGACCAACACTTAAATAAAACCCAGGACAATCATAAAAAAATACCAAAGCCGGGGGGGTCGGGGTGGGGGCAGCTTCCTTTAGGGCGCCTTGCAGGGGTGGGAGGGGCCGGTCTCCCAGGCCGGTGGTGGCGGCGGGGTTGGGGGGGCTGCGGCATCCTCGGCCCTGGCGGGGGCTCACTGCGTGGGGGGGACGGGGGTGGCCGTGCTGGGGCTGGGCGTGATGGGGTCCGTCTGCAGGGGGGGGCCTTGCTCTGCAGGGAGAGAAAAGAAAGAGCGGGGGGGGGTCACATCTGGGGGGCAAAGGGGTGCACAAGCACCTCTTGCCCCACAGCTCTGGGGACAGGTTGAGCCCCCCCCGCCCCATGCCTGTGAGGGGTCCCCCCCTCCCTGAGCCCCTCCCGGTGGGTCCCCCCCCCCTCCCCGTTCCCGGTGGCCCCCCCCCCACACCCCCCTCATGTCTCACCTGCGAGGAGGCCGGGGTTGGAAGAAGGCTTCCCTGCACGGCGGCCACGATGGCGGGGCTGTGCGCGGCGGCCGAGCCCCCCGCGAGGTGCGGGCAGGGCCAGGCCGGGTGGGTGGGTGGTGGGGGGCAGCCCCCCGGACGGCATGCTGCTGGCGAGGGCCCCATGCAGCGGGAGGGCGGGGCGGGTT